>VXAD01003542.1:769666-871706 GCA_013399195.1 Dicrurus megarhynchus
TTTGTTTGTTTGGGTTTTTTTGTTTGTTTTGTTTTGGGGTTGTTTTTTTTCTACTTTTGCTTTTGTTTTTCCTTGTAATCCTGTTGTAGGGCCTTTGACTGTTAATATTTAAATGAGCAGTAACACTTTGGGAAGATTGTACTTCTACTGGCCTGTGTGTAAAGAGATGCCTGACCATCAAGGCCATCAATGTGGGACTTCTGAGTCACACTGTAACAACATTTTTGAAACCTGCTCAAAATACTTGGGTTGTCTCATTTATTCAAAATATTAATCACATGAACAGCAATGATCAAATTCACCTGAGGCGATGCAGGCAAGGCAGGAAATGGTAGTCAATGAAGTGATAATCACAATGCAAGGAAAAGCGCATCTGAAAAGTAAAGATAATATCAAACAAAAATTTTGCCTCTTTTTTCAATTTTCAGTGACATTTCAGACTGTTTTTGCATGAAACGAACTTGGAGGCTGGCAAACAGGCTGCAGTCAACATTGAAAAACAAGCAAAATTAAGAGAAACAGAACAGTGGAATAGATTTGAAAAGGCAAGAAGGAAAAATCTATAAATAAGAAATGAAACAGAAAGATATTACAAGGTAATATAGTGAGGACATGGGAGGAAAGCCATCACCCTTTCCCTATAGCATTAAAGAATTCATGCAACAGGTTCCCTAGCCCAACAAGAAAAAAATAACCTTCAGTTTGAAACAGGTAACATTCCCTAACTGCAGTGTTTCAGCAATGTCCCATCCTACTCCATCTAGCCCTGTTGCTATTTTCTACTTCTCTGTCACAAACTTTGCACTATAATAAGAATTCTGCCCCATATAAATTCAATACAATTACTGCCAAATGTTGCTGTGACCTTCAGTTTATTCTGCTCTGTTGTAATGAATGGCATCGGTGGCTCGATGCCGCGTTTTTCCCACAGGGTCCCTCGTGGGGACGCTTAGGCGGCACTCTGCCAGCACCCACCCCTGCACACGGCATCACCCTCACAGATGTACGTGAACAGCCACTCACACACTCAGCCTGAGCACGAACCGGAGACGAAAAGGCGAGAGGGGTTCTCTGCGTGCAATTCCAAGGCGTTTAATGGAACCAACACACTCCAAGGGAACAGAGGCAAAAGAACCAAGAACAGAAGCCCGAATGTGGTTTTTATTCCAAAGGGTCCCAGGGGCAGGCAGAGCATCAGAAGCCAATGACCTGAGAGAATCAATAACCTGAGGGCCAGGGGGCAGAGGCAAGGCTGAGTGACACAACAGTGGCCAGTGGGAGAAGGGAGGGTAGAGGACCAGTGACCAGCGGGGTCTCGGTAAAGGGAGAACTTTGTAGCACAGTGTTGTGGGGAGAGCCCACTTCGCAGTACCACGGGAGGTGTAAAGTGGACTCAGCCACTGCAACACTGCTCTCTCAGAGACAGCATTTTTTTCCTGTCCACAGCGCATCATCTTTTTAATATCTGACTTCAGCCTACCCAAATTCCTACCTGCTGTCTCCCCTAATCTCAGACTTTTTGAGTGATTTTCTTGTCCCTGGTTCCCTGCATCTTTCTTCTCTTCAGTTTTGAAAATACTCTTCTCGTCAAGGGGTGATATCTTGTGCTTGGGTCCTTCCCTCTTGCAAACTGTGCTTATCTCCCAGCTCATCCCAGGCTTGTGGTTTCTGACCTCAATAGAAAAAATGACAGTTGTCTCTTTGGTTTGGGAAAGAACAGGGTTTCTTTATTTGACTTTTCTTCTTCAGGGAACAGGGCTTATGTTATTATGTTGTCTGCCTCTGTCAGAGACATCCCTTCCCCCACCTTTTGAACAGGTAAGCCTATTTCAGTCAAATTGCTTGTTTCAATCAAATCTTACACAGGGTGGATGTATTTAAAAAAAAAAAAATTCCCAAGTTTCCTGACAGGGAATTTGGGGAACTAAAGAACATCTTACAGATGCCTAAACTGAAGGAAATCCTTCAGTGTAACCCTGCCTGTTGTTACTGGAGTTTCTACACTGGAGAAGGTTTAATGAACAGGAGCTATAGAGACACTTGAATTACAACTGCTGCTTTCTCAAACTTCTAATCAATCAGTCCTGACTCATAAACCCATGCACCATCATGTTTCATTATGGTTATCAGTGCTCAAAGAACTGCCTGTTCTTCTTTAGTGAAAACAGTAACTTTCCAACATCAGCTCTTCCCTTTACCCTGAGTATCATGCATGGAACTTGGGTAGAGGGTGAGAGTCAGCCCAGATCTCTACATAATATAATAATAAAATTGGGGAAAGTGGCCTGCAGTTTCTGAGGATAAGATCTAGATCTTGGCTATCTATTTGAATAAAAATATCAGTTTCTTGCCAGAAAATAATTGTGCACGTTGGGATTTTTTTTTTTTAACTTAGGAAGTCCCAGTAGCTCAGCATATCTGTAAGCAAAACAAATTACAGAGGTTCCCCCCGCAGTATATGTTTCACTTTTCCTTCCAAAAAAGCATAATATGTTTATGAAATTAGGGTACTCCCTCAAAGGGCCTTGAATAGTGATATGTGAAATAACTACTGTAGCCTTTGAAATCAATGTTGCAGAAGATAAGGATTCAGCTAGGATGTAGTTCAGTCAAACCTGATTAATTTGTGCCTGCTTGTGCCTAAGCAACCAAAACTTTTACTGGCAGGCAGTGCAAATGACAAGCCACTGCTTTGGTAGTCTGGAGGGGATTTTTGTTAATATTTATGAAAACAGTCTGCGAACTGATTTTGTCTAACTAGGTCTGTCTGTACTACCATTATCTTATCACATCCCACAGGGATACAAAACCTCAATACTGAATTAGTCGTACTATGACATTTGGAAGAAAGAAAAAGGACAAACTATTCTGCTGGCTGAAACCAATGGAGATTACAAATAGTATTTATGATTGTTGTTTGAGAAGATGACAAATACATTTTAATAAACATCTGTCAATAAACATCAAACTATTTTTTTTCACAATATTTCTCTGCCCTTTTTCTCAAACATTTAAAAATGCTGGTTTCCACTGAAAACAGTTTAGCAAGAAGTTGCATTTAACTGGAGCTGACAAGGTTACTGACATTGCAGCAGTTTAAAAATATAAACAGTAAAAATGAAAGTGGAGATATGATCAAAGCAGTATGAGAAATTTGCGGCATTACAGTATCAAATCACCTGTTATTTTACATAAAAAGAACTTCCATAGAAGTTATCATAGAGACTAAGCATATTAGTTATGTAATATATATCTGCAAACTGACTCACAGTGGAAACCATGGCCCCTTTCTGTGCACATGTGTATAAACATATGTGTGTTTTCCAAAAAATTACACCCTAACAGCTTTTAACCAAACCTGACAGAGGAGAAGATTTTAAAGAAATTAATTCCTGCCGGCATATTTAAAGCAGGAAGTTAAGCAGAGGACTGAGAGCATCTGTGAACTTCCCTCGAGGGTTGAGCTCATCCCTAACTTGGCACTAGAGAATCCAGGGATGCAAAGCTTACCTAGGACCTCAGAGCAAGGGGGAAGGACCTTGAGCAACTTGGACCTGAAAATCTAATGACAAGACAGAAAATTCATTGTCTGTTCTGTTCCTCACAGAACAATCATACATTGTGGAGGATTGTTTGTTTTCAAACCATTGGATTTGGAGCGCTGTGTTTCACAGCAGTTGGTGCTGTGAATAGGAGCTTATTTTCCCATGGGTGTCCATGCCTGGTACAGGTGACAACTTGACTCAACACTGGAGCCCCAGCATAAGTGAGGCTCCAGGATATTTGGGCAGACATGTTCATGTGCATGGAGGTAGCTGAGGAATTTTCAGACCAAAGTTTGCCTCCTTAAACTGTAGCCACACTGTAGGAAAATTTCTGCATTTTGAATATGGGTACCTAGCGCCTACACACAGTTAATTTTAGAAGCTCTAGTCCTTTTATTTTTTTCCTGAGTTTTATTTGAAGGCAACATTACCTGAAAATTAATTTACTTCAATTGTTGGCATTCTGATAACGCAATGGAAGATAGATACACTAACTTCCAAAAAAAGGTTCAATGTAATGCAAGCCAAGTACAAGTGAGAATGAAAGCAAGAATGTTCCAATGAAGCTGAAACATATGGCAAAGAAATTACTCTACAACCCTTTAGAGTTCAATAGACAATAATACCCTTGTTATAGAGGTTTTAAATAATTCTGTGCAACTTAATTGCACCCCTGCTATAAATGTAAAGGTTGGTTTAAAGTGGCAAGGGTGGTTATAATTTTCTACTCACTTCTACTCATTATTTAGCGTCTCCAACTCAAGAATAATAAAAAAGGGTTCTTCCAAAAATTTACTCAAAATTATTTTACAACGTAATACCAGCTTTATGACGAAACACTTTTCCATGGAGAGGTTGGCTTCCTTCCATAGAATCTCCTGTTCTTTTTTTTGTTTTTTCCCATTAAAATGTTTTGGTTGAAAACCGAATTTGTTGATGACAAGTGGAAACCTTCAGATGAAACATTGATGAAAACAGAAATGTATATAATTTTTATATTAGTGACTCTGGCCCTATAGTACACCTAATATGTCCTACACTCCTACATCTTTAGATGAAATCATAGTCCAGTGACACAACTGAAGAAGAAAGTTTCATGTTGAATTAAAATTGATGTTTTGCTGTTTTCATTTCCTGCTGTACGTGATAAAATTTCTATTCTTTTTCTGGCTACTCCCGTGTCAGCATAAATATTATTTCTTAGCATGACTTTCCTATACTCAAATTAAATTTTAAAAAAAATTTAGATGTTTGTAAGAAGTGATACACTGACTTCTTTCATACAAATTTAATAGGAATAATACCCATTCCCTCAACCAGCAGCTTAGGAGATGACTCATTATATAGAAAGTGTTTACTTTCTCAATCCAGCCTATGCATTACTGTACTTTTTTATGTGCATAGACTAATATTACCAAATGAACTTCCAAGCCAGGAAAGGAGTCGGAAGTCTGCCTCAGCTAGAAGCCATTTTGCAAAGCTTTAGTTTTTGAAAGCAGGAACTGTATTTTTGATTGAAAAAAAATCAATGTAAATTCACATGCTGCTCTGGTGTGGAAGGGACACTGGTAGAAACAATCATTTTTTCACTGATGAAATATTTAAATCCTTTTGCACAGACTTCTTAATTTTCCCTCACGCGGAAGATCAAAGACAGGTTTGTTTTGATCAAACTAGAAGATGATGAAGGACTTACTATAAAGCACTTTGATATAAAAGTGATAAGAGCATTAGAACTATCTAGGGAGAAGGAGATGGAAAAGCTTCAAATACTGACTTCTTGTCGGGCCAGCTTGTATTCATCCCTTATAGGAAGTCTGCCTTGAGCTTACACTTGCCACAAAATAAAACTTTCTTGACCAAGAGCTGACTTTAAGGAACACAGGGGAAATGCACTTTAAAAAGCTTCAGATGAGAACAGAAACAGATTTTGAAGGGCATATCTATGACTTCTCCTGATATTATGCAGCCACTGATAAAAATTCAGGTGGCTCTAAAAGGTCTGACCTTGGTTACTGGAGGCCAGCTGCTTAACTTGCAGTTGAGTCTATTGCTGAGGTCTTCAAAGAAATTGAACCAGGAAACTTTGTTTTTCAGGTAGTTTGAACAAAAATGCAGTCAGCTCAAGAAGGGGAAAAGTAATGTTTAGTGGACATCCAGGGATCCAGAACAGAGAAGTAACCACAGTCCTACAAAAAGGCATGCTGCTCAAAGAACTAAGGTAATTCTCATTCAAAATAAAGTCATAGGAAAATGGGGTTTATTAAATAATAAATTGAATTTAATTTTCAATTGATGGTTAGTAAGAGGTAAGAAAGTCTTGAATTTTCAAAGTAAGGTCAAAATGCGCTTGATTTCTCAACTTTTAAACTGTTTCTTTTTAGTATCAGAACAATTTAAATTCCAGAAAGGTTAGGCAAACTACTTCACATCTTGTCTTCACTGACCTAAAGCTATATATATTTTTCTTTGTCCTTTGGGCTGAAATATGAGTGTTTCTCTGTGTGCGAGTGAACATAAAGGACCTCAGTTTTATTGTGGCATAGATTAGGAAGGGATGAAGTGCTGACCTGGTGAATCAAAGCCTTGCAACATTGCAGTGTCTTCTTCTCACTGTTTCCACCATATTTTTTCTAACCACAGAGTTCCTCAGGGTTACCTCCAGTGAGGATTTCATATTCTTTGGTGCTGAAATGAGTCTACAGGAACTCAAAGAGGCAAGAAGGATTTTACCTAATCATCTGAAACCTGGAGCCAAAGTGCATTCGGTATTCAAAAGCGGATTTGGAAAAACTGAGGTAGTGTCTTAGTCATAGGGAGCTTTTTACAATAGGAAAAGGATTGTGAACAAAAGACAGGAAAGGCAGATTGAGCAATGGATCAGGGAAACTGTGTGGGCAGGAAATAAAATAAAGAGTAAATCTAAGTATCCACATACAGGAGCTCTTGGCTGAAATATGCTTGGAGTGTAGTACGCTGTCTTGAATACTTAATCATCACCTCTGTTGAAAGTTCTAACAGTAAAATATTTTCAAAATCTAGATAAAGATAGATTAAGTTCATTCATTATTGCAGTCTAAGATAATCCATTCATTTCTGTTCTGCAAGACCTTCCATGCAAGAAATAAAACAAAGATTACTATCACTATAGCACTGTAAAAGTCTTGTGTAAGTTTTTGTTTTTGTAGACCTGAGATCAAAAATTTCCTTCTCATGGTATTACCACTAACAACTTCTTCGAGTACACTTTTTTTTCATCTGGAAAGAACTTACCAGAGGACCAACAATTTACACATAAGTAGTGGATATTTTTGGCCATGTTAAAATATTTAGCTATGAATAAACTAAAGAGCCTGCAGATTTCCAGTGTCTGTTTTTACATGACATAGAGGAGTTTCCCCTATAAGCACAATTCATGAAAGCCTCTCCCAGAAGAATACCGCTGGACTGTGCTTTCACTTTGCAGAGTATGCTCAGATGCTACATGCTCTGCAAGATTCAAGATCTCTAATTCTGCATGCGGTTTCTTCACAGAGCTCTGATCATGGAGCAGATTTCTGCACTGGGATTTGCCTACACCCTGCCTGCAGGTCCACCTCAGTTTGGTGTCCTGGGTCTGAACAAGTCTGGGTTCACTGTCACAGCTTGCTGCATTGCCTTCCATCCCTGGGCAAACACCAGAAAAATCATGGCTTGCACTTACATCAAAGCACAGGTGAGCCCGAGTTTCTCTCCAGATTATTCACAGGTTCATACTACTTAGCTATAGCCGGAATCAGAATTTCTAACAAAATTCAAAGCTAAAAAAGAAAATCACATGGTGTCATTTTCTACTGAAAACATTCCCTTTAGCTTTGATAAACGTATTATAAATCAGTATATGCAGGACTTGGGCAAATTGCACTGAAAACAGCACAGCTGAACAAATCATTCCAACATTAGTTTTTAATACAAGTACATAAACAGAACCGCCTACTCTGGGTCTTGCAAGCTCACCCTTTCCACAGGGACAGTGAAGAATCACAGTTTTTAAAAGTGTCCTGCTGCTGCCATCTGGCCGCCAGCTGCCCACTGAGCCGAATTGATACTTCCAGAGGCAGCAGTCAGTCAGGGGAGGATCGCCTTCCACAAGTGCTGATTTAGTGCCTTAGGAGACAGATTGGCAGTGACATAAGGTAAAAAAGTCTGGAAAGTACAGGAGAACAAGAGAAGTGAAAGGAGAGGATAGTAGAAGGACAGTAGATAGACTTACAGATGGGACACAGCCTAGAGAAAAACAGAAGAGAGTAAGTGGAACAGGTTACGCTGAAAACAGCAGTTTGGGAGGACTTTCAAATGGTATCAAAATTATTCTAGGATGGGAATGGGGGAAGGCAAAGTCTGAATTTCAATTTTGTACAGTGTCTCTGACTATAAAATAGTAACACCTATATGCTTTCATGAGGTTTTCCAGGCCATGACATTTTGTGCTCTATTTAAATAAAAGCTTTTGCCTTTAAATAAATATTCTGTTTTACATAAATGGTTTTGACATCACTGATTTGCAGTTCCATTATGTGTGCTATTCAGGGATAACAGCAGCAAAGTAGTGAGGGTGGACAAAGTTCAACATTTGAAGTGTGGCATCCATATAAATGTCAATTTGGTGAATTAATTCGGTGCTGGCAGTTCAATGTTCAGGTGAGTCAAATGACTTGCCCCAGGTGATGCAGGTGAAGCTGTACATGCACAGAGAGGGCCTTTGAAGTTGTGGCTATTAGGTTCTTGTTGAGTTTAATTCAGGTCACTGGTGAAAGTCATTTAGCATTGTCAACTGTTGAGAGTTGCGAAAAAGCTACCCCACAATGTGACACCATTAGTTATTTCTTCTAAGAGGAAAAGTCTTATTAAAACAGCAGGAATGCTGCAGTGTAATCAGACGTGAAGTGCTCCATGCCTGCATAGTGTCAGCAGACCTACTTTGTGCTATGCTAGGCATGGCTCTGCCTGCCTTCCCCATCCCAGTGACTTTTCTCTCTGCATGAAGTCTTGTGTCTAGCTGAGAGACTGTTGACATTATAAGTCAGAAAAGTTTAGTTAATACACAGCAGACCCCTATGTGAAGGCTCTCTCTTAAAAGGGAAGAGGCTCCAGTTCCCTACAGTTGAGCTTGAATATGTGAGCTTGAAACTGCTGTGCTCCATCCTAAAAGGTCCAAAAATGTTGCTCCTGGGCTTAATTAGTCTTAACTCATTGGAGACTGTCATATCATAAGAGTTTAGGCAGTAACATTAACATGAGGATTTCCTACCTGCTATTCCTACTTGTTTATTTCTGGCCAAGACCACAAAATTTTTCTCTCCTATCTGTGATGTATGAATAGCCAGGACCAGAACTGATGTCTCCTTGCCTCAAGCTCCACATTAGGAATTGCCAGGAACTACATTTCCCTTGATTTTAGATTTGGTTGCACCAGGGATAAATCAAACACTAAAGTAGAAGCATTACCAGTGTTTTTGTCAGGATTTTAGGGAGAAAAATCCTTCTTATGAAAAAGAACAATTTCACATTTCAGAAAAATTATTTTCAAGTTGCAAAGCCATGACAACTTAAGAGCTCCATGCTGTTGTGATCAGACTGCTGGTGGTAGAAGAGCTTGTTTACGGCTAGCTCAGATCTCTCTACATAACACTGCAGATTGCAGCATACTTGTATCAACAGCAGCTACTGAAAAAGTAGTGCCCTCAAGCACACCTTTAAATAGCTGTTTACTTGGGTTTGCCCCATTTTATTGTTTGCTGTTTTCTAGTTTTCTAGTGTGGAGTAATTCTTTTGCTCTTTGAAAAGTTGGATTAGCAGTTCTTTGGTGAGCACTTCCAGGTGGGGATATGGATGTCATGTAAGATGAGAACAGCACTCAAGTTTCCCTGATCCCTGAAAAGAAATGCTTTAACCATTAAACTTTTCTCTAAGTCATGGAAATTCTGGGCACTACTATCACAAGCAAACTTGCACATTGATTTGAGGCTTCCTAAAGCAGCTGGCTACCTTGAAAAGTTGGTGTGGTTTTAGGTATGTAAACCCTTGAAGCCCTTTGAATCACCTGACATGAGGAAACTTCCCATTCAGCTGAAGTCCAGAAGATGGTCATGGGCAGGTGCCTGGCTTGCCCCTGTGTGGAAGAAGGGGCTGGAAAGAACTGGAAGGGCTTTTATTCTATTCTCAATTCAGATCACATTCCTGAATCAAGAAATTTATCTCACCCTAAAAAAGGGTAGATTTGGCTTTTTTATTACTGTTTTTATTTTCAAAATCTTACTTTCTTACAGTTATGTAACAAGTGATGTAGAGCAATATCTCAGAATAAAAACAGTAATCTGGTTATGAAAAACAGTCTAAGTGTACCTCTTGTAAGCAATCTGCAAACTAAAGGGAATGCATTAAGTCATATTGGGTTAATAATACTATGGGCAATTGCCTTGAGGAGAAGTTTAAGACACATCCTCCTCTGGAGTCTGACAAAATATCTAGCAATAGGCAACTCCCTTTACAATGTTCAGACTGCACAGCTAGGCATGCTAATGTACCCCACTCCATAGACCCTTGTGCTATATTGTATAAAAACCCAGAATATGAATGGATGCCATTTTTAGACAGAATTTGTGAACTGTGTTAAAATTCATACAATTAAATTTCTTTTCACTAGGAAATGTTTTTCTAAATTTTGTGTAATATTTACCATTTGTTGCCTTCTGCTGTCTCCAAGTGCCTATGTCTCAACTCACTCATACAATTGCCACTAACACCAAAGAAATTTCTCCTATGAATTTTAGGAGTTTTTTAGCAAAGATTGGTTTCAGTAGATATTTTGTCACATGTGGGTTAAAATCTGCCACAGACAAACACATTTGGCTGCAAAAGAGTAATACAAGAGCAGGTTATGAATTTCACATCTTTAATCCCTTAGCTTCTTGGGTTTGAACAATTTAACAACTTAGCTTTCACTGTAATGAAGAATGCTGTGTGTTCTTTGTCACAGTGCTGTGCCTTCTAAACAATAATTACTATTCCTGATTGTTATTTCAAACATATTCTCTGGGTGCCCAACTTATTGGCAAAACCTATTTAAGTATGGTGGGCTCATCATCATTGTCATGTTGCAGTATCTGAAATAGCTTTCATAAAGAAATACCCATCTGGTCCCCTGTTTTATTTTATTCTTTGCTTATTTAGATCATAATGACAGTTATGGGGTATCAGGGTAACTACAATTCAATATTGATCCTATGTGTAACATCTGTTGAGTGTGCCTGATCTGAATATAATTAGGTAGCTTATTGTATTTCATTCTGAGTTAGAGCATGTTCTTGTGCAGCAATTTCATGTTTCTCAGGTGGCTGGTGTTTTAGCTCTGAAAATGGCACTTTGTCTTGGAAGCAGCAGCTGAAATTCCAGTATTACTTTTATAGTTCTCAGACTTTTACTGACTTTGTGGACTATTATGAAATTACAGTTGATTTTTGTCTTCTGTCTTTCCAGGGTATTTTCTATCCAGATGCAGAACAGTTTCATTACATTTGTTTGAATGCTTTGGCTATGCTCTGCCCCAAGGAGCTGGGGCAGTACTTTACCATCTTGACACCAAATTCAGGCCCAGGAGGACTTAGAGGTAACACTGTGATCATCCAGTCCAATTTTTGCTTTGCAGTCTGCCTTTACTTACTGCACTGATTACCTCAGTAAAGGGAATTCTGCTCTTCCACTTAAGTGGGTAATGCAGTAGTAACTGCTCTGTAGCACAACTGAGTTATCAGCAGAGGGAGAGATGGGGCGGAGATTGTTTTACAGAGTTAAATGTTTTTTCTCACAAAATGCTCCTGTCACACAGCTGGTAGGGACTTAGAGAGCTTAAAACAGCATTTTAATGTCCAGAACCCACCAGCCAGAAAGAGCCTTCATGGAAATCTTTTATTTTAAAGCTTCATTCTTCACAGCATTTTCTTCATTGTTCGCAGCAAAATATATTATATTTGGGTATATCTACTTCTACAGTAGATAGTGAGAAATTTAAGAATTACATATGCTATTGAGATTTTGACCCAGGGTAGAAAAAGTATAGGAATATTTTTCAGGCCAATATTTCTTCTGTTCATCCTTTACTAAGTTCCCACACATTAATTTTTGTCCCTTTTTCTTCCTAAGAAAATTACCCCTGAAAAATTTTAGTTTGCAAACAGTATATACATGTCACACAGACCTCACTTATCTGGAATTAGCTCTAGAGATCAGATTTAAATATCTGAAGGTCACATAGATCAGAACAAAAATTTCAACAACACATCTGCAAACATCTGGTCAAGAATGAGCACATTTTAGTACAGACCATGGCTCTTTTCAAACAAGGTTTACTTTCATGATACCTATACTATTAATCTAACTAAAAAACATTCAAACAGACAAACAAAGACAACGTTCCAAAATATCTCTGTGTTCATCTTTGAACTGGAGCTGTTGTGCTGTTTCTTTCATGTCTAACCATATATTCTCATTGTGGCTGCACCACTCCTATTAATAGTTTAGAGAACTATGAGTGATAATAAAATGACTGCAGAGCTTACAGCCACAGCTTCTGAATAATCAAGTATTTTTTCACAGTCAAACTTTGCAGAAAAAGTTTCCTGATTTATTAGACATTTATACAACACAGTTGGTATCTCACATATTTATTTGGATTTTGCAAGACATTTGCCTTGCAACTGAGAAATGTAATTAGCACTCAGGAGAAGTGAATGCAGTTCCCAGATTTCTTGCAGGGAAGGCATTCCTGTGGATGGCAGGAAGAGATGAAGTGCCACACTCATCTAGCTGTGGCTTAGCTCTTACTGTTGTTCTACATACAGATTAATGAGAAATCCAAGACACCTACTCTCCAGGTTTCCCAGACACATTGTACCACCAACTAGAGGTAGTTACAACACCTAGGTCAGCTGCAGGCAATAGTTGGCTGACAGTAGATTCCCTTTCTTAGGGGACTTTTTTCTCAGGGTGTGCTGTCTCTCCAGTCCTGAGCCAAGAGATAATGTGCATATACATTGCACATGCATTTTGAGCCTCAGCTCTTGGTCATTTTTGTGCAGTAATTGGTAGCAACAGTTTCTGCAGACTGAGCATTAATAAGTATTTATTACATAAATAAGGAATATGAGTTTAATTCATATGAAGAAAAGTGGAAAACATTTTGGCAACACCCTTTTGATTGCTGTTTTTCATGTTGTGAAAGTGTGGCAGTGTTACTTTTGATGGATGTTGTGTTTTGCTGGAATGTGCCCTTTCTTCAAATGATTTTATATTTTTCTGTTTGCAGGTCTTGTTTCTTTCTCTTTTTCTGTCTATTAGAGTAAATACATTCAATACAAGAAGATAAATTGAACACTGGGAAATGTTATAAGTTCTGGGCAATATTTGGCCATTTATCAATGCAACAAGAGATTGTCTTTTTTAAAAGTATAAAGGAAAATGATTGATTTGAAAAATGAAACTTCAGTCATCCTTTACTGTTTTAGTTAGGCAGTGATCCAAAATCCTCTATTGGATTAAAAATGGCTAAAAGGTTTTTCCCTCTATTTGACAGATCTTTTGGTATTTGTTGCTTTTTAAAAAAAATGTTTAAGTGAAATTGAAGCCTGAGAATTGACTGTCCACATTGCTTTTATGCAGTTCAATTTACTCCAAAAGGATCAGAGTAAGGCAGACTCAGAACAGCAGAGAAACTGGAGAACCAGTCATGCACGTTTGTACTTTTTGCTCACCATTAAGTCATCTGTATTTCATTAATGAGGGTAAAACCAATATATTTTAATGAAAAATTAATTCAGGAGTAACCCAGTGTAGCTCTAATGAAATCAACGAAATAAAAAATGGAATTTAACCATAAAAAACATACATCAGACTTCAGTTGTCAATTCATTCTACTATATTTTAATAACTAATTTCTGAGGAAAGAGATGCACAGCACATAAAGCCAGGTGGTTCTCTCTTCCTGATTTGTTTTCTTTATTGACTTTAGTGGTGTGGAGGTGGCATCCATGACTGCTGTGGATGGTTTGGAATGACTCACATACCACATACATCTTAGGCTAGATTTTAAATAGATTCCATTTGATCTATTTAGGGAAGGCATTTTGAAGGATCTTTCATTTAGTGAAAGGTGCATATCTTCTTTTTTGATGTGTCTTATCCCATAGCTGGTAGCAGGTCAGTTCCCCAAATCATGGAAATTCAGGAATTGTTCCTGTGACATCTGTTGTCACTAAGTACCAAAAACTGAAGTTTTTCCTTTGAATTTGGTGAGGGAAAAAAAAATTAAAAATCAGAAGGATGAGTAATTTAGTCCTGAAATTCTTCACCCAGATATCTGTAGAGTATGTCAAGGTGACCCATTTTTTCAGCTACTCCCTTGTACTCAGGGGACCAAGTATCTCATAATGGGAAAGGAGTTAGATGGTGATGACTGAAACTGAATGAGTTGTGACAAAGGAACATGCATGTGAGAGGACAGTAACTAAGTCTGCACCATTCAATATTTAATCTAAAACAGGGCTTCCCCACGAATTTGCCTGAATGGCAAATGGTGTGAAAATGTAGAGAGTTGTAAGGAAGGGCTATAAAAATGTTCTGACATAAGAGATTTTCTATTTTCATGGAAGTAGGGACAAATTTCCGAATGAATAAAATATGAGTAAAGTACCACTCAGTTACTGAAACTGCACTAAAGTGTGTGTAGAAGAGAAAATTACATTTTTCCACTCTATCAAATTGTCTGATAATAATAGCAGCCATCTTTTAAATGCTACAAATCAAGCTGTCACTTCATATCATACAATTTGACTGCTACATTTCCTTTTTCTTTAGAAGAGCCTCATGGGATTAGGGTGGAACAAGAACTGTCAATTTATGACAAGAAACATTTCTTATTCAAAGTTGCAAAACTTGCTGTAGGTGATGAGATCTGGAAGAAAGCCCTCCATAGTGTTCCCCATGAGATTTACAAACAGTGGAAATTGTTGATATCTCACATATTAAAATTTATATGACAAGGACAGTCCACAGTATTAAAGCAAAACTGGAATTTTCCAATCGTTTTATTAAACTGAAACCAGCTTCCCTTTCTTCAGTTATACAGGAGCTAGAGGGATTGGAGATTATATCCTTTTTTTTTTATGTGCAGCTACTGTCTTTTAAAGAATATCTGGAGAAATGAGATTAACTTTTAAACACTGTACTCCTGGTCTCTCTTTAATATGGCCTTTTCTGCAGAGCCTTCAAGACTGTCAGCTGAAGAGCAAAATTCAGAATCTTAAAATAATTTAGTCTGGATGGAAGCTTTGGAGATCATCTGGTCCAATCTCTGACTTGAAGCAGAGTCAACTTTGAAGTCATATCAATCTTCAGGGAATCCCTAAGTATTTTCAACAGTATATTCAGAAGTTGCTCACCTTTCCCATTTAAACTGATCTCCATAAAAAGGCAGTTCTGTTTTGTAGCCTTGCAGTAAAAAATCAAATTAGAAGCTAAAATACCCATATTATATCAAATTCCTTCAAGTATACAATAAAATTCTTATATCTATGTGCTATTTTTTACACAAATCATTTTGAAATTTACTCACTTGACTGACTATTGAATACCTTTTGTTACTAGGGAAAAAAAAAATCATGTAGCTGGAGAAAACCAGGAAGGAAAGGATTAGAATGCTTTCAAGCTATTACCATTAAGAGGCCTCGGCCACCATCCTTTGCTACTCTTTACTGCTTATCACTGCTTCCATATGAAACATATATATTATTATTGTAACAGCTCTGTTAGGGGGATGAGGGAGGAGTGTTTGTTTTCCTGCATGTTTTTTATTTCTGAAGTAGTTACCTTTGTACCACAAGAACAATGAATTTGTAGCTGATTTAAACATATTGTTTGCTGTTTTTCAAAAACATTATTGACTGAAAATGTCAATGACCATGAGTCCCGCTCTGTATGTATCAAATTTATTTTAGTTGTGCATTGCTTTGGAAATATTGATTGCATTCAAAATTAAATCCAAATGTGCTGTTCAAGCATTCAGTGAATCACCTGTAATAAATTTGATTGCAGAACTTGTTTAACTACAGTATCTGAGAAAAAGAAATCAATGGCATGTGCCAGTTGACCTTTAAGTTAGCAAATGTAATAAGGAAATATTGTTTAGTAACTTCAGTCTTTGTGCTGCAACTATTCTTGAACACAAAATTGCCAAAAAAAAAAAAAAAAAAACACATTTCAGCTGCTGTAAAAACAAGAAATTCCTATTCAATTCACTGACTCAGAGCCTGCAGAGACTTTTACCCAGACTAAGCATTTTTGATTTGTGTTTAAGTTTTCTGTATATTCTGTGTTCAAGGAATAACACTGTTACATGTTTGTTTAAGACTTTACAGACTTTTCAGCTAATAGAAATTTTGTGATTTTTGACTAGACTTCTGCATCTGGGTCTTTTCTCAGAGTTGAGGTTCAAGTAGATACACCTAAGAAATGGATATGTGAGGGAGCGTTACAAGATGCCTACTTCAGACAGCTGTGTTAAAAATGAAGTGGCAATGCTGACTGAAAAACTCCACTTCTTCTCAATTGCCTTCTTCAGTGTTGTGTACAAGTAGACATGAAGACACTTGAGAACAGTAAAAAGTTTGTATTTATTAAATACAACATTTTGGCAAGCTTATTTTCACCCCTCACTCCAAATCTATCATCAGTCACATGAGTTTCTTCATATACACAAGTGTGCAAATCTAGATATTTTAAAAAAGGCACAAAAGAGATATTTTTAAGAGAACATAAAGACGAAAATGCATGAGGATTCCTAGCTATTTTGAGGAGTGAGCTGATCGATATGCATGATAAATAAAAGGACTTTTTTATGAAATGAGCAGGTAAACAGTCAGAATCCTTGTCTGCACCTGCCTGCAAAAGTCCCCAGAGAGTGTGGCTGCTATAAACAGAGAAGAAGAAGGACAAAATTGGATGAGATTTGGTAACCAAGCTGCACTCCACTATAAGAACATTTTCTGTATTGCTAAATGTACAAAATGTTACTAACTGTCTACTTTTCTTGTAAGATAAGCAAGTTTTTATTTAAAATGGGCAACTTTTCTACAGCAATAAGGTTATGCGAGTCTGAGATTCCATGCTGGCTTTCTGCAGCCTATGATTTTCAATTAAATTTTAAAACAGTAATTAATTGTAAAACACTAAATATGATCCAGTGCAGCACAATGACATCAATGTCATGGCTACCAAATTCAGAAGTGGCAGGCTGCATATTGCACCTGCAGTTCAGGATCACTCCCTCCTGCGCTGCTCTGATCCTAACTAACTCTAGGTAATTCCCCTGAAACCCCTAGATAGGCTGCCGTGACAGAGCTGGATGATGCCTGACCAACCCATGTCACTCATTCTTCTGTGCCGAAGCAGAGGAAATCCTAGAGATTTCTGACTCAGTCCTCGAGAGGAATAACTCATGTGATTGATAAGAAGCCTGACAGAAGCTCAGGCAGATTTAGCTGGAGCGCTGAAGGCACTGAATGCTTCAGCTGCCCGTTCTACTCCTCTGCAAGTCTCCGTCTCATTTATTATTAACATTCGTGCAACTCTTCCTCCTTTGAGGTCCACACTGATGCGCTACACAGCAAATAGGGCAGCTCATTTTGCTACCATGATCTCGGTAGGACAAGATGCTGTCAGAGGACCCATCTTGAACCAACCACCATTGCTAAACACTGCACAATGCTTCATCTTCTGGCATACCTTTCTTCTAGTGAGAAATACAGTTTGCTTTATTCGCGTGACAGAAACTTGTTAACTAAAATGGATTAGCCAGTGCTGTGTTATTTTATGCTGTTATGTTACCAAGCCTCTACATACCTTTTGAAGCACAGATATTAAGCTGTCCTTTCTTCAGCCACGACAGAGTTAATTTCTTGTAGTAACCATGAGGGGGAGGAGCCTGGAGTCATTTGCCTGTGGTGAGTAGGTTATTCTATACCACCTCATGTCACTGCCAGGGGTGGAGGAAAGGGACTCACTTTGGGGGAGGAGGGTGTCCTTTCCAGTGGGAGAAAGTGTGGTTGGGAAGAGCTGGTTGGTGTTTTGTTGTGGGCTTTCTGTGTAAATAATTTCTTTGTCTTATACCTTTTGTTGTTAATATTATTTCTCTTACTGTTTGTTTTCTTATCTCATTGCTTCTTCCAGCCAATGGTTCTTATCTCAACCCATGATTTTCACCTTTTTTGCCTCCAATTCTCAACTCCATCCCCAGAGCCAGAAAGGGAAGTAGAAAGAGGCAGTTAGAGAGTGGCAGCTGGTTTGGGGGAGAGTCTCGAAGGGGGCACAGAACTGGTGAGTACTATTCCTAAACCATGACACCATCCCAAACCAATTCATATACCAGAACTTGAGTGAAGGCATTTTATGTCTCATGTGAGTGCAGTAACCACCACCACTATTACAGTTTTCACTGTGGCAGGCAGTACAAACAGATCCCTCGATGACCATTCTCAGTAACTGGGGGTATATCACAGATTGGAACAGTCAAGACTTTCATATTTGCATATTTGCCCCATGGGGTAAACGTGTGTCCTCCCAGGTCTAAACCAACCACTCATTCTGAGGATTTAATTTTTTTTTACTTGGGCAGCTAGTGAAAACTGAATTAGTTCTGTATTTTTATTATTTATAACGTTAATAATATGTCATGTTAAATTTTCCAGTTCTGTGTACATATGTTGAGTTCTGATACAACAGAACTTTTAATGAGTTGGAGCACTACCTATTCTGTCTATTAGTCCCATAAAAGAACAACACTCAGAACATCGTTCTCTTTTAATACACTGCCCAAGATAGTCATAATTTTCTGCACTGAAATGCGACTGTGTAGAATAGTCTGCAAACCACACCTTTGAAAAAGCTTTTTCTGTTGTATAGGATAGCTGTTGTATGGGAGAGCTTTATCATCTCTGCACAGAAGCAAAGCTTTTAAAAATTTGTCTCTCCTTTTAAAGCACAATTATACCTGTACACATTTTTGCCTGTGAGACTGTGAGTCAGAATATAAAGAATATTCACCAGAAAGTCACTCTCAACATCAGGCTGTAGGTGACAAAAAAGGGGTCCTGTGCATGGGGAACACTTGTGAAAGAACATTTTGCTTTATTCACTGTGTATAAGACAAAAAAACATGTGACTTAATTAAAAGGAAAGAGGATTTAGGCTAAATATTAAGGAAAAAAGTTAATTGTTAGGGTGGAAAAAACGCAAGGACAAGATCAAGAAACCATTGGGCCAGGACAGCAGTTACAGAAGACATCTGCACTGCTGTTGGCGTTCAGATTTTATGGAGTGAGAAATATCAAATCCATTCTGATGACCTTTCAACTTTACTTATTAAGTACTGTAATAGCAGAGGCTGTACAGTCATTTGTTTGAAATCAGTAGGCAAAGTAGGTGACATTGATTGCAATGTTGTCATCTATGACAGCATATTGGGAATTCAGGATCTGGACATGGATGTGGTATTTATTTTATCAATTTGAGGGTTTCAGAAAACATTCAGAGATATCCTTGTATATCTGCTAAAATATTATTTTGCTTTTTAAAAATACTCAATCTTCATAAACGTACTTAGAAACTGGGGGGACAGGGAAGAACATTGCCTGTGTTTATTTTCAAGTCCACTTAAAGCTAATCTCAGAAATCCTTAGGGTCTCTGCAGTGCCACAAAACAGCTATAAACTAGCTTAACCAGTCTTTTGAGAATGTTCTTACACAAGGGAATTGTCAAATAGGCAGCGGAGAGCTGACACAGCAACTCTTACAAAAAATGCCTTCCTAAGCTTTCAATGCCTAAGATGTTCCCAGGTCATCTTCCCAGGGGCAGATTTTCAGCTTCTGGGTGTGCTGACATGTAAAATAAACTTAAGCAACTTTTGATTTGCCCCAAATGACTGGCGATAAAACAAAAATCCCTACAAATAGTGAAGCAAAACTGATTTTGAGGCACTCCAAGTCCATGCAGGAATAAATTAACAAATACAAGAAACAAAAAACTTTCACTGTTTTAAAATAATGTTATTTCTGAATTTATTTTCACATATGAAGAATCAAATCATAGATCATAGAGTGGTTTGAGTGGGAAGGGGTATTAAGATCATCTAGTTACCACCTTCTTGCTATAGACAGGGGCACCTTTTAATAGACCAAACTTCTCAGACCCCCATCCACCCTGGCCTTGAATACTTCCAGGGATGGGGCATCATCAACTTCCCTGGGCAACCTGCTCCAGTCTCACCACCCTCATAGTAAAGACTTTCTTTCCAATATCTAATCTAAATCTACCCTCTTTCATCCTAAGGCATTTCACCCTTACTAAAAGTCCCTCTCCAGCTCCCTTTAGGTACTCAAAAGTTGTTCTAAAGTCTCCCCAGAGCCTTCGCTTCTTAAGGCTGAACAACCTTAACTGTGTCAGCCTGTCTTCATCAGAGAGGTGCTCCAGCCCTCTGGTCATCTTTGTAGCTTTCTGTGGACTCATTCCAACAGGTCAATGTCTTTCCTGTGCTGGGGGGCCCAGAGCTCGATGCAGCAGCACTCCAGGTGGAGTCTCATTAGAGCAGAGCAAAGGAGTAGAATCACCTTCCTCGCCCTGCTGGCCATACAGCTTTGGATGCAGCCCTGGACACAGTTGGCTTTCTGGGCTGTGAGCACACATTGCTGAGTCATATTGACCGTTCTGTCCACAAACACCCTCAAGTCTTTCTCCTCAGGGCTGATACCAATCCATTCTCCACCCAGCCTGTATTTGTGATTGGGATTGCCATGACCCAGGGGCAGGACCTCACACTTGGCCTCACTGAACTTCACGATGTTCACATGGGCCCAGCTCTCAAGCTTGTCAAGACCCCTCTGGATGGCATTCCTTCAGTCCAGTGTGTCAATTCCACCACACAGATCGGTGTCACCTGCTAAGGGTGCACTCAATCCCACTGCCCGCGTTGCTAACAAAGATGTTACAAAGTGCTGGTCCCAATCCTGACCCCTGAGGAATGCCACTCACCACTGCTCTCCATTTGAACATTGAGGCATTGATCTTTGATTGTGTCCATTCAGGCAGTTCCTTATCCACCAAGTGGTCCATCCATCAAACACACAACTCTCCAATTTAGAGACAAGGATGTTGTGTGGGACAGTGTCAAATGCTATTTACCAGTCCAGGTTGATGATATCTGTTGATCTTCTCTCATCTACCACTGCTATTACTCCACCAGAGAAGGCCTCCAAATGTGTCAGGCACAATTTGCCTTTAGTGAAGTCATGTTGGTTGTTGCCAATCACCTCTTTATTTACCATGTGCTCTAGCATAGTTTCCAGGAGAATCTGTTCCATGATCTTGACAGACACTGAGAGGACACTGCCCTGCATGTAGTTTCCTGTGTCTTCCTTATTTCCCTTTTTAAAAATACGGGTTATTTTTCCCCTTTTTCAATCAGTGGGAACTTAACTGGAACGTCAAATATCATGGATACTGGCTTAGTCACTTCCATGGCCAGTTCCCTCAGGACCTGTGTATGTCTTGTCAGGTCCCATGGACTTGTGTACCTTCAGATTCCGTAAATGGTTTCAGACCTGGTTTTCTCGATAGAGAATGGACACTAACATATGGCACTTGTGCAGAGTTGGAGGTAGACACTGTGATTTTGAATGTGTAGTTTCATCTGTGTGGCCAAAATGCCAGCTATTTGTGTCCACCTTAAAAACTGTTGCTGTTCTTGTCACTGCTACAAGAATGACCCTTAACATGGGGTCTAATTTGTGTCTAATTTGTCAGTGAAAGTGGTTCTTTCCTTACATTGTTCTGAAAGAAAAGCTAATCAACTTACAGGAACATTAAAAAACATAAGAACAAAATATAATTATATAATTTTTTCTCCTGTGGACAGTAGTAGAGGAAAAGAGAACAGTCTGTCCAGGAGAGATCTTGTTGATAAATGGAATGCTGCCACTTAGTGATTCCTGTTTCAAGCAGACAATGATTTACTGTGTTTTATTTTAGGGAGCTGCAGTTTCTCGTAAATCTGTGAAAATCTGCCCAACGTCCTGTTTTCTTCAGGCCACACAATATCAACCATTTTAGTACAAGAAAAAAATCCAAAATAAGAAACAGCATATGAATGATAGGAATTTAACAGTATATTTGAGCAGGTAAAGGTGGGAATGTTCTGATGAAGCTCCAACTATCTCTGCAGAATACAGTGGAAGTAATTAATGAAAACAATCTCAGCATGAAGAACAAGACTCCGCCTCCTTCTTTAAAGCTTCTGAATAATTATTCCCTACTCCCTTTCCATTTTTCTACTTTGGTTTTCTAGGACTTGGGTGGTAAATTCTTATGACTGCTGATTGTTGAAACTATTATGATATGCTTGCCTCAGGTACCAAAACATTTGGGTGAACTACAGGATTGCTCCTCCTTATGATGCTTAATTACAATACTTTGCTTGTTGTTCGTAAAATCACATAATTAGAAGACAGATTGAATAAATTTTTAGCACATATTACTGGTCAAGAAAAGCTCAGCCTTTCTAGCTGCTCTCCATCCCATTGCTGGAGCTGCCTTTTCAGAAGAGACAGGGAAAGCAATGCCTAGAAAGTGCTTTTTCACCTCAGTACAGAGGCTTTGAACTTAAGCTTCAAAGTCTGTGCTTCCTCTATGAAGTAATAACAGCGTTCATTTTCTATAGTGCTGCTTACCAGCTGCTCTGAAGCATGGTACAACAGAAGACAGTATCGTCAAGTCCCAGCAGAAAGATAAAGCATTTGAAGCATTAAAAAAAAAAAAAAAAAGGAAATGGCAGAACAAATAACACTTACAAAGCCACTGCAGAAACTTTTTTAGGTGGTGATCCCTAGCTCCCCTACTCAACCACTCTAATTACTTTGTAAACTCACTGCTTGTTGTTGAGATGCAATCCCTATTCTATTGAAAAACGTGAATGAGGACAAAGTATGCAGGTGTAAGAGAAGTCAACCTCTGGGTTTGGGTTATTGCTGCAGAAATGATTATGTACCAGGGTGGATAACTTGATGTAAAATACTAGTAGAGACAACACAAAATTTGCATGTTAGTATTTTATTGTAGCAGTACACCTTTAAATCCAGTTACTAAAGAACATCTTGAATAGCTGCAGCTTGGTAGGCTGCCTATACACTGCCTATTAAGAGCTTTCTTCATTAAGGATTTGTATTTATGGTAACTAGAACTGAGTTATTAATTGGTATATTAAATTTTTTGTTTGTTTTCCATCAAATCAAAACTCTAAATCTTAAAAAGAGTCTAGAATATAGCCAGTTGATGAAAACCTAAACCCACTTCTGGGACATTTCACAAATGGCCAACAATTTCAGAAAGATAAAATTACTGCTTTGCAGTAACTGTTGGCTCACATCGATTGTGGCCCAGCTTTCTAGAACCACTGAAAATGTATTTTAAAAGCAGGAATGCAGAGAAAGTGATTTTCACCCAGCACTTTGAACTTAAGCCCTGTGATGTGTTATCCCACTTCAAATGGTAATTTTACAATCATTCAGTTTTCCGACTCAGAAACTCTGACTGCATGAGAACATGTGAAAACCTGAAAATAAAGAAACAAATCAATTTCAAATGGGAGTGCTAAAGAGTGCAATGTATTAGGACACAGGACATGACCTGCAAAAGACACATGGATGAAGGAATGCAAGCTCTGCAGTGATTTCTAAAGGCAGTATAAAAAAGGGGGAAACTAAAGGCCTCTCTTTTTTAGTATTTTTTTTCATTCAATTTATTTACTGTTTTCCTGCATTATGTTATGAAAGCAATAAGACTGGAAAAATGTGTTTGCCACAGGTTATGTACCTTTCATTCCATGCTTCTTACAACTAATAACCATAGTGCTATGCTTACGAAATGTGTACCTCCAGTCCTAATCAGATAGTTCTATTCTTAAATTAAATTAGTAATGGAAAACCACAAACTGATACACATGGGAATAAAAAAAAGAAATATCATTTCATCCTTGCTGAGCTTAGACCAAGTACATTAAACTTGGAGGAGACCTAAGGGTCAGTGCAGACAGCAGAGACTTAAGAGAGGACAAGGCACTGAAAAAAGGACGGACTGTAGCACTGTGGATTTCTCTTTATTAGTGGCACAATACCACTGTGCATGTGCTCTCTAAAGCATTAAATCACTAGTTTTTCTAGCACTTGTATCTGTAATCATTCTCTGACAAAAGTGGAAGCTAAAAGTCGATATCCAGTGCACTTGTGGAAATTTACAGGAAAATTGAAAGGGAATTTACAGTCAATATATATTTCTATATTTGAAAGATAATTTATTAGAACACGCTGATTTAATCTGAATAATGAGAGCTGAACAAATTTGTTGTTCATGATCATATTTTAGGCTGGGTCAAATGAATTTCCAAAACAGTTTAAACTAAACAGGAACAAATCACTTTTCTTCCTGCATTAAGACGGGTCACACAATGAGGATGGGAATAGCTTATTTAGTAATAACTAATCCAAGGACAACTTACATATATATAGAATAAAACTTGATCTGGTAGCCTTTTTTTCATACAATGTGTTCCTGCAAGAGACATTAATCTTGGCAACTTTCGGTCTCTGAGGAGAACTATTGTCATTCCCGTAACTACTTTTAAATTATTCCTGGTTAACCATAAACTAAGCTATAAATACACAATTAAGCTATAAATACACAATTATAAATACACAATACCATTTATCAGACATGACATACAAGCCTTCCATGCTGTCGTGAGAAGTACTCAACATTAATGTCTATTTGTAACAAAAAACTTCTACATATTTTAAGCAGAAATATTTGTGGTACAAAAGCTAATGATTCTTGTTAAGACTATAGGTGACACCAGTGCTAGAGCTGAGAAGGCTTTGAACAATTTTAGATAAAATAAGATTAAAAGGGCTAGTATTCTTTCTTGGGGCAAAAAAAGAACACCTTCTCTGAAACACAGCCAAAATCCAAGTGAGCAGTGTCTTGTCATCCTAAGATAACTGCTGTCAGAATTTTACTGTTTTGTTACTTGATCCAATTAAAAGGAAAAAAAAAGAGAAAAATTTAAATATGCAAAGTTCTGCTGCTATTGTTTTCCTAATGTTAAAAAATAAAAATTAACAATTTTATTTGGGTTCTACTGCTTTGGGAAATTACTAGATAAGCAACCAGATTCGGTTAGAGAAAAATTGCTTGGGGATTAAATTAGGTACTAAATGTATTGCTGTTACATCCTATCTCTTGTAGACCTGCATGACTTTCTGCATAATCTCTTTGGCTGCAATGTACACTAACTTCAGGGAACAGGATGAAGCTTCAAAAATGAGATATCAACATCTAACCACTTAGAAAACATGTCAGTGACTGCTGATGAACATAAAATTAGGCTACCTTTTTAAAACTTTCATAATCCATGCAGAATTCCTAGGATGCTGAAATAACATCTATAGATAGATGCTGTCCATGGCCAGTTTTCTTCCTTTCCTAATATGCTGCTGGAGTGCCATGCCAGTAGAGTCCTGACTGCAGAAACCATTGTGTTGGAAAAGAAAATTTCAGGATGCTAGTCTTGCAAGGACTGTGGATGATACAAACACTGCTGCTATTTCTTGAATGAATCACTTGGTAACAAACAGCTCTGCCTACAGAATAAGGATCTGCCGTTTTCCCTCTGTCTACCTTGTTGTTAACTTGATCAGATACAAGCATGAATTTTCATATTGCTGCAGTCATGAAGGAAGGGCTTGTTCAGAGGTCATTCTATGAGATGAATTTTCACAGTGCATTTCCTCAAGGAGAAAATTAAAAGCACTCTTAGCACATTGTCAGTATTGCTTGCAAAACACTGAATGGATGTTAAAGAGTAATTACCACTGAGCCAGGGTTTATGTTTGGCTGAGAAAGCTTTTAGGAGTGACTGGTGTCTGAAACCTAATTTTTGAAGAAGTTGGTAAGATTATTTATAGCACTAATAACCATAAATTGAGAAGGAATGGAGGAGATTATACTTTACGCTAGTTACAGTCTTTCCCAGATAACATAATCTGTAGGAAGTAGACATCAGAAGTCCTGTAAAATATGTAATGGAGTCACATACTTGTCTGCTCAGTGTACTTAGTCAAGGATGCTGTTACGTCCAAAGAATGTGAAGCAACTATCCATGAATGCCTCCAAATGCAGGAAGTACAATACCGGCCTCATTAAAGGTAATGGAGTTTTTGTCTCTGCCTTCAGCAGGGTACAGATTTTGCTCCAAGAATAATGCTCTCTTTAGTTTTTAATGAGGACTGCAGCACCTGTATCTGAATACTTTTTCTCTCTTCTCACTGTTTTCCATATGGACCTGCTACAGTTCAACCTTTCTGTTGGGCGCGTACTGTATGAACCACAGGAATTTATTAAAAAAATCCAATTCATCATTTAAAAAATAAAGAAGCATTCTTTTTTTTTTTCCATGATGAATCACTGACTTTGCTGGGTTTTCACTAACTACTAGTCTACTGGATTTCCAGATAGCATTATTTCCTCTTAATATTTATGACTAAAGTACCTGTATCAGGTTAAACCTGTAATAGGAAATCATACTAAGTAAAAATACATACGACAATTCATATCCTAAACATGATGGCTACCTGCCATTATATTACCCACACCATTCTGCTATGGGCTTGCTGCTTTAATACTTCATGAATCACATTTATTATCTACTGCTTATTAATAAGGCAGAAAACTAAAGTGAAGAACCAGTGCAAGTAAATTGTTTACCAGTAATGGATTTTTCTCCTAATGAGAATCCTGCGTTGCTATAAGCAAAATTAAACAATGGCCTGTGGAAGGATTCCCTTCCCATTCAACACTGGGTACCAAATTAAAGTTCTTCATGCAGGACTAGAGTTTCACTGATACAGTTCTAAGAGCTCTTTAAAACTTGGCATTTATATCAAGTTTAGCTTGTTCAAAAATTTTATTTAAAATACCAATCAGAAATATTTTGCCTTAGGATTTTCACATTTCATTTTGCAATGTAAGAACTTCACTCAAATTTTATACAATGATCTGTCATACTGGCATCATTTTTACGCAAATAATTTTAAAACTGCGAGTAAGCATTGATCTATCCATTTTCTACTTATGCAAAACAGATACTGGGATATTTCTGATCCTGGATTGCATGAATATGCCTAAATACCAGTAAAATTCCAGCATGGTTTCTATCAATATCTCTTTTATTGACATGGGTAATATAATTTTTTTTTTTCGGAAGTGATTATAAAAACAATAGTCGTTATTAGTTTTTCTTAGTTATTTGAACAATAAAATATTTTCCTGTGTATACTACAGTTTAAGGAGTATGCTGTTGTAGTGTATATAGCATGAAGTTCAGAAGGGAAAAAGATTATATGAATGGCAAAAAGAAAACTTTCCCTAGGACTTCTTTTAAAAACTACATCAGTTCATAATTTGGATTTCATAGAGTGACTCTCCATCTTCTGTTTATACAGATAGAATACCTATAGGTAAAACAAGACATTGGAATGTTGTATGCAAGGTATTTTTTAAAAAAATTAAACAATGACACAGCTCAAGAATCTCACAATCTTAAGCCTTGACAGGAGACAATACAATGTTGGTTTTAATGGTCAAAAAACTGTACATAACCAGTAGCTCACCACATTGTTTGAAATCTATCTCAACAAGAACTGCAAGAAATGCCCAAAAAATGCCAGTGCATCATCTTTTAGACTTCCCCAAGTGCATCTCACATTTGTAAGAGCTAGAAATCAATTAGAAGAAATTAAAATTTTGAAAGAGGAAGCTTAATAGAACTAATCAACGTTGAAACTTCTAGAAGACTGTCATTAGCACCACAACATGCATATATGTGCCTAATTCAACACCAAGGAAGAACAATTCAAAAGGAAAGTACCATAAGAAACCAATGTATCCAGAAAGTATGCAACCATCAAACAGTTTGGACTCTCAGTTTTGATCTAGAAGGCTTTCAAATTTTGGTGGTTTTGATCTATTGTTCTGTAATCATGTACAGTTCTCAGACATGAGAACTTGATTGACTTCAAGCTGCCAGCTGTCACCACAGCAGAACCCAACATAAGCTTCCTATGAACCAAATCCAACATATGTTTTATGGTAAAATTACAATGAATTGAAAACTCCTTTCTACATGAGGAAATTCTGCACGAATGGCAAATTATAGGGATATTTATTTATAAATATTTAACTTATTTCTCTTTTGGACAGCTTAGAATAACCATTGAAGTATCAAAGATAGCACAAAAAAATTAAAATTCTGTCTCCACTTTCCAGTCTTCAGGTATTGAATATTTTAGGAATACCCCAATATTTTAAGTTGTCAGCAAATTCCCTTCAGGTGCATATGAATCTTCATTTCTAAGCTAAAGAAAGGAAGCAGCAGGAATTGCTGACAAATGATCTGAATAAAGTTTTTGTCTTCTAAACAGATGATGATATACTATGAATCAAGGTATCTTTGAGAAGGAATCCAGTGAAAGATTCCCAGGGCTAAAACTGTTCTTTGGAAAAACAAGAAAACTACCACTTGTCCTTCCAGGAGATAACTAATAAGGACAAAGAACAAAGTCGCCTTAGTCACACCTACTATATTAAAATGCTTTTGGGAAGCTGCTTTGACTTCACACAATGACAAAAAGTATAGTCGGTGGGTAATTCTTGAGTGTAAGCGTTCAAAGGACCACATAACTCACAGCACACCATATCTGAGCTTTTGTTATGATTGTCCTGTCACAGGGAGTGTTAGTTGAAAGACTCACAGCAATATATTGTAATTGGACTATTACAAATTGCCATATCTTCAACTTTGACACTCTATCAGTTCCCTGCAATGTGTTAAAATGAAGCTTAATATCCCAGTACTTAAACTAAGAATCCCCAACCTTGTCATTATTGTGGGCACAATAGCAAACCTTCTTGGAATTGGCCATCCAAGCCATGGGGAGGCTTGGAGTTAATTACATCACCGTAGACAATAATTTTCTCCTTGTGCTGGTAGTTATCTCTTTCCACAGTTGGTTCTCTTTGTTGTTGCTTTGTGATGTCCCATTAATCAGAGCTACATTTAATCTGTGTCGTGTGATTCATCGTCCTTTATCCCTGCAGCTGTTTCCATCCTGGACTCTGATAAACTGCTAATTTGAGTGGGTGATGTCCAACCTTAAATATCACAATAGCTTGTAGCACACCACTGAGAATCGGCTACTACATTCACACAGCCCAAGATTTTTAGTAAGGCTAATTATTCTACAGCCCCTGCTCGTTTGTTGGGGTGGAAATAATCTGAAATGAGCGGATAGTATTTTTAATGTGGGCTTGACATGACAGGGCATAAAAATATGCAGAGTTTTTCTGATGTGAGAGTATGCTGCTTCTTTTCCTCTCTTTTTCTTTCCTGTCTTCAAGTCTTTCAAGTTTTTTCCTAACATGACATGAAGCTGACTATATTTAGTGGATTGTGGAGAGGTGAGAGGAAGGGAGAAAGGTTTTGCTATTTCAAAACATTTTTCCACTACCTTCAGTCACTTTCTTCTGTGATAAGTGTAATACAGCTGAAGAGCTAGAGAAATATTTGCATAAAAATAAAATGAGACCTAAAACAGATATATATCCAACACCACAATTTGGAGAATAAAGGTATTTCAAAGAATAATATCCCTTGATTTCTGTTTTAAATTGGAGGATTTTTCTATGATTTTTCAATTTATACTTGTGGTAAAAGACAAGTACCAATATAGTGTTCACTCAGTGGGAACTGATAACTCATTAGTGTGGTGTGTATGAGAGGAGTGTATCAAAATGCCACAAAAAAAGGACTCTTAGATTACTTTTTACCTCCAGAAAAGCCTGAGGGCAGGTGTAAGACACTGACTCACCCTTACCACGTGAAAATTGTAGCTCATAATGGCTTTGCAATAGGACTGGCTGCACCAGCCTGAACAATGCAGTAGAATTCTATGCAGGAAGGAAAAGCTTTTTTTCACAATTACTTCAGTCTGCTGCCTGAAGGAGGCAGAGGAGCAGGTGAGAGACAGCAGCAGCAGGTGTGATGCCATTGCTCTGCTGACATTGTGGCATTCCTGGTGGGGTGTGATTGTCAAACTTTCTGTCGATGCAGTGTTACAAATGGCTCCTAGGTAAATCCTCCTCTGAGTTATGAAAAAGAGCATGGCAGAGGGGCAAAAAGGGGCTGACATACATAAATGTAGAAATACCTGTTCATTACTAGAGCTTGGTGGCTCTGGTACATTTCATGGTGGCGGCCCTGTTTGGCTACACCCAATTTCAGACTGGAAGAGATTCAGCTAGCTGTAAGGTGGTCCACTGGTAGCTTCAGTCTGTGAAGCTTAAATAAATGACACTGCATAACACAGTTACAGCTCTCCAAGTCTAGAACAGTTCATACCACTGTCAGCCCCATTTGCTCCACTGCTTCCACCCTACCTTACTATTTTTCCTTCTTCTAGAGGAAGATCTCAGTTTTCACCAATGATGGGCATTTAAGATTTGAAAACTTACTATATTGTTTGCTGGTAGAAACACTAATAACTTTTGAAGAACAAACAAATGAAAAATATATATTCTATACAGAAATCTTATAAACACTTTGGTCTTGTCTAAATGAAGTTCGGAGTGTGAGGACAGAATGTGTTAATTAGGTTTTGATGGGTCTGCTTGATGAGAGATTTCTGGTCCAACTTGGACAGCTTAATGGATGCATCAGGTGGAATACCTCTTCTTCAGATTTCTAAAGAATAAAAGTCAGCATGGTAGCTGATAGAAGTTAACTCCAGCTATTTAAAGTTCATCAAGGTAAGACTTAGAACCAGAACTTAATCCTGCTTAATCCTGAAAATGTTTGTTTTGGTTTATTTTTACTATTCTCAGATGACACCTTAAATATCAGCTAAATCAGCATATTTCTAATGATCATCCAAAGATGTATACTCCTGGAGAGGCCAAAATTTCCACCATTTGATTATGTACTCCGGGAACAAGTTTTAATCCTGTTAGAGAACTTTCTTTTCCCTGTTTGGTGACTACACCACTCATAAAAGTTTCATGTTGAAACAGCCATGCTTTGCAATGAAGTCTCTTGTTAGGGGCTTTATTACTCATGCTTCAAGAAGGGGCTTTCACAGGATTAGCCAGCTATAACTTTAGGAGGAAAAATTAAATTAAAAAATGGGATCACGTAAAAAGAAAACCAGTTCCTTGCCATTGTATTGCCTGTAGTGAAAAATACTGATTCAAAAATATGCTCTTTGTACAGAGCCCGCACTCTGCACATAATCTGCTATGGTTTTGTCAAAAGCTGTGTCAACTTCATAAAAGGGGTTTTTTTAGCTTAGTTCTCTGTGAAGAAGGCGTGTTGTTCCACCTACTTGATCAAACCCTGAGGGCAGAGGAACAACACACATTTTTAGGCATGAAATTTCCCCTCTCAGTTCTCTGAACCAACCTCAGACTGAAAGATCCACAAAAGCTAGTGAGAAAGTTTTTGTTCCCTGCTAACCTCTTGGCTGAATCACTTCTCCTCATGTCTTCTTAGAGCAAGGACGTTTTCTCTACTATCTCACCATATAACAGAGACAGAATATTTTATATGCAAGGTTTTGCAGAACTGATCTCATGCAGTGATACTTCAGAGAACCTTTGTCCACATCAGCATTTTCCTCTGAGACTTGAGAGCTTCTCCAGAGACACCTGGGAGATGCAGGAAAGACTATGAAAAAGGCACTTCAGCCTTCAGCATAATCTCTTCCAGATGGAACAACCAGACTACCTTTGCTCTACCACTCCATTTACTTTCGGAGGCTGTAGTCCTTCTTTATTTTTTTAAGGTCCTGTATCTTCCTGCTTTTGTTGGAAGTGCTTGCTGAAAAAAAAAATCACGTTCCCTGTCATTTACATGAGCACTTTGACATTGTGTGCAAGTGCATCCTGTGCTTAAGATGCCTGTCCTGAGGTAGCCTCAAATCCTGCTTGAACTCCTATGGGAACAATTTGGAAAGGCTCTTTCATTTTATGACAGTGTGCCAGAGTTGACAGGAGCACTGAACAGATCTCTGAGACAGATATTATCAAGTGTTCCTCAATGTAATCAAGTCACTCACACACACTCACTTCTAAAAGGCTTGTGCTGACTCAGAAATTTTTGTTCTAATTTCTCTGCATCTCAGCCTCCCTATATTTAAAGAGGATATATTCAGAAGCAAAACATTAAGGACTAGTTCTTACCTTTCTTTTTATGAGAGCTAATATTATTACCACCATTATATGATATTTTTTCTGTTTACTATTTGTTTCCCCAAAAGGCTAAGACTCTATATAGGATACAAACTTTACTTCAATTATTGATGTGAAAATTCCTTTATACTATTTTCTTATTCTGGTTGCAATTATGAAGCAAGGAATCAAAACATATAGAATGAAGAATTTTGGTTAATATGATAGAGTAGGTAAGGTCTTACTTTATATGACATCTTCCACTAGTTAAATAAGATGCCTGACCCTAATTACAAGTGTAGAGGATTAACCACAGATGCTGAGCATTCTCCTAGAACATATACACCCTCCTGCACCTGCAAGTCATTGTACAATTGATCAAAAGAAACAGGTGCATTTCAAGACACCCTCCTGCACTGTGTAAACCTGGCAATGCTCCACGATTAACATGAAATTTCTAAATGACTTCTCACTTTTAAAAGCTGTATCATTGGCACATTATAAATGCATGCTGAAAGTCAAGGACAAATGTAATATAAATTGACAACATTCTTCACTGTGATTGATGCTTGTTATTTTGCATAATTTGTTTATTGTTTGGAGTGTGTTTGTTTTTTAGAATGTCTATTCAAGCCAAACCCTTGAGGCATCGACAGTAGCAGTCTAATCTCTCCAAGGACATATTTTATGCTATTAAAATCTCACAGAGAATAGCACTATGAAACCAACTAAATTAGATGAGCACTGGAGGTCCCAGGAGTGATGTAGGCTATACATAAACCTAGGTAACCAGCAACTGCCCGAATAACATATATTTCCTTTATTAATAGTATATATATATTTTTTAAAAATCTACTGCCAACAATATAAAACTGAATTTTAAATTAATATATTAATATTTCTGAAAACAGGTCAAAAGAAAATGCGGGCTTGTAAAACCAATCAATTTATGCATTTAGGTTTTGATTCCTAGAACTGTTATCTATAATCCAGACTAACAGGAGAGCACATGTTTAATTGAAAGGAATGTCATAGTCCTGCTCTGTTACCATTAAAGTGAGAGGGACAACTCCTGGTGTTCAATCTCAAGGCTTCAGTGTTCTGCATAGTCAGACCCAGAGTGCTTAGCACTCTGCAGGAGTGAGCCCTTCATTACTGTTTGTCTTTTTTCTTCATATACTGACACAAGGGAAAGTCAATACATGATTGTAAGGTCAATGTAAATTAAAAAAAAAGCCCACAGTTGAGATTACTACACATAGCAGCCATACAATTTCGAAGCAGCAACAATTTGGTTACATGAGAGTCATTTTTAGTATTGGGCTCTTTGTTTTGTCATAGGCTAAGATATTTTCTGCTTCACAGCTGTCTCTCAATCAATCAGAAAGTAGTTTGTATTTCCATCCTCTGAGAATCTTAATTTTTGATATTAACAGACACATCACTACACACTTTATAATTTTCATGTGTTTTTCATCTATTAATCCCAAGATGCAGACATATGGAGGTAGTTGGATACTGGATAGTTGGGTTTTAAAATAAAATTATTTCAAATTTTGTTTCATTTTCCACTTACAGCAGAGAAAATATATTCTGCCAAGTTAGCTGAAAGTTGGCTGTATCATAAGAACTCACTATGTGCAGCTACTGTAAATGTGGAATATATGGACTTAGATGCAGGTGACATTATACTGTGGTTCCTTTCAGACTTGAGGTAATCATTTACACAACCCAGCTTCTTATTTATTTTTCTTTACATTCAATGATAATAGATATGGCTGAATTATGCATTTTTTACATGCTGCCTGCATTATTTCCTACAATACAAAACCTGAAGAATTTACTTAATGTTCCAGGTAGTGTCTAATTGCTATTATTTTATAAATTCCATCAATCAAAGAAGAGCCTTGTGACACTGGCTGATAATTTTTGTAAGGAATGATAGGGAGTGATGAAAAAGAAATTGACAAATTAAGCAGCTTCTGTGGTTCTTGTTCTTTTGGTCCTTAATATTTATTAGTTGGCTCCACAATGGATCTGCATATTGTTATGCAAATATAGAAACTGATCCTCAAAGGTGGTGAATGCTTTAAGAGTTAGGACATGTGAAATTAATTATTCACATCTTGAAAGGAACAAAAGACATTTTTTCAGGTACAGTAATCAGAGTGTTAAACAATGAAGATGTCTGCAGGATTCTATACTGAGGCAGAGCTAATGATCAGTATTGTAAGCCTCAGGTTCTGCCCAAAATTTTTGCAGGACTGAGTTCAATCCAAGTGCCTTGCACTTTACATCAATGCTGCTTGTTCTTTGTCAGTAATTAGTGTGAAGTGTGAGGTGGACCTTGCAACTATGGATAGAACACTTAGGGAAAACAATGCTATGGATATTTGTTACTGCAGGATGAGGACAAATTTTGTACAGTTGTATTTAAACTAAGGGGCAGCTGAGGTCCATGAAGTCTCCTAGTGGTCCTGATCCTGTAAGAGTCCAGATGAGATACACAGATGGAATAGCCCACATGTCATTTCTGGCCTGCATAAATTTCTTCTCAGGCAGCTAAGAATATTTATATGCATCCAGGTTTATTGTGCGGATAGGCTGGGTTTCCTCTACAAGGGGCTAGTGACACAAAGCTATTAATAATGTTGCAGGTGCTCAGCTAATTTTAAGCATGCTTCAGAAATGTCAGCATAAGAGGAAAAACATAGTTCAGGTTGCTCTTTTTGCCCTTTGTGGGGCAGAGAAGGGGAAAAAAAAGAGAGAAAAAAAATGTGTCTGGTGGCTCTCCTGAAACTAACAGAATTAAAGTATTGATCAAAGACTCTTAGTCCTTTCCTGACAACAGCTGAAACACCATTGTTTTATAAAAGGTGCCTGTGCAGGTGCTGTTTCCCCTTGCAGCAAATTCCCTCTAGATGTGCATCCCAGTGTGCCAGGCTCTGAGAGAGCTATTTCTGGATCCATATCTCAAATTTCTCCTTTAACAGCTAAACTCATATCTGGTCACTCTGCCGTAAGAGAACACCTATTTTTCACTGCCATTTTCTCATGCTGGCATGGTTGGACTTCTGTGAAAAGAAACAGATTCTGGAGGCAAGGCTATATTAGAAAGATGAAAAAAGCCCTCTCTATTGCTCTAGCAACTGTCATCTACATTGCAAGGGGTTTTAATTTCATGCTTTAACACTCGCTCTTACAGTACGATCTTCAAAGGTGTTTCATAACAATTATTTTCAGCCATTATATCCAGTGGAAGTTGCAAATGGCATAATTACTCATAACTTTGCCCTTTTGTTTTCAGAGATGCCTTACACACTTCAGTGCTCAAGAAATAATAATACAGGAGTAATACATTATGAAAGTCAAACCTTACACGTGGTCATCCGTTACTGATTTTTATACACTTATGCTCAAAACAGTGTCTGATTTATGACATTGTTTAACACTGAAATATTTTCATCTCTTTTATTCAATTTGAGAAGAAAAAACCCACCCCCATAAAATTTCTTCTAGCAGTAATTTTCTTATCTTCTGCTCATTCACAGAATGATATGGTGATGTTAAAATAGAGACCCACATATTACAATATTATTACTGCAGCTATATTACAAAATAATAATAATATTCACATAAAAATCCACAATCTTAGCAGTTGAAGATATTGAAGATATTGAAGGGTGATTGATGACTGCATGAAGCAGCCTGTAGTCTCAGCCCAAGCATTTTGGTGCTCAGTAGGACCTCTCACTAAAGACTAGAAAGCACCTGTGAGGACTATCCTGGAACTACCCCTGCAGTGGGCATTGCCTTGGCTTCAGGTGTCATTTACACAGCTCAGGACAGGCAGTCTGTGCCAACTGCAGTAACCTTTCTCAGGTGTTTAATTTCTATCTGGCCAAATTATACTGTTACCCTTTTAAGTCCCTGTACTCAGCTCTTCTGTAGAGAGGAATTGTGACACCAGAAACACCCAAAACATCCAAAAGGTCTTTCTTAGGTAGACTATGTGGAAATATATGTTCTGAAAAGTCCTAATAATATCTTTGAAACAGCATTACAATACAGCCCATTGTGTTGATAGTCCATGTACTAACCAGTCCCTAAGTAATTGTTGACACCATAGAGTTCCAGAAGCTATGAAGGGAAATTACCAGATCCTTGCTTCTGATGGAATCAGACTTAGCATTTAGAATATTTTCATTGTCACTTTCCAGCTCATTAGCCTTTCTGCATCAGAAAAAATACTGATATCCAGCCAGGATGAACTCATGAATCATTTATATTGTTTCAAGTCTGCTCAAATAAAATCAGGAGAAAAACTGGATGGAGACTCTCAAATATTTATTTTTAACTATCTTTGGCATAAATATAATGATGATTTTTTCTTTAATTTAGCAGTAATTATGGTTTACATTAATAAAATGGCCATACAAATTGAGGTAGAAACAAAGAGACAATACTTCCAGTTTGTTGACCAAAGAGCATTTCTCCAGAAATGTAGCAAAGGGGAAAAAGTGGCAAACATCATACCTGAATGAAAGCAAAGGCATTTTACATTAGCAGAAAGTAATTACTCACACTGAAATTTGGGAATAACACTACCCTCTACTGTGGGTGAAAGATATTCTTTCAGACACTTGGGCTCCCACGCAGGAATAGGATGCGGGTGTCTGTTTAACAAAACAGAAAGCTCCAGTAGTACAGTGCTCCCAACGTCACATTGGGCTTGTGACAGAGGAAGCAGTGATGCCAATTGAATTGTTGGTACTACTTTTTGTACTCCAAATTTGTCGCTCTGAAACATCATCAACTAATTTTACACAGCCCCTGTGTGATTTGTCTCACTATAATGCTCCAAGGATTTGTCCTGAGCAACAGGGGGGAAAACTCAACTGAACAATACTCTCCGTTCAGGTGGTTACAGCCAGGAGCAGGTGTGTAATCTTCAAAGACATGCTCCTGGCTATGATGAAGATTATTCACTCTGACTTGTGGCTGAAAAACTCTCGATAAAGAACCAAACTGGCTTAAGTAAAGATGAGGTGAAAGTCAGAGGGCTGAAAAACCTGTTCAGTCTTTAACTGTTAAAATCTGGAGTGAAATGGCATGGAAACTTCCTTTTACAGGTGCAGAGATACTCTTCAAGGAACTTTAGGAATTGAGGTATCTAAATCTTACCACTTCTACTAAATACAGAGGTAAAATAGCTGTTTTGAAGGGTTTCCTCCTGGGCAGTAGGTGCATGTTCAGAAGCTGAGCTTTTAAGGAACAATATATTTTCCAAAACTTGCCGTGATAAGTGGTTAAACCCTTGTGGGTGCCTAAGCTGTGTTGCTTGTAGCAGATGATGTCTGTTCAGTCAATTAAGGCTCAGCAGTAGCATCCTGCCTCAACTCTGCTGACCAGGCTTCACAGCAAAGCACTTCTAACTGATATCTTTTAAAAAGGCAGTAAGTTCTCTGCTGCCTTCTGGTTGGTTTGGTTTTTTGGAGTAGGTATTAATATAAAAGAGAATTTCAGAACTGTAACTTTTGGTCAAAAGCCTAGCATACAACTTTTTTTGACCAGAGCATTTAAACTATTTTCCAAAGAATTTCTGGTTACTCTAACTTCACACTTGTTTCCTTTAAATGATACACAGTGGTGTCTGGAATGGAAAAAGGGTGACATCAAGGTGACAGCAGTCATGTCAGGTGAGATGACATGGAAAAGTCTCTTCCTCACTCCACATACATTGCTGCAGAAATATTATCTATCTGCAGAGGAGAACCATCTGAAATCCAACAAAGGCAAATGCAGGGTCCTGCACCTGGGGAGGAGTAACCGTGGGAACCATCACAGGCTGGGGGCTGACCTACTGAGGAGCAGCTCCGCCAAGAAGGACCTGGGGGTCCTGGGGGACAACAAGCTGCCCGTGAGCCAGAAGTGCCCTTGTGGCCAAGGGGGCCAGTGGTATCCTAAGGTGCAGGTCGAGGAAGGGGATCCTGCCCCTCTGCTCAGCCCTACTGAGGCCACATCTGGAGTGCTGTGTCCAGTTCTGGGCTCCTCAGTACAAGAGAGACTTGGAGCTCCTGGAGCAGGTCCAGGGGAGGGCTACAGAGATGAAGGGACGTGAGCATCTCTGTTATGAGGAAAGGCTGAGGGAGCTGGGCCTGTTCAGCCTTGAGAAGGGAAAACAGAGGGGACCTCATCAATGTCTGTCAGTATCTGAAGGGAGGGTGCCAGGAGGACAGAGCCAGGTTCTGCTCAGTGCTGCCAAGCAATGGGAAAAGAGGCAATGGGGAGAAACTGATGAACAGAAAGTTCCACCTGAACATGAGGAAGAATTTCTGTACTGTGCAGGTGACCAAACACTGGAACAGGTTGCCCAGAGAGGTTGTGGAGTCTCCCTCACTGGAGTTAATTGAGAAGTGTCTGGATGCAATCCTGTGCCATGTGCTCTGGGATGGCCCTGCTTGAGCCAGAAGGTTGGACCAGGTGACACACTGTGGTCCCTTCCAACCAACCCGTATCAATTCTATGATAGTATGTGCTATTTACAGGTTTTGATTTTGCAGCGTTACCACCAATCTGTCAAGTCTCAAGGAAAAATAAAAGGAAAAGAAAAAAGGGAATCAGTAATCCCCTTTTCTGTAAATAGTGCCAGTATTAGATTAGTTTGAAAGCTGAAGAAAACACTCCAATATTTACAAACCGAATATGTTTACATTGCATGTTAGGAAACATGAATAGATTTCACTTTGCTGATCCTGTATTAAAAAAGATTTTGTTTTCAGTCCATAAAGAAATTCACTGAGTTTCAGAAAGTGTAAAATAGTCAGAATGTTTTTCTTTTTTTTTCTCAGAAGACCTTTATTCCACACTCATAGCAAGAAAAGGCAGAGAAGTTGGACAGAAGTGACTGGAAAATGCACTGAATGAGATTTAATTTTATGGGGATTTAAGTGTCTAATTCCCGTAGGTTTCTTTGAAAAGTATCTATTTAATAAATGTGTTCAGTAAGTTAAGACCGCTGCATTAATATATTTTCAGACTATGGATCATTAGACCATCTAGTCTGCCTACTTGTATTTTACCAGCTATAAAACTTCATCTAGAAACTCCCCCAGTAAGCCAAGTAGTTTGTGCTTTGTGAATAAATCTTGAGGTGGGTGGGGGAGTTTACGGAGGGGGAGAGAGGAAGAAAATCCTTCCTGGAGCTGAAGACATCCACAGACAGAAGACCTACAACTTCACTTGATAGGTATTTCAACTTGATAGGTATTTCTACTTATTACTCATTCCCGTGGCTAAATTATGTCCTTGATTTCTCAGCTGAATTTGTGCACCATCTCTTTTTAGTCCTTTTATTAAAACTTTTTAACCAATGTCAGAAATATTATGTGCTACCTATTTTTAAATTACCTGTTGTTGGGTGATTTCTTGAATGAAACTGTTGATATGCTAAAAAAAAAAAAAATTATTCAAGGAGATGTCAACCTACAGTTTTTTCACAGTATTCAGAAAATCTAGTATTCCTTCTTTACATATTTTGCACAGATGTGCTTATCCTGTCTGAATAAGCAACTTCTGAACATGCAAGAGGCAGTGAAGATGCCTGTGCAAAAATTTCTGGAATGGCTCTTGCTATTCCCAGACGTAGCCAAAGCACTTTATCTCTATGAACATTCTTGCCAACAAAATTTTCTTAGATGAGTTTTAAAAAATTACATTAAAAAAACAGAGAAACACTGTGGACACTCTCAGAGTAATACGTGGTATTTGTGTGCATATTTTTCACAAACTGTTTGAACAGTCTACTATTTGCTTAGTTTTTCCTGACATTGGCACAGTTGTACATTTTCCATGACTGTAACAAATTGTGTAGACACACAGGCCAAAGTGCTAATTTGGACTTGAAATACTACTGCCACGACCATGCTCTGAAACCAGATGTAAATGAGACCATTCTGTCACTTGCTACCAGGACCATCCCTTGCTAAATCAATAAAAAGTTACTCTGCCAAGCAGAGACAGCAGGGTATTCCCCACTTCTGCCTACTCAGGGGTAAAATGATTTTGTTGACTCTTTCTCCCTTGTAGCAGTATTTTGATACCTTCTTTTTTGTTCTTGTACAGGACATGTTATGAGAGCTACCATACTAAAAACCAAGAAACAGGCTAACAAAATTGCAAAAACACATTGTGAGTGTCAGAATTTCAAAATAGCATGATTTCCGGTTTCATGTGTAAAAACATTTTTAGAAACAAAATTTAATCATGTGAGAGTAAAACATATACTTCTGAAATGCAGAAATTCCATGCCAAACTGCAAAGTAAGTGCGAATTAGAGGATGTGCTGTGTGTATATTTTCCTCTATTAAGTTACATTTTTTACCTCTTTTCTTCCATCCACTAAAGAACTATCAGATTTTGAAGTGCTATGGAAAATATTATGCACTATGAAAGAATTTCAGCCACAGGCTTCTCTAATTACCTTCTCCAGTGGTCTTTTTAAGTTTCTTCTTGCTCTTTCCCATCCTTATCTGCCACCTGGCACTCCTCCGTTAGCAGTGGAAAAACAGCCCAAACTTGCCAATAGCATTGTTTGAGTGACAGGCTGTGAAAACGGAAACACTCCACAAACACATCATTTTCCTCTGGAAAAACAGAACTTGACATCTCTGTATTTCTTGGGGTTCTGATGTAAACTCTACTCCATGGGGAGTAATTTAGTCCAGCAGATCTAAAAGGGTTTCATTCAGAAAAAAATAATTTCAGAAGCAAAAGTGTCTTCCTTCCTTCCTTCCTTCCTTCCTTCCTTCCTTCCTTCCTTCCTTCCTTCCTTCCTTTTTTTTTCCAAATACTGCTCTGCTGCTTTCCAAAGGCAATTTTAGGTTTCTAGCTTTGGGTTGATGAAGTAGTTGCATGTATGGTTTTCTAGTCACATGTGATTTATATACAGAAGTCCCTAGAATAAAAAAAAAAAAAAATCACTATTTTTTAACCTAAAGATTTGCTTTAAACTGCTAGATACCTGCATTTGTTGATTATAGCTTGTTAACTCAGCTAACACATTTCTTGAACTATTTTAGAAACAAGTTTCCATAGGAAAAAAAAAATCAATAAATTGTTATTTCTAAAAATAATCTTTTTTCTTTGACCCAAATATATCACATACAATAAAACATTTGCAGACATGGTATTGATCAGATCCAGAATGAATTTTCTTATAAAAAATCTGTATGTCTGTTGCCAATTTTTTATATCACATGGAAAACTGTATCCAGAAGCCCTGCTTTGTTTGGTTCAGAGCAAGAGTTTGAGGCCAAATTTCTGACCTCAGCATCCTATGTTTAAAACTAGAAAGTACCCGCTGACTTTTCTCAAAGAAATTTTTCCCTATATTATTCTAACGTAATTTATATACAAAATTAAAACAATTTTTTAAAAAAATCTTTGCTTTTTCATATAAAGAATAACTTTTCTCTGTGCAGTTCCAGTTACAAAGAAAGTCGTTACAGCAGCTGGTTAGATGGCCTTGTAAAGGTTAGTTCTATACTCCAATAATTGACCATACCTCCTGTACACTGCAGTAAACCAAAAGCCTTTTGCTTTGCCCATGTTTTTCAGTGGGATTGCTCTTTCATCTTAGTTACTAAATGCTTTGATGCCAGATAGTCACATCCCTCACTGAAAGACAAGAATTCATATTTCTTACAAGTGATGTTTAGGAGAATATGTTGGGATTTATACTGTATCTGTGCCTCAAAAGTAATTCCTATTATGAAAAATTCAACTGTAATTCACTGTACAGTTTTAAATGAAAAAAAGACAAAATATAAAAACCAACACACTTTCTAATCTCAGCATCTCTTCAGTGTCTTTAGTTCTTTTAAAACCAAAGGCTCTCTTAAATCCTGTGGTACAGGTGTCTCTCTTGACATCTCCCTCATAAATTCACCACCAACCACCACTGAATTCTAGAAGTCAGTGTAATCTGCCTAGATTCAATGAAATCCACCCATATCCATAATTGCAAAATATAACCACATTTTTCCTTACTGTGATTAAAGGCTACGGTGACTACATTGAGCAGATTGCTTCTCCCTTTTCCATTGACTTCAATCCCTTTGACAGATGTGTGCATTTGCCGGTAGCTTTCATGGATCTTGTTTGACCAGACTGTCCATTTTAACATGAGGGGGGAAAAAAGGTTAAAAAAAAAAAAAAAGATGAGCAAAAAAAATACAGACACTGAGCTCAGGAACACAAATATAATTTAGTTCAGAATAACTCAGAGCAGAGACCAACCTTCTGCATTCCCTAAGTGCTAAGTACTATTTCCATGAAACACTTAACTTCCGAACAGCTCAGGATTAGGTGCTACTTTAGAAACTTTATCCAAAGTAATAACACTGTTACAGGAGTCCAATATTTTTGTTAAAGAACTGTTGAGAAGATAGGAGAGTCACTCCAAAAATGCTGAATCCAAGAGCAGCTTTTCTCCTTCACACAGGACAGCACAAGGCCAGCTCCCTTCAGGTACGTGCACTTTAAAGACTAAGTACCATCCTACTTCTTCTGTGTGAAGTGCATCTAGTCTTCTTTTTTTGCAATATGTGGAAAGTTTGGGGCAGTTGCCCTGGTGCTGCCTGGACTAGTTTAATAAGATCCTGCAGTGTTTATTAGCTGAGAGAAACAGTTATGTCTCCAGCATTCCTGAGCCAGGAATTCCTGCTCACACAACAGATTTCAACATTCCTCTTTTAAGACAGGAACAAACAACTGAACCTACTGAGAGTACCCTTTGTCAGAACTTGGTAGTATTTTTCTAATAAAACACAGATGATTTATAATATGTGCACATGGGAGACATATTTGGCATATAAAGCAGTTTCAGCAAAAGATTCTTGGGTGCCAGAAAGAGGCTTCTTGTGATTTCTCAACAAAGATCTTCTATTACTGCTCTGAACAGTCAGGGAAATTTTATGCACAACTTTAAAACAGTAAGATATTCTCATTGGTTAATAGCCATAGCCTATTTTTCTGGGTGTACAGCAAACCCACAGTAAGTACAATTGTTCTACCATGAGACAAATCCCTGAGAATTGCCGGTGAGCCAAAGAACAACAGGGTATCTATAGCTACATCCATATTATGGCTGCAATCATTCATTTGTGTATCAGTGGTTCTATACACAAGGCTCCAGCACAGATTTTGGGAGCCAAAAATTCCTACGTCCCCAGTGGAGGCACTGCCAGGACAGGGGTGTCTGCATAGAACTGCCATTCTCACAGGAAGGCACAGCTTTCAACATCACTGAATTTTCCTGGACAAAGACTGCCTAGACAAGGCATTAGGCATTCTTTGTCTATTACAGTCCTACTGTTAGTTCTCCAGTACCCGACTCAGCAGTCATGGGTATTTTTGAGCCTCTTTACCCTCACACAATGCAGTTGACTACAGAGCCAACAGCTTACATCCAGTCAGACACATTCAGGGGTTCAGGTGAGGTGCAGGAGTAACATCACAAAAGGTGGGCAGGAGGAGGCAATCCTCAAAGAAAGATGCAGCAAGTAACTTTGAGGAAGCCTCACTTTTTAGTTCTTTTCCTTTTTGACAGACTTTCAATGTTAAAGCAATAATTCCCCTCACATCTTTCTTTTTGTGTGTGTGTGAGAGAGTCTGCATATTTAACTCTTTCAATACACCGATAGAACTGCATAAGGAAAGCAAACTTACTGATGTAAATGGCTCTGATGTCAAGATAAGCGTCCAGGTGAATGGTTGATTTTTACCCCTCTCCCCCAGTAAATTCTACTAGAATGAATAAATACAAAACCCCAGTATGTCTGACCTCACTGAGGTCTTGATCATTTTTACTTTATGGCTTACCTTTTCTTTACTCACTTGAGCTTCGTAACACAAAATATCACCGATAAGAGCAGACCTTTAAAAATGGAAGAACCATGCATCAGCCATCCCCGGTACCAAAATTTGTTTGAAATGAGCTTGAGGGAAAACACTTGTAATGCAGGCTGAAATCACATTTCTTAAGTAAAACACAGACTAACAGAATAATTGACTTTATAACAAATAAGAATTCATACTGGCAAAATTGCTTTTTCAATGTTCACCAAAGAGAATGGGGAAAAAACTGTTCCTGTGGGATAAAACACATTGATCATTTTAGCAATTTTCATAAGCTGAGTGTTTCATATGCTTTTTGTGTTACTTCCTCCTCTATATTTATATACAAAATATACACAGAAAAAATAAAGCTTTTCCAGCTTTCTGAGGAACAATAGCCAGGCCATATATTTTAAATATGAATTTTTAAAATTATTTTCACTTCTGTTGTCTACGAGGCTGAATATATTTTGCATTTCAAAGCATGGCAACAAACCATTAAGAGCAAGCCAGTTACTAAAAGATGTAATATAGATTGAATCAGACTAACAAGGAAATAATTTATTGCAGTACCTTTAAGATCTAATTACATCAAAACTTTGTGGTTTGTTACTTATGAGTACTCAAATGGGAATCAGTCACTTTTGCTTCACACAACAAAGCTCCTGTGAAAGAAAACAGTCCATGTGATCTACAAAAGTCTGCCACCTACAAAAGAAGCCTTTAAACATGGCAGAAAGATAGTTCATAGGTTCAAATGAGCTCGCATCATTCATTTATTTCTCTGAGATAAATCAGTAATCCTTCAGCAACTCAGGTTTTAGTAAGATTCCCACGTTCATCAAAGTACATGCATGAAGCATGCAGAATACATGGTCTGCTGCCTATAAGACAGACAGCAACTGAAAAATGTTTCTATGCCAGCAATAAAAATAATTAATCACTATGCTGTATCATTTTGTGTCAGGCACCACCATTTTATCACCTGTTGTAGACACTCCTAATGTCTTAGCCAAATAACATGTAAGACACCCAAATATTTCAGTTAAGGTCTTAATTCCAAGATTTCCCATTAAACACTTAGAGAAGCCAAACAAAGACTGAGGAGAGAATAAGGACTTTACACAATTGAACTTCAGAATAAACACTTTACAAAAAAGAATTTCTTGTGAGATTTCCTACCTATTGTACATCATCTCTCAGGGGGGGAAAATGGAAATAATAGCTACATATTGTGCCCAGATTAGAAGCACAGCTCTGAGCTGTTGAGTTTATTGCCAAATGCCTTCAAATCTGGGGTATAAGAAAAGCAGAGGAATCATTTAATGAGAAATTTAGAAGTTGCTACTTCACAGATCAGTTTATTGTTTTGCAATTACTTTAAACAGATTCTTTTCCATGCACATTTTATAAACCTAAGAAATATTCTCAAACAGGTCTGTCATTGCAATTATTTGGAAACCAGTGCTTTAAGACAATAATGGGAAGGCAGTAAGGGTAATAAAGTTTTAATGCAACCGTAGTGGTAAATTTTGAGGTAGGAATTGTTTATACAAAAACTACGCAGTCCATTCCTTATTTTTAATGAACTCCAGAGTTAAGGTAGCTTTCTCCCTCACCATTTCAGCATCCAGTACTGATAGCTGATGCAAGCGTCTCTCACTGTCTGTTAGATTTAATAATTATCACAGGAACTAACCACCTTTGAATTTAAATGTGGGGGTTTGTATAGTATGAATAGGAACGCTCTTCTCTAAGTTATTTCAAATACTGACTTGACTGTGGAAGGTTTAACACGTCTGTCATGTGCTAGAAAAATTCTAGGACACTTCTGTATCTGTCATGCTGCAACTTACTAAATTTCATCTCAGTTTTCTGTGGAACTTTTCCAACTTTGGCTGAAAGTTATTCTGAAGAACACTCGTTTGGCTTTAAAAATGTACTCAGTGGCACTTACATTTGCATCTGTTAACATTCTCAGTGTGCTGAGTGCCATTCCTAAAATACCACAAATGAATAAATTCATGGGAGAATCTTGGGGATTTTAGAGACCTAAATTTTAGATCATCTTCGACACTGTGGAATGCAGTCTTTTCAAATTAGCCACCCTAGCATGGGGACTGTTAAAAGCTCAACAAGTTGGTGCTGAAATTTCCTTGAAGAGGGATTTTGATAGTCAGTGTGGTAGATAACTCTAAAAGAGAGGGTAATTTAAGCTGCATTTCTTGTCAGTATCCTAATGTTCTCAAAGATTCTCAACACCAAGCTCTTCTTCCAAATGCCAGAAAACCAACAAGTTTTTTCAAACAAAAGAGGAGATCATAGGCAATAGTTTGGCACTGGGATTACCCCCCACCAGTGTGGGAGCCGAATGCTGCAGTGTCAGCTGAACAGCAACCTGGCTTGAGGAATTTCTTACTCACTCCTTTCAGAGATATTCCACTTCAACCAGAACACAGACTCAGGACTCACCAGAAAGGCAGAGATGCAGCAATGGCTTCTGCAGAGTATCTTCCTCCTTTAAAATGCTGACACCTCTACACCTTCACCTTCTACACTTTTCCATTGCCAGCCAGTTAGCCCTCCTTCATTATTGTAAATGTAAACAATCCAAATAGCCCATCTTCACCATCACAAATGGAAATAATATATTTTCTTCATCTGCCCTTTTTCCCTTCCCACCTCTACCCTCCAGATATTCCCCACCAGTTTGGAAAGTGATTCAGTGATTAGAATGTTTATTGGCACAGAGGCAGGAAGCCAGCCCTTGCACCTCCAAGTGATTATCCTGAACTGAAAGCAATAGACTCATGTGAATTTTCATTTTCTTGTTCTGGGCCAATGCACTGTTAATTATTTCATGCCTGAGCACATCTGTTGGCTGGAGACTTTGAAGTGAAGTAGGTGAAAATTTTGTGAACCTTGTCAGGGCTAAGGCCTTAATCACCTGTGAAGTATCTCGATGCTGAGAAGACTTTGCTGGCTATAGCAGTGCACCAACATCTTTCCCAGGGGACAGCTGATGCAGAAGAAGTTTTAGACACCTGCAGGGTTAAGAACAGATTTTTCTCATGACAGTGGGTGTCTGCAAATTTAACTAGCTCCACTGTCAATCTGCCTCCCAAGATCTCAATCAAGTACTTACAAATGAGACAGTAGGACACCGCTATTGCAATTTGTGCACATGAAAGGTTCAGCTTCATTTAAATACAGAAACACAACTGAGGAATGTTATTGTTCTACTTTTTCCCTGAAAATCCACATAATCACATTCTTTATCTGCATAATCTGCCTGCCTTTCCCCAATGACTGATGCAGGAGCTGTCCACGCCAGAGGAGCACTCCTCAGAGCTGAGTAATGCTGCTTGGCAGTGATTGAGACATCTGGAATAAGAAAATGGTCTGTCAGCAATACAATACTCATGATATGTTCCATCTTCAGAACTTTTCCCCCCAATGTCTTGCAGTGAATGATGCAATTAAAATTTTGGAATCTCAGGCGTAGTGATTGAGTGCTCAGCTTCTCATTTTCTCTGGCAGCTACTCAACTCCATTGTCCAATTATGGCAGGAACCAAATGAATTGCAAGTGAAATAAATTTTCCCCAGAGCATTTCCATATTGTCAGTATATGCTTCGTGTTCTGAGGACACATTAGCACCATTGTGTCTTTCACAGACATTATTTCAAATTGCTATTTTCTTCTGAAAACCAAGGACTATGTAATTACATCCAAAGAAACACAAAAAAAAGTAGCCTTGAATACACTGTTCCTATCTCTTGAATATAAAAACTCAGAAAGATAGACTGAATTGTGTTTACATGACTTCAAAATTTTTTTATTATATTAAATATATGCTTTTAATAAATGTTTTTGTGATATGACTCATACTCACCGCTAATTCTCATTGTTTTGAAAACTGGCTTTTTTACTTCTTTTTGACAAAATATGTCAAATATCATAGCCATTGAAGAATATCACAACCATTTTCTCAAGCTGGTAGTTTATTCTAGTAGCATCAGCTATATTTTTTTTCAGAATTTGTAGGAATTATGTTAGTGTACATTTAGTGTGCAGGCACAGGAGAAGCTGGCATAGAAGCTTCACTGTAAGTTCTATTGAAAAGGGTTTGAAATGAATTAGACATAAACAAGCATCACAAGGTAACAATCTTAGGGTCTTTACTGAACAAAAGGGTATTTACAGGGATGTGAGAGACTGAAGTGTTAAGAGTTAATGGCTCAAACAATCAGCCATTTGCAGTAGCAGAGGTAAGTTTGCTAAGACCAGGTTTGAACCCCTCAATCAAAGGAGAGGAGGAGAGTTTTTGGAGGCGTGGTGGTGAAACCCTGATCTGCATAGCAGCAGCAGAGGGGGTGCGCGCCCATCCCGTCACCAGAGCATGACCACAGTAAACCAGCCCTTGTTTAGCAGCAACCTGGAGTCTGAGCCAAACAAGGGAGAAGACTGATAAGAAACAGATCCTGCAGAGGAGGAATAATGCTTTTTATCATGCCAATGTCCTCCCTTACACAACTGGCTCAGGTATAAAACTCCCCTCCGGGTGAGGTATCCGGACATTCACATGTATTCATCCCTCCTGAAGGGGCATAAGTGGCTCAACCACACAGAAAGAGCTGTCATGTCTTAGAAGGTGTTACAAACTGTCAAAGACCCCTGAAGTGCCCCCAGAATAATTTTTGAGCCTTCCTCCAGAGGGCTACATGTGATCCATAGTGTTGCATCAGAGAGTGTCAAACTTCCCTGCAGGGGAGTTCTTTGAGTGTTCCCACCTGAACCTGAACGTTTATTAACCCGTTGAACTTTGTGTTTTGGGGGCTTTCCCTACCCCCAATGGATCAAGACCATGACCATCACTTTGATCAATGAACACTGCTATTGCAACAATCAAGTCTCCTCTCTGGATCCATGGGTGGTATAATTTTTCCTCTCCACTCTCTACTCTTATCCTTTCTTTTTCTTTCCTTCTTTTCCTTATATATTTTCTTAAGTGATATCTTTATACTTTTGTACTGTTGCATTTCTATAGATAACAACCAAAATTTCTACATACCTCCTTTCAGTTGCAACCAAATTCTTCTAAAATAAACCTACAAAATATATATATATATATGTATATATGTACATGCATATATATCTAAACACCACTCATTCAGTGTCATTTCACTCTAATCTGCCCCAAACAAAAACCTGAGCTACCCTCTCCCTCAGGGGTGGGTTGTAACATGCATACACATGACTAAATTCAGTGGACCTGGAGAAAAAGCAGCACATATAGATTAGTCAGAATATCTGTGTACACAAGGAGAAGTGGTTTTCTGCATCATCAAATTCAGTCCACCATGGTTAATTGTAATTCTAATATAATCTGTTATAAACCTTCAAAGGTCCAACGTGAAGGGATTTAGGATTTTTGTCCACAGTATCTATTAAAATGGTGTTCAATAATTTCTATGGAATGATGACAAGAAACCATTTTATAATTTCTACAATAAATACATGATGGTAAATTAAATTCTGTTAGGTTTTGTACTAATATGTCCTCTTTTTAAAAATCCTTTCTCCTCTTGTTTTTTTCTCCTAAACCTGTTGTCAAGAACAGCTTTATAATGTCTGGTATATTATGCTAAGGGAGTTAGATAATTAACTAATGCAGTTAGTAATTGATTAGATAGTAACTAATGGCAGTTAGTTATTCCCCAGAGTTCTCTAGCAATCATTCCCAGCATTTGTTTCAGTCTAGTGCCTGTCTCTGCCTGTAAAGACTAAAAAGTATTCTAGATGTAATCTCCAAGACCTCATATACTGAATATTTTACCTAATAGTTTACATCATCAAATCTCTTTTTGTGTCTGTAGAGCATTAAAAAACTACCTGTATCCATTTAACTAATAAAGGAAGGCTCTTTTTCTCTGTCTTAGATCAGTCAGGAGCCCTCAGTTTATATTACAAACTGCTCTCACAATACTTTGTTTCACAATTCTGGTCTAAACTTCTCCAGTCTTTACCATCATCAATAGTCCAGTCCTCTTTGTAACTTAGATGTGTTTCTGAACACCAAGTTTAATTAAATGTACTTCTTGTATGAATTTAGACCAAAAAACTAGTGCAGAGAAAATATTGCATCAGATCGGCACCAAAAATGAACTTCAGAGGGCTCTGGGAGCCTAATTGTTCTTCACTGTCACAATTAGTTGTCCTTGTTTGTCAGCTAATTTTTGTTCCTCTGCTTCCTTAATATTTCTTTCCTATTACTATAAGAAGTTCAGGCCTAGGTTCAGATCAGGATTTCTGTAAAGGAGAAATCATTTTTACTAAGGATAATCTATCAGCTTAAACTGGTAAATCCATAAAGCATTTTATCCCCATTTTGTTTAATTTGTATCTATATCCTTAAGATTCTTTAATGCAAATTGTAGCCTGGATTTACTGATTTTAGACTAATGGGTCTGTAGTGCCTTGATGGCATCCTTACCTTGCTTTTAACACAAATGCTCTATTTGTTACACTTCAGTCATCTGGTATCAATTTAAATAAATGACTACAGTTATTTAAAACATTTGCAGCCTAATCTGTAGTTTCATGTGCTAAAGCTTTTGGTCTTCTCAGATGGAGATATCTGATCATCACATCCCTGTTTAAGCTCTGCACCTCAGAACTGCTTCAAAGTTATTATTTCCATCTCTTGTTTCCACCAGACATTCTGTCTTTGTACCATGTCTATCATCATCTTTAATTTGCAAAGAAGGACTTGGGGGTCCTGGTGGACAACAAGCTGTCCCTGAGCCAGCAGTGCCCTCGTGGCCAAGAGGGCCAATGGAGTCCTGAAGTGCATTAGGAAGAGCATTGCCAGTGGGATGAGGGAGGGGATCCTGCCCCTCTGCTCAGCCCTATTGAAGCCACATCTGGAGTGCTGTGTCCAGTTCTGGGCTCCTCAGTACAAGAGAGACTTGGAGCTCCTGTAGCCCCCAGGGGAGGGCTACAGAGAAGACTAGAGTATCTCACTTAAGATGAAAGGCTGAGGAATTTGAGCCTGTTCAGCTTCAAAGAAACATGATTGAGAAGGGACCTCTTCAATGTCTATCAGTATCCGAAGGGAGGGCGCCAGGAGGATGGAACTGGGCTTTTCTCTGTGGTGCCAAGCAATAGAAAAAAAAAGGGGGCATAAAATAATGCACAGGAAGAAACATGTTACTAAACAGGCTTAAATTTGGATTAATAGCAGAAATCAGTGTGCTAATGATGTTAATTAGAGTATCATAGTGCTTCACAACTGTGAAGGGTTATTTGCTATTTATTGCATACAATATAAAAAGCCCATATTTTAATGCTTAGATAAATGCTTAGTCTTACTTACATAAACACACTAACTTCAGTATAAATGTGTTGAACTATCTAAATACTACTTTCCAGACCGTCTGATACAGAAACCATACTGCTTTTTTCAACTAATGAATGCAGATATAGAAACAGAAGAGATATATGAAGATATAATCTAAATTTTTGAAAGGAAACATTTGGAGCAACATTTTCTATTATTACAGTCATGCTGCCAGCACAAGGCTTGAACTTTACAACATACTCATTCTTTTTTTGTATAGATCATTTCACTTATTTTCAAAAGGTTGAATCTTTAAATATATGAAAGACATTCAAAATAATTTGTTTTACAAATCCACAGATGACATTCTCAATCTCTTTTCCATCGACAGTGATTATAATCTTCAAAAGAAAAAAAAGGTCTTTTTTTATGTTTTTAAAGCAAATTACAAGCTGGTCATTTTATGCTCTTACTGCTGGATTACAGCACACATAGTGTGCCAAGAAATGCTTTGCATATGTCAAGAAACTTTTTCCTGGATTCTCTGAAATAGCAAGAAGTTAGTGCCATCTATAGGCGGAATTTAATATTGAAAAATAATAGGAAAAAAAAATACAGGTTCAATAAACCAACCATATCAAACAAAGTAAAGGTCACTCTACAGTATAAAAATTAATAGAAAAAATGCCTCAGATCTGCTCAATTTTTTCAGTTTTTCTAAGAAATATTTTAGCACAAATGATGACTTGAATCTGTAACAAAGCGATTTAATATTGCTTTAAGTAATCCTGTGAACTCACTTTAGTACACCCTTGTTTAAAGTAACCCAGCATTGGTTACACCATTTCTGAGTCATTTTGCTTTTTACTGCTTCACTTCTCATTTGAGCTGCCTTCCATTGTTATTATAATAACTATTACCACTTGTAAATCTAATCTTGCAAAGCTTAAGCACCTAAGTCACTTTAATTATATGAATAAGGCAGTTAACTTCAGAAGTCACATGCCTTGTCTTGCAGGAACATGCTCATAGATCATAAAATTGTCTGTTGTATGCATCTTGTTTCCTTTAACTGCAAAGCTTCTCTCTTGGTTTTCCACGAGAAGTAAAATGAAATATATTTAACATAAAATTAACATTGTAAAAAAAAATAAAAAGGTATGCTGGTATGCTGGTAACCAACATGCACTTAAATACCTGATGAGAATTAGAATATTGCCAGCAGAGTGCTACTTTGTAAACTGTATTAAATACCCTAGTCTGTAATTTAGGTGGTGTAAATATATGTGTAAATCTGTCTTCTCTTATTTTCCATCTCCATTAAAAAAAAATGTCTACAAGTCCAATCCATTTTTCCAAGAAACACCTTTTTAATTAAATTAGGTTTCAAATCTAAAGCAATGTCAGATTGCCAGAAATAAAACCGTGATGCAATTTGTTGAAGTTATACAGAGGAAAAAACATTGCTGTTATTGACCATAAAGGATCAATATTTTCATTATTGTCAAAAGACCAGCCCTCCTCCAAGACCTTTTGGGCAACCTCCTTTCATTAAATCTCTCTTCCTGTCCTGAGAGTGAAAAGGCGTGTAGGGCTGGAAGGACCTGGCAGAGGATTCTGCACTCATGTCACAGATGTGCAGAGCAGCAACAGGGCAAGCAGGAGCACAGGGTGCAAAATGTTCTGTGGTGTTTGCAAAGCAATAACTGCAAGCTCCCTAGCTGCATAAAATACATCACATGAAAAGAACACACCACATGGAGTAGCTAAATGGCTTGTTTGGAGCTGAAAGGTGAACATATTTGGACAGGAAACTGTATATTGTAGGTGGAAAGTTCAAATATCTCAAAGTAGTTAAAAAATAGATACTTTCTTTTTAATAAATTATCATATAATTGACATTAATATGCCAAAATTGAATCTGAATTAACTTTGGTGCCTTCAAAGAGTATGCCTCTATATTACTGCATTCAATTTCATAGCTGGTGTCTTAGCAGCATTTCAAGAATTGAATACACACATTCATATACATACATAAAATATACAAACATATATTAAATGTCAGGAATACAATTGCTTTAAAATGTCCACATTTTTGTTGCGACAACAAAAATAAGTATGATAGTAAAATATGAAGCATTACAGCAGACATTTAAATTCTTCAGTAGAAGGAAAACAATTTCACAAAGAGTTTTCTTTCTGTCCAGTTCAGCACAATTGCGACCTGTGGCAAAGAGTTTCTAAAAGGAATTAGGTTGCTTGAATTTGTTTGAATGTCAAGCTTATGTATTAACTCCCTCCTTCCATTTTGTCCAAGTGCATAGACAAATTTCCTTCTTTACTAACCTATTCAAAAGGCAGATTTGTCTCTAATAGTGCTAAGCTTTGAATTTTCTTCATCTCATGCAAGTCAAAGAAAATGTCATAGCGTCTCCCTGGCTGCTAGCACAGACGTGTGGCAGAGCCACACATCTATTGTGACTAAGCTCAGCAAGATGGAGTTTGGCAAAGAGGGATGAGTGAACAAGTAACTACAGGCAAAGCTAAAGGCAGTGCAAGAAAGAAACTCAATCTCCTGAGAATCTGATGATTTTATTTATTATTGTGTCTAATGCTTTTATGATGTTCACCTGCATCTGCAGCTTCTTTTTGATAAACTCATGAGCAACCTTTATTTTCCATCTGCTTCAGAAAACAAAGGCGGTGGGTTTTAAATGGAGAGGCCTAGGTGGAGTTTGGGGCAGCCTGAGGAGAAAATTAAAACAATGGACTTGATACATTTTTTGATTCCAGACAAAGAAAAGTCTGTTTTATCCCTCACTTAACAGTTCTGTTTTAAGAAAAATTCAGAAAAAATGGCTGAAGTCCTGGGGCTCTTACAAACCCTCTGCTGCCTGGATAGTATAGGTAGACAGTTCCATACATTTCATTTGCCTCTCCTGTATTCAAGCCTGGGAGATTCACAGATAAATATTTTTTAAAGAATTTTAATATATTTTCAACAGATCTGGAAATCTGAAGTAAGTAACTTCCATCCCTCTTTTTTTTCATGTAAGGCATTGATTCCCAGTAAGAGTACTGCTCACAAGTGTATGCTTTAATTTCCTTTCAAATGAAAAATGATTAATAGATAACTTTTCAGTACGCTTTTGTTAAAAAAAATATTCTTACTGTAAATATTTATTTAGAAAGAAACAAATTATCAGATTACACACATGTGATCTGGAAGAAAAGCAAGAATATCAGAAAACTTACCAGTTTTTAAATGGCTCAGTCAAGTAAAATTACAGTTTGACTTCAGGCTGCTTTATGAAGTATAAAACCAAGGAACTGAAGACCATGATCCAACTTGTTGAGGCTAATGGGACTTTGGGCATGGGAGCAGGCCACAAAATGTCACATCCTTTTATGTACAGTTTTGAAGTGGGACAGTAAGATAGAAATCTCATATTTAGGAGGCCTTTTCTAAGATCACAGTCACTTGGAATGTTATGAATAACAGAAGAGCCAAGATGAACACAAAAAGAGGACACATCTCAAATGAACCAGCTTTTCGATGAGGGTTGTGAAAAAATATTCAGGAAAAACAAATCAGTAAAATATTTTCTATTGAATTTATATTTTTATATCTTCTAAACAGAGGTTGTAACAAAGAAACCAAAATACACCTTATTGGCAATTGGGCCATCAAAGATAAACATTAATATAATCCAGAAATAATTCAGTAATATATACCTATAATAAATATGTTCATGGGACAAAGATTTCCTCTCAGCACCACTTGAATTATGTTAATTAGGTTTGAATATTTCCCCACAAATTGCTCACATACCAGTGGAGCAAAAGCTTGTACCCCCTCCTAAATTATATGCTTTATAGCGTATCTGTTGCCCTATAAAAGCAATTTCAGATGTGAGTGGATATATATATGTTTATAAGTAATAGTGCTAAATGAGGGGATAAAATAATTTGATGAAGATATTAAAAAAGAAAAACTAGGAAAAACATTCAGTGAATAAATTGAATATAACCAAATTTCAGGGGGTTTCAGCTTTTTTTTTTTTTTAAGAGGAAAAAATGAACCAATTTTGAAAGACTCAGATATTTCCCTTCTGTGGTCTGGAGTTCTTGCAATATAAGTTTATTGACTCTTGTGCTGTTTTGAATTTGTATGAGGCCATTTATACCATTTATGAAATCTCATATATTACTGTGAAGCACATAATGTGGTTATGTAAAATGCGTTTCAGTTGCCAAGGAAAATAAAGAAGGAAAAAAAAAACAACAGAAAACCTTGGTGTCTTTGGGAGATTTTAGTATGCACTGAGCTTTAGAGGATGAATACAAAACCAAATCCAACCTGAATGTTTTGGGTTTGCCCTGAGGCCTAGAAAGTACTTTTTTCTTTATGTACTCTGCCTCCACTTGAAGCTAGATGCTTATAGCATATTGAGAAGATATATTAAAAAAAAAAAAGTCATCAACAACAGCCTTGTCTAACCTCAAAAACATTGATTATTTCTACTGTTTATCTATAAAAGCTTTGGTTTTTTCTTACTAGAAATTAAAGGAACTGATAAAAACAATAGTATAGTGTGGAAAAATGTGCTGCTGGATCATCCTTTCCCATGGAAATGGATTTAGTCAATCTTTTACAGCAAAAGCTATAGACTTTTACTCAATAAGAAAGTATCCTACCTTCAAGGTCTGCAAATTCATGTAAAGAGAAGTTTCAGAGAATTTGAAAAGGTAAAGTTATGGAAAGACGTTAAGGATTATTCTGTGTCCCTTGCATGAAAAAGCTTTGCTGGAGTTGCAGGAAGGAGAGCAAATCTGTCTGGAAATATTATATTATCTAGAGGAAAATTGGATGTTAACTGGGTCAAGCTCCACACACCTGTAATTCTGCTGTAGGAACATCCAGGACACTGTGTCAGCACTGCAGCAACTCTAAAACACTGACTCTCACCCATACCAGAGAGCAGCAGCTTCACTGTGGGGCATGAGAAATGCGATCCTGCAAGAAACTGCCTGATCAGCCCATTCTAAAATACTAACAGTGGAATAACTAACCAAATTGAAGTCCAAATAATTAAAATACTGTTCAGTGTTGTAGAACTCTGTGAAGGAAAACACCTACAGGAATGCCAGTATTTAGTGATGTTGCTCATAAAAGTACAGACAGAGTAGTAACTCTTTTCTCACTTTAAATATGAAGAAAAGAGTCCATGTTATGGCTAATAGTAGGAGAGGACATTTTTTCTTCTTATATCAAGACATAAGATCAAGCATGAATACTTACCAGACAGAGTGTTATGCTCAGGGGCTTACTGGAGTGAGTGGAAATAACTATTTTTCTGCTTTTTTTATACAGGAATATTGCATAATTTATAATAGAGTTGTTTTGACGTGCCATTGCCAGTATTAAGCCTAACAAAGATTGCCTGCAATTTTCTTTCAGAATCATAGAATATCACAGAATATTTCATGTTGGAAGAGACCCATAAGGATCATCAGGTCCATCTCCCTGCTCCTCAGAGGACAACTTAAAACTAAACTATGTGATGAAGAGCATTCTCCAGATGCTCCCTGAACTCTGAAACGTTTGGTTCTTCATAATGCACCACAGGATGGTTTATGTTTTAAAGATCAGCCATGTTCTGGACAGTGCATGTAACTACTCTTCATCAGGGCACAGTCTGCAGAACTGGCAGGGTCAAACCCAGGGCCAATGGTAAGTCCTTGTCCAGTTTTACTAGTGGTAAGTGCTCCACTGGGTTTGGTTGCTGAACTCAGTTCTACTGCTGGAAATTGAGAGTAAAGCAACGGATATGAAGCCAAAGAGGGTTCATAAGTACTTTGGAGAATTCACTTCTTGAGGAAAAAAGATCGTGGGAGACTCAAGTAGCAGTAATGCCTTTTGTTATCAAAAGACACTTCTTTTTTCTGTCAGAGAAGACTGCTTAAGAAAATGGAACTCCAATTTGGGGCCAAGTTAAAAGATGGATAATATGTTTGCAACCCATGCGGTTACTGTTTTGAAGTTATCATCAAGTGCAAGATGGTGAATTAAACAGAAAAAGTGGAGTGTTTTTTGAATGATTAAACCCAGTTTAGATGACCCACTGTCTGTACCAAATGGCTTACCAATTTCTAATGTAGTGAAGATAGACTGAAAACAAAACCCAAAGCCTTAAACACAAACCCTGTAGTGTAACATGGAGGAGAGAGGGGTCAATCTGATTAACATCAGTTAACAAAATACGCACCACACTATACATAAAAGGTTGCAACTTTCTGTATAGTACTTTGCAGGATACTGTACCATACTCTGAAGAAATTTGATTCTACACTAAGAAAAAAAAAAAGCATGTTAAAGCTTTTGAAGCATTGATAACCAATGCTTCAATATTTTTTTTCATATGCTAGCGATGTTGATTATTAAAAACATTGAGTTCTGTGGGTCATTTCAAAAATCAACAAAAGGCAGTGTTGCTTTCTATTTCTGAAAGTCATTTTATTTAGATTATCTATGTAATCATTTAAAGATCTGCATTGACACCAAAATACAGACACTTAGGCTGTATTCATTATTGAGTGCATCATTCTCATATAAAATAGAATTTGCCATGTATTCCAATGAAGCCAACCTATATATCTACCTGAGTGAAGGCAGGGACACACCTCTTTGCATTTCAGATACAAGATGAATTCTTGATGCAGCAGCACCAATGCAATTTCCCCCTCCTCTCTTCCCAGTAGTCTCGTAGATGTTTTGTCCTTCCCTGTTCTGGTCCAGGCACTCACCTATTTTGTTTATGGCTGCAACAATCCCTGGCTGTCTTGCTTTACCCTAGTAAAAGTTCCTTGTTTGGTTTATAAATATTTTCAGTGCTCCTAAGAAACTTGATGAAGGACAGATAGCAGAAGAGGCCAGACCACCAGTCAGTGTAAACTGGATAGCTCTGTGGATTTGCATGAATTAAGACCAAACTGTACTGATTTACAAAATATGCTTTTCGTGCTGGGACACTGTTCTTTGAAATTCTATTGCGGCTGCACAGACTCTCCATTTTTTGCATGCGTATTTAAAAAGCAGTAATTTCTGTTTGATGTGCATATTCATTTTGATATGTATTTAGAGCCAAGGAGATCATCTGGATCCCCAAATAAAATGCCTGGAGTCATTCATGTCCACTCAAAAATACTATTGGTGTGACCAAAGGTGGAACCTATAATTTAGTTGTCAGGTTTTGTTAATGGGTCTATAAAGTAAAAATTACAGGCTGATAGCATCCTCTGTTGGAAAACTTGCCACTGAGACATTCTGAGGTCTCTTAAATAAGAACTGAGTGAGAAAAGTCCTGTTAATATGGTAGTGCTTTGGGGTAGATGGACTTCTTCCCAAATACTGCTCTTGAAGGGCAAATGCAAATGTTAATATCCTGTCTCCAGAAGAGATGTGCGAATTTTTGGGGGAAGAGAAATGGTAGTTAAACATAGACACCACTTACATAGGGATCTTATTTATTCTCCATCATGAAGAATCTTGACATGAAACTTGAAGTCTTCCTAGAAGATGTGCTACACTCTGGTTCTGGGAGGAAAGCACTTGGCAAATCACAGAGGCAGTGCTATGGAAAAGGTCAACAAATTCGTTCCTCTCCTTAAAAATCTACCAAAATGTGTTTTACACTGAAACAAGTATTTACTAAAAAATACCATCAGGTTGCAGCAGCATGGTCCAAAGCTGAGCCCCTGCCAGCGCAGTACCAGGACCTGCTGCCCTGCTGCACACATCATTCCCTGGGGGGAGCAAATGAAGTTTCCTCCTGTAGTGCAGGAGATCATGGGTTTCCCTCTACTCTGGTGAAAGAACAGAGGGAAAAAGTTGTTCTTATAGAAATATTAGGTATTTACAAAACCCTTTACATTACAGCTATCTAAAACCCCACTTAAAAATTATCTTCAATAGGTCACTAGGAACATTTTATTGTTACATACATACATATTGTTTACATCTAAATGCGTAAAATTATCAAAAGTGATTTTTTTTTCCCCAAACTTAAATGAAAAGGAGAGGGAAATTAACCTTATGAAGTTCAGTGCTGTGAAGTGCTAAAGACTTGCAGTTTATAATTAAAACTCAAGTCTTTGGCAATAGACCCTTCCGTGTAGTCTCACAGGTAAGATACAGGGCCTGGAGGGGATGGCACAGTTCTGAACATGGAAAGAGCATATGATGGAGTAAATTCCTGTAGTCTTTAAAGCCTGTAGTAGCAATCTCATCTTTTTTAAACTGAAGTTGAGGGTAAGAATATTCTTCAATCCATTTTTATCTCTACCACTTCTTTTCTCAACAACCCTGGTCTTCTTCTAAGTTTCAAAATCAAATAAAAGATGCCATATAGGATGAGTGGTACTATGACCTGTCTGCAAATGCAAACAACCTCCTCAAAGTTACACCAGTGAGAGGGACAGGACAGTAGCAAATACCTTGTATTATTGTACCCTTTTCTCACTCATCTTTAGATATTCTGCTTTTTCATTTTCCTCCTTTTTTTTTTTCATTCGTCAATTCCCAGTTCTCCTTTTTTTTCTCCAGCCATCTGCTCTTCCTCTGTGGTTCTTATGTACATGAGAAACTGCATCACTGTTCTCAGTAAAACAGGAGAAGCAAAGTGTTACAAGCAAAATATACTACAGAAGCAGGCTCACCTGGGGCCATTGAGGGATAGAGAAGCTTCATATATTACTTAGTGGTATTTAAGTACCTAAAAACTTACCACAACAGAAGTCTACATGGTTTATTCATACACAGATTTTTCTAGGCAGTTCACTATAACTAGTATCCAAACCACCCACAACTATGCAGCAAAACTCCACATCATTGTATAAACACGTGTTCCATGAAAAGCAATTTCTCTCTGAATCCTCAGGGCTTTGTGGGTTTTTTATTATTTATTTATTTAAATGGCTTAACAAATGTACTCAGATGCCACAGTGAAAGGCAGGATATATGAAGCAAAGTAGAATGTATGCCAGAGAAAATAGAACAGTTTAAGATCAGATGTAAATATTAGCTACGGGTCATCCTCTTCTTTCCATTTTACCTAGACTGGAATAGATGTGATCAAACAGGAGCAGTTAAATGGAAGAAAATATTTTTTGGACTGCAGGCAGAAGGATAGAAAACTGCTTTTTCTATTTACTTTTTGGGGTTGATACCTCTTGAGATGTACTTCTTTAAACTTTCAACCAGAGCATCTCTGAGTTGGTCTGTTTTTCCTGGTGTCTGGGGAGGACATTTCAAGAGCAAAACAGGTGATAAAACAACTTTAATATGATCTCACAAGCTTAGCAAAAGGTAAGAATGCTATACTTTATTGCTTTTCAAGTGTTCAATTTTAAAATTTGCAAGATTTTAGTTTGATAATGTCTGTCTTTGAGAAAGAAGAGACAACTTACCCTGAATTTTCTTAAATTTTTCTTAAAACAAATTCTTAGAAAATTAATGTTGTTTATCCAATTTGCAAAGTGAAACTGAATACAACCACAGAAAAATAAAGACTGCATATTTTGTCATAGTGATTAGAAAAAAGAAAGTGGACACAAATAAGCAAATTATATAGAATTTGAGATCAGTCTTTAAGAAAAATAATGATCACCACTTATTGATTCTTCATATCTTGCCTCATTTTGTGCCCCCTAAATGCCAACTTTGCAATGGATAGGAGGATTTCATAGCACTCGTGCTTCTGTGTAGGACTGCTGTGCTTTCTTCATAGCTGGGTGAGCTGCACCCCATTTACCCAATCCCTGCAGTTTAAAGCCCTCATATGCTCTGTGGGCACCAGCTCCAATCTCTGCACCACACGTGGCCTTGGAACCCATCAGTTGTAACACAGAGCACTGCATAAGTTCCAATTTACCCATGCAAACACAGAAGGAAGAGGACTATGAGGGGAGCTTTTTCAAGCTGAGTCTCACACTGTTCTGCTTCCCTGACACTATCCACACATCTAAATGCACCACTCCATATCTAGATATATATAAAATGTATAAATGTGACCATGTTCTGCCCAAAATTTATTGCACTGCCGACATAGGTGTCTATGCCTTTGTTCAAGAGTTTCTAAGTTCACCTATTTTTTGTTATCTGTAGGAGTCCAGCATGGGCAAGGAGAGCACTCCCTGTGGTCATGACCAAGACCAAGGCCTGTGTGGTTAAATGGGTCTAAGCCAAAAAGTTTTTGAGCATCAAGGGTCTTTCACAAAAAGGGAAGCAGCAAGATATATCACACCTATCCTGGCCTGGGGGCTGGTGAAATGTCTGAGCAAAGAAGGAAGTGAGATTTTTTTTTCTGCCTTGGGCTATCCTGGTTAGTCAAGAGCAGGCATCAGGAGAAAACAGACAGAAAAGGGATGGAAGAGTACGTCAGTTGAAGTCCTGAAGACAATTGGGACTAGGCATGCAAATTCACACTGGCAAGGATTGCATTGATGGATAAACAAGCAGGCAGCACATGAAGGAAAATGATGGAGCAGAAATGAGTTGGGTTTTATAGCAAGCCATCATGTGCACTCCCTAGGAGCTGACTTCTAGGGCATCTGTAGCCTCAGCAATTTAGGGAAAGTAATGGTTCCTCTCTTGAAGTATTTAAAACAACCTGTCTGGTACAACTCAGCCTTCAGGCTCAAAAGAAACCTTTTTTAGTTGGGTGCCAGAGGTAACAGATGCTGTAGATTAGAAAGATGTCCCCTTCCACTTGCAGTGACTCCATTGGCTTCACCAGCAGGGGCATCTACAGAAGAGAGGTGACCCCAGTGACTGACACCTGTGACTCCTTTCTCACTGTGAGGCTGCCCTTTGTGTCCAGAGTAGTCAGGGGAAGGCCACCATGCTATCTCAGGAGATATATGAGAGAGCTGGGGTGGGGGAGGAAGGAGAATAGTCTTAACAGAAAGCCTACAATAATCCCATCACCTAGGGGTTTAGGATACTCTTAGCATCCTAAATCCACCAACATGGATTGTGAACACCATTCATGAGGAGGGAGATAACCCAGAGATGCTTTATCAGTCTGAAAGAAAATCTCTGTAGGAACCTGTGGCAATTCCTATTCCTGGTGCTTGAGCCTAAAGCTTTGCCTTTCCATCTTCTGTTTCCTTCAACAGACAGTCAACTTGTAAGAATTAGTTACTGAGCAAAGACTAAATATTAAGTCAAGAATTACACTTCTGTTCCTAATCCCACCCTTTGACTTAATCTGTGGCTTTTGCTAAATCACCAAGTCCCTCAGCTTTATCCATCTATGAAATGGGGATAACACTAGTTTAATGACTGTAATGCACTTTGAAAAAGAGTGAACAAAATTTGCAAAATAAACCTAATTTTTTCTTTCTTAGCCTTTATACTCAAAAGAATAATTCACAATGAATAACTTATGCAGTGACATGAACTCCTTTGCCTTTGAATATTATTCACTCACAATATATTTTTTTTTTCTGAGTTATTTGTTATTCTACACTGGTAAAATAATTCCCATAAATATTTATTGGTTTATGGGCTGTTCATGAAAAGTTTATTCAGAATATTTATTACATGAAATGTAATGAATTGGACATATTTGGTATATCCAGTCTCTGCTTCCTGACTAGAGTAATGTAATTTGTTGAATTAGGTCTTTTACGTAAATTATTTTGCTTGTACATCAATTATATTTTCTGTACATATTCTTGCTTATAATGTAAATTTGAGAACATCCCTAGCCATCAACTCAATCACCCCAAAACAAATGTAGTTTTAAATCACAAATGCAGATAAAGAAAACCTCTGTTTGCATCTGATCTTACACTATCTTATTCATCTTGTATAGAAGATGAATACAAAGTTAAAATACATCCTGGTCTGTTTTTTTAAATTTAAATTAAATTACCATTAACTTCTTTCACGTAAAAGTAATTTAACGTGATTAAAGAGAATACTCTGTGGATTTACATTTTCCAAATGGATTAGCAATAGATCTCTTGGAATTCATCAGGTGTAAGAACAAAGCTGTAAAACAGTGATTCAAGTAAATGCAGGGAATACCCAGAGGATTAAAATGAGATCTCTAAGGTCAATAACATTGCAGTGTAGATTTTATTGTAACATTAAATCTTTTGAAATATTTACAGAAAAGAAATATACTTCAGCTCTGAGACAAATTATAAAACACAGAAGTTTGAGTAAGCTATGATTTACATTTTCACTTACCTGAGGGAATCACTAATTGCTAGAAACTGTTCATTATTTAAGAGATCTTCAAGTAAAATGAGAAACAAGGAAAAATTCTGGGTGACAAGCAAGGCCAGTTTTAAATATAGCTTTGTACTTCTGTTTTCTAAAAAAACTCCTGTAATCATATTTCAGTGATAAAATAAATGCATTAAAATGTTTTTATGTTGCAGTTTCATCTTAGTGTAAAACTATAGAATAGCTAGCAAAGTAATTAACTGTAAGAACATTTAGATTTTTAATGCTCACAGTGTTTTGTTAGGTTTTTTATTTTCTTTAACAAGACTTTAGAGCACATCAAGGAATAGCAATATCTCATGGGTCATAATCTCCAGAGTATCATCTTTCTGCATAGCTGCTTTTCTAACATCAGCACAGTTCTTTGAGGACAAATTTTATTTTTAGTCTGGTGAAAATCTCGGTTAGCATCTTTCAGGGTAATGGACAAATGGATAAGCTCTTTGGAGTCTTACTCTAAAGTTTTTGTGAAGCATGCACACATTTGTATGCCTGTCAACCTAAGGGTCTTTCTGCCCTCTCCCTCCAAACAGGCCTTCATCCCTGTAATTGCTACATTTGTACAAACACAGAAATTCACACACAAACACAGAATTTCAGGTATGAGAAACTACCAAGTTTCAGGGTGAAAGTCTGAGATCTGCTAAATATTTTAGCTTTAAAATATTTGTCTGAATATACAAACTGCAAAAATGTAGTTTTCCTTGATAAATTTTAGGCTCAGCTATATTTGGATGAGACTTTACAGTAATTGTACTGTCAAAGATAGTGTATGCTAATTTAATTTATTACAAAGAAAGCTCCAAATATAACTTCCCATTTCAAGTGTTCATAACTTTTATCAAATATATTATCTCAGAGTAAGATTAGTTTTCTCATCTCTCCAATTAAATCTTAAACAAATCTGCATTCTTAGGCATATTTTTTAAATGACAAAGAAGGCTAAAAGACTCTTAACAGAAAGTATGACTGTGGATAAAGATCCAAATCTAACCTGTCCCACTAATTCTAAAATATACCAGACTTGAAAGGCATATTCTCCTGACTATTTTCTGCTGCTTTATATTCACCTACACAAGGGTACTCTTTAACAAGATGATGTTTCCTGAGGCATAATAAGTGCTGGCAAGCTCAAAAGAAACAATGACTACAGAAAACACATATATTGATTGTTTCAGACAATAACACGAACAAGCATTGTCTAATCTTTCTATACTCTCATCCTCCCACACAAAGCAACATGCGCTAAAAAAAATCACTGGAATATACAGAAACAAAATCTGCCACAGACATCTCAATAGCTATGCATTTACTGACTGCTTCACAGATAGGAACAAAGATCAGGAATTTCAGAAAGATCCTAAATATAGCATTGACTTAACTATGAAACTACTGAGATAGTGTGTAAAGGCTACTGAGTTTAAAAACTACTGATGTGCTGTCTGGAATAACTATGCCTATGGGACATCCTTAGATAGAGATAAACCACAAAATCACATTCTAGTACTATGCAATGTTTTGTTTCTATTTGAGGTACAGCTCATTGGTACCAAACAGAAGACATCATGAAACTATATCCTGGCACTGTGATTAGCTTATGAAAGAATTGCATCATGAAAAGCAAAAAGCATTTTCCCTGAGTTCAGTCTCCTGTGTTTAAAAACAAAGCTGGTAAATCCAGCTGTATCTGGCAGTTCCCAGAGCAGTTGCTACATGATAGTTGTAACTAGAGCATGAGACAGTGATGGATAAATAGCCTGCTGTGGATGATTTTGGGGAAAAAAATTGAACTGTTAAGAGGGTTTTACAAAGCTCAGAAGGTTTGGGATTTTAGAAGCATAAAATCTTCCCAGCTGCACTCAGTGGAATTCCACAGCTCCTCCTGCTGCTCACAGCAATACACTATTTAACACATGCAGGGGAGAAGCTTTTTGAGAAAAACAGGTTTTACATACCAGATGCACAGTTTCCTCACATGTATTTTGCCTCAGATTGCCACAGACAGCTTCTCACTAGTAAGGAATGACTGCACTGTCAAATTGAAAAGACTTTGCAGAGAGCCTATTTGGCTGGTCTCGGACTTCTCCACTGCTTTCTGGTCTTCAGTATATTCAAGCTTTTTATTTTTGTTCTTACATTGCCTATTTATGGGTACTCATTCTATTCTTAATTAGTATGTTCTACTGTATTTTCTGTTCTCCCTTTGTCTCCTCTTTTTTAGGGCACCTATTTTCACCCACAGCCCCTTGGGGACTTAGTGTGGGTTGATTAGAGCTTCTGATTTACAGTTCTGGCTTTTTTTTCCTTTACAAACCCTCCCAAAGTTTACTTTCTTACTAGTCAATTGCTTTTTTCTGTCATCATATTTAATGGGCTGCTTTTTTTTTTTTTTAATTCAGTCAGTTTTTAACAGGATGTTAGCAGGTTATGACCGAGAACTTAAGCATTCAAAAATCAAAACTGTTGATAACAAAAGTCACAAGTTTGTCTGGGTGCATTTAAAACTCTAGAAGGTGGACTTTTGCAGATAGCACCTTTAAAGAGCAACAAGAGCCTGGCAAGCAGCATTTACCCTGCCAAGCTCTGCAGGGCATTGTGTTGCAGCAGGAAACCTCAGCAACAGTGATGCACAGCTTGGATAATCCACCCCAGGCTGCAGGGGATTAGGCTTTGGACTGTTCAGTCCATGGAGCTTGTTGATAGAAGCTGGTTTTTTAAGTACGGGTCACAAATGAAGTCAAAGCAACCATGAAGAAACAGAAAGATTGGATTCTTGGACATGTGGTGGGAGATTAGTGGACACATCTGATTTGCTACTCAGAAGGGAAAAACAAAGAAAAAAACAAACATTTTTCAGCAATGCATACTTAAAAAACAAACCAAAGCAATATTTTAGAGCGAGGAACTGAATTGACATCTATCTATCTATCTATCTGTATTCTATTGCATTGCATTGCTGTAGTATTTTAGCCAATGGCAACTAGGCAAATATGAAATTAAGTCTGAATTGCATTTCAGTGCAGCCATGTTTGTGCCATTTCTGTAAGATCAGTTCTGTGCAATGGCAGAACAGTTTAAATCCTGGGGTTAACTTTTTGGCTGGACCTGCCACTGAGAATGTCTCTGCCACCACTGAGAATTGTGAGTTAGATAGGGAGAGAACAGAGGAACAAAGAAAAAATGTGTAGACCTCATCCACAGCCACTGGCTTGGAGGAGGCTATACCTGCTTGAAGAGGATGGTGAGGACAGCAGTGGCACAGGGCCCCAAGCTGGAGGTACAGACTGGTGCCTTGGTAGGTAGCAGATGCACATCAGCGCCACAGGGTGAAGAGGTGCTTGGACTCATGGGTGTGCACGCAGAAAGGCAAAAAAAGGGGAATTAATCCAATAAGAGTTACAACCCCCCCACCTTCAAAAGCCTGGGGCCATCCCCCAACTCCACCTCTGCTAATTTTTCTCAGATCACATTCCCATTACCTTTCCCATCCCCTATACCATCTTTTGCTGAGATCTCACTCTGTGGCAACAAGTGAGCTTTCCTTTTATGGGACTTTTTACTCATCTTGGCCATAACCAAGAATGAATTTGGATTCATATTTGCTTACAACACAGAAAAGGGTTGATCCAACTTTTATGTAGCCACAGAAATGAACCACCAACCTCTGTTGGTTCCCAAATATTACTACAGTGTGTACTGTAAGAAATCCTAGGGAGATCAGACATAGATGGCTCACGCAGTACAAACCACCTAATTGCTGAGCAACCAGAGGAGCTGGGTAAGCAGTATCCCTGGTCAGCACCTCCTCACTGCTAAGCTGAAAAACTACTTGTGGTAAGGAGCCATTCCTTTTGTTTAATTTTTGGCTTTTATCTTGAGCCCAAGCTTTCATCACCTTTTTTTCAGTCACAGCCTCTGGATTTCCAACTCTGTGGCTGCAAAACTACATGAAACAGAATACTGGAGACAGGCTACAAAAAAAATGGGAATCCTTGATAACCAGCATTCCCTAGAGTTATTATAGAAGCTATGTGCACTGCATGTTTTTTAGTAAGAATATTTTTTTTTTAATATATAGGAAAATTAGAGAGAAAGATACAGGGAGAAGCCAGACAGACTGGCAATCTTGTAGTTTCTTACTGCTTGTAAACTAGGCATATTCTGAAATCCAACAGGTTAAATCAGAGCTAGAGGTGTCATTAAGGATCAGTGATTAGTGTTGAATCTTTTATCTAAATAAATGGCTGAAAAAAATTAATGGACTCAGAGGTAGCTCTCTGGCTCAAGCCTTCATAACCATCACTGTAAAAGTCATACTGAGCATTACTACATGCTCAGGTTATTTTAGAGGGACAAAAGCACAGAAAACTATATAGGAAGCAAGCAGAGTTTCCCTCAAGCTCTATCGTTTTTAATTTTTCAGACAGGATCAAAGTGGTTGGCACCTCTTTGCAAGAGGTGACAAAGGCTATTCCTGACAACAAATTGCATGCACACATGGGTTCCTAGAGAGAGGAACACATGCTGCTAAGCACCTCTCATGTCAAACCAAGCATGTAAGTCGTGGTTGGGGAGCAATCGGGAATGAGGACAGAACCTCAGAAACTGGCAACCGATGTTTCCTCAAGTGCAGTGGGCCATGGTGGCTTCAGTGGAAGTTGCACTGTTGTTGATGATAGCAAAATTATGTTGCAGGTGGGTACTTTTGACCTAAACACATCATATGGAATTGAAGCAATTCCTGCAAAAACACTGAGTGTGTCAGTGCTTAGTGGGTAGAGTCTGTGGAAATTTCTTCAGTGTCAATTTTCGGAATGAAAACAGATTCTCTGAGACATTCACTCAAGTAGGCCTTCTCAGCTCATTTAAACTACAACATTTTTTACTCCCCCAGGTCAAAATATCCTTTCATTGCAAGAAATTTCTGTTACTTCACATGCTTTACAATACAGTTGGTGCGACCAGAGAGATGTCCTATGCAGTGTTGTGCCATATTCCAGGGTTGGGCTTTTTTCTTCTTCCATGAATATGAGACAGACAGCTTATTGCAGCATGAAATCAATTGAGTCAGACCACAGCTGAGAGCTGGACCACACAGACACAAAAACTCTGCCTAATTTTTTTGTTCTGTACATCACCCTGTAAAACAATAAGGCCAAAGCCACACCGTATTCCCTAACTCCCCATCATTTTATTATTTCCCTCATTTTTATTTACAGGCAGAGATCAATGGCTTTCTGTACATTCTTCAATGGCAATGTTCTCCATATACTGTAGTCTTGCAATCCACCACATGGATATCACATCAAAAAATACTAAGGATCCATTTGACAGCTTTTAAGAGTATTTTGAGTACTTTGAAGAGCATTCAAAATAAATTTAATAGGCTTTCTAAGCCAAAAAATAAATTATCACTTTAAGAATATTCATAATTTTCAAGGTGTTTTGCCATTTTACATCCTGTTTAGTTTTAAACTAAGCCTCATTATTCAAAGTTATATTTACTAGTCTACTGGACTTTTTTGTGTGGAATTTGCAGAGTTCATGCTTTAAAAGATGGTCTGTCACACAACTTACTTTATTCTTTATACATAAAGAAAATATTCCAAGAATGTTATTTCCCTAAAAAGTATATGGAAGTTCTTTTAATTCACCCTTGAAAGCAATAATTAAATGAGTAATAGACACTTATCTATTACAATGTATTCATTTTTTGTCTTGTGCCTAAAGAATATTTGTGTCATGAAGGTTCCTATGTAGTTATAAAATAGAGCACCACCTTTATAATATATAGCTTTAATATTTTTTTATTTCATTATTTTAATCTAAATTTTTTTAATTAGCATGATCTAATTAATAATCTAAAGTTCAAAATGCCACAAAGGAAAGCAACAACTTACGTCAACAAACAGTTTCTACATAATTGCAAGTGCTAATTTAAATCCAGGATGAAACAGAAATGCTTTCTAAATATTTGCCTCAAATGCTCTTTTAGCAAGGAAAATGATCATCTGATGTTATCCTCACCTACTTTGACACATTTAATTTTCCAGTCCTTTTGATTATCATACTCTTTCCTTGTCTGAAGATAGCTTGTTTGTTGTGGGTAATTACTCTGAGTGTTAACAAGCTTTTCTTGATACAAAAATCTACACTGTCAAAGAAAATAATTCTAAGGTATCCTGATCTAGTGGATTTGGAATGACAATACAATAATTTATGAACTATTATCATTATGAAGTTAAAGGGTCAACTTGGCAGGAGTTTGTATGGAAAAAGAGAGAAGAAAGAAAAGATATTGTTAATTTGCCCCTTCTCAAAATACTTTTCTGGGATTCACTTGTTAAAACTCTGAACTCTCCATTTTAACAGTTATGTCAACATCACCGGGAAACCTAAAATCTGTCTTCCAATTATCAGAACAGTAAAAATTTTGAGCAGAACCAAACAACTGCAGGAAAACTGAAAAAAAAGGGGGAGACCCCCAGGAGTCACCAGTTGCCTGGGATAAGCAAGCTGAGGTGTGCCAAGCTGCTGGCTAGATGAAAAAGAGCAAGCCCACCCCAACACAGGCAACACTTCCTTCATTACTTTCTTTAAACAAACAAGATGGGAAAAACATGCTTTTCCATATCTCTGGAGCAGTTTTTGTATGGGACGAGAAAATGAGGCAGATCTGGAGCTGTCACTTGAGAAGAGCTGCTTTCCGATGTTGAAGAGAAATCAGAAACAACAAGATTAAACTCAATTGTTCCACTATTTCTACTCAAGCAAGATTTCATTAGTGATCTCTTTACTCCTCTGCAGCCATTAACTCTGATAAATCCTGATAATTTTAGCAGTTCTACTTCCTAGAACACCAGCTACATCTTGCCAGGTGTACCAGATCAATATATGCATTCCACTGTCATTCAGAGAAAAATCAATACAACCCAGTGTGTGAAGTGGGGAGTCAACAGAAGCAGAGTCAGCTACATGTACTTTATTTGTTGAGAATCGAGGTCAGAATTCAGTCTGAAGAAGAAAAAAGTTACTCTCTTTCATAAGTGAAAGACTTCAAAAATGTGATCTGGGGCACCTTGCACAGAATATAGAAAGGTTTCACACACAAGAGTAGATCTTTTGTTTTGCTTCTGTGAAAGAAAAAATAAAAATGAGGACCATTGCATCAGTAGGCTTTTTGGAAGCATTTTTTTAAAATGGCAAGTGAGAAGTACCAAAGCAAGAGCAAAAGTATCTGTGTATTTTATTTTTTAAAAGGAGCTACACTTTTGGAAGCAAAACTGAATTTATAAAATTTGAGGGGAGAGAGTGAAATATTTCATTATCATAAATTGCAGACTGTCAAAAATAGTAAAAAAAAAAAGGTGTCTGGAGCAGCAAAGAGAAATGGGTAACAGAAGCTTGTAAGGGACAACAAAGTACAGCTGGAACCACCTAAGAAGCAAGTACCCAAAAGCGCCTGAAGGAGAGCAGAACAGCCTCCAGCTTCCTTCTCTGAAAAATCCAAATTGGTGTTATATCACCCATGCTGACCTTACTGCCAGCTGCCCTTAAACACTAAAGCTGAAAGTGATCCTCCTGCTCTTTTCCCACTCTTTCCAACTATTGTTTTCTTGTCCTCGTTTCCAATATGCCACAGAGACGCATTTTTCTGGGCCAATCCTTAGTGCCAGTTCAAATTAAGGATTTTTCATTCTTTGAGAATTAACCCAGAAATCTGTGCTGCCAGTCTTGCCCTGACTGGATGTGGACAAGGATTTAAGACAATACATCTTGATGAAGCTATGCAGGATTTAATGTACAATACTCATTTGGGTGTTTTCTTTAATTTGTTTTGGATCAGGACAGGGTATTTTGATTGGCAGGGTGCATTTTGATTGTCTTGTTTCCCTTGAAAGGATCGTATTTTCACAACCTTCTTTCATCTGTTCCAAACCCCCTGCATTTAAATCAGCTTGGCTTGCATTTTTAAGGGTAGTTCACTTGGGTTGGATTACTCTGAACACACATTTGGTTATAGTCTACTGAGAAATAATGTGAGTACTTTACTCCTTCTGAGTTATCATTTGTTAAAGGGAATCCAAGCCTGGAAGTGTTTTAACTTGAAAACATTGTAGATAGCTGAGGAATGGACAGCAATGTCTTTTCCAGTGGTCCTTGGGTGTGGGTGTTGTTGTGTGCTAGATACCCACGTCAGTAACGTTTCCATCTAGGAAAGGTCATTCCTGCCTATGCGTATTTTACAGTAATGGAGGAATATGAACCACAAGAGAGTTCATGCAGTGTGTGTCAGCAAGTAAGAATGGGAATATTTTTATGGAAGTGGAACCTAATATTGTTCTCTTATGCTGTGAAAAATGTAAAAGCTTTCAAGGCAGGATTTGTCTTGGCATGACCTTGATCTTAAAACATCTATATACTACACACACATCAGTAAGGCATTCAGTCTGTACTTTCAAAAATTCCCCTTAGCATTATTTTATATTCACTCAACTTTTTATCTTTCTAGACTACCAAAAAACTTTCAATTATTTATTGCAAGTTCTCACCACTATTTCTTTTCCTTGGCACTACATTTCATCCAAAATCCTCAAAATAGAGTTGCTGGTTCCTGGTGATTTATGTAATTTGACTTTCTCAAGTTATTCTGTGCCTTACTCACCCTTAAAAAAAAAAAATAAAGAAAGAAAGGAAAAACATAAAAAGAAAAAAAAATGGCAACAGCTTTAATGTTTGTTAATACCTTCTGGTACTTCCATACCTGGCAATACACATATTTCTCACTCTTTCAACAATAACAACTATGGTAAAACTCTCATTGACTTCTCCATTACCCTGAACTTTTTGCTTTAATTTTTTTGTGAAGGTTACAAAATAACAAACAAGCAAAAAAACAACCACCTTGTCTTTAATATTTTTGAGCAATTTGTTATTCTTGTGTATTTTGGAACTCTGGTCTTTCACTTAGATTTATCCAACACAGCCCTTTCCCTAAGCCTTTAGTTTAATAAATTATACTTGGTATAATGGTTTGTAGACAGCAGTTTTTAGCCCTAAGTGATTGTTTTCAACAACAACCATCTTGCAGCATGAATAAGCAGAGGCACTTATTTATTTTGTGTTAATTGGGGTGAAGACTTCTCTGTCCTTTGAACTGCTGCCTGGAGGTAACTGTTCCTTTGAACTGCATGGGCGGCACTGGGGAAGCAGATACTTCAGTTAAAGGGCTGAACTTGGAGAGGGTGAACACAGGCTGTGGGTGAACACTAAGGACATGAGTCCAGAATTCCTAATTTCCCTTTCGTACTTAAGAGTGACCCATAAGGTTTTTCCGGCATGCTCACATGATGCAACAGAGTGACTGATGGATCAGGACAGGCCCCTTAGTGAGCAGTCTTTCCTTTCCCCAACACATCTGTGAGATAAGATGAATTACACACCTTCCCCTACAAGTGTCTTCATCTGTAGAGTTCCCACATAGAAAGGTTCATTGAACCTTTTGGTCTTTAATACCTAAGGAGACTAGTGGGAAAGGGTATGAGAGAAAATGATTTTAGGTGCCAAACGTCTTCTGCATTCAATTACATATTTTATTCTCAGTTTATGCAGTTGTTAACTGTTCAAACATCAGCATTGACATACACCTCCAGATGACAAATCCCCAATAGCTGGAAATGTGTGCTTATCAGGATAAAAAAGAATTTCACATTTAATTTGCTAAGAAATGTTCATCTTCATTTCCAAGAGAGGACAAGTCAATCTAACTGTTATATTTGTCACTGCCAGGCTTGATTGCAGTTATTCACACTAGCTGATGTAGAACATGAAGAGAAGCTGCAGGTTCTAGCTAATACGCTTCCCTTTTCCATAGCTTAAACAACCACAATCAGGAACCGTGAACAGGGTTTTTTAAGGTTTTTGTCCTAAGTTTCAAGTCCAGTAATGGACCAAGCCCCAACAACACTAGAAAATGAACACCAAGTTAGTTTCATCTAGAATAATGCAGAAAATGAAATTCATTCTCATAATCAGTCTCCAGAAAGAAATAAAATTAGCTGAGAATCTAGATGTATTTGGGAAATGTTTCAAAGTGTTCTTTGTGGAAAAGTTTTCCATTATAGCTGATGTATACCATGTGAGTTGACATGATACAGACATTGACAAATGCCTTTCAGACCTTTATCCCCCACTCCCAAGCATGATCTCAGTTCTATTCGCCTGTTAAAGAAACATTATCCCATTGGTTTTTACCTAATTCATGGATAAAGTGGGGCTAAAGAGCATAATAAAAATACAAGCTATGTAGTTTTTGATCTCTGCGACATTAAATTTGCAACCACCATCACAGAGAAAAGCCAAATTACTGAAGGCACTAACTGGGAATCTTCATATGTGGTTTCAGGATAAGCTTCAGTGTGGAATATTTTCTCGTTAAGATGTTAGCTATATCTTCCACCTAATCAGTACATATGACTACTACTCTTCCTTAACAGTAATTTTGAGGTTTCATCTGTATAGCTTTATGTTCAACAGTTAACATGAAAATACATTCAAGACTTAATATTTTCTGCCAGAAAATTAAGGTGGTCAACAGGGAAAAATATCCTCATATCAGGTGCTAATTACCTTCTAGTCTTTGTTTAATGCCATGAAAGGTCCTTATACCCATATGTTTTTGATCTTTTATGGATTTTGATGTCAACAAAAGGCTATGGGCAATATGTCCTCAACATCTTATCATGGCAACTACATCATTGGTACTGTGTTACCAACATTATTTTAGGTTTGCAATATACAACAGGAGAAAGCAAAATAAAATAATATTTTTTTTTTAAAGCCTGGAAAAATAGTGGTAATGTCAAATGCTAAAATGTTTATTGTGTGAGAATCCTGGCTAAATATTAAATCTCTGCTGGTATATCAGTGGAAGCCCTGACATTTTCAACAAAACCAACCAAATTGCATGGCAAACAAAGGCATATAGGGCTGTTTTCTAAATTGTACTGCTCAAATGCATAGCCTAGAGCTCACGCTTCACAGGCACAGATAAAGGGAAGTAAATAACAGGTTCAGTTGACTTTCCTCCTCATAGACACCATTCAGAACGTAACAATGATAAAATATAATATGGAAAAAATGTCTTTTTTTGCAACAATGGCTTAATAAAGATGTGAGGAAGAAATGAGCAGTATATAATTGCCTGCTTGGTATCTCCAAGTCAATACATTTTGAGGTCTCACAGTTTCTTGTGGTACCACTCCAGCACTCTCCATCTGTAGTAACTTGTCCTTCAGAGTCTGTGTGGCAGATGGTGCACTCCCACCTTGGGAATCTGCAGCTCAAAGCAGAGGCATAACGAGATCAAAAGTCTGCATGCAGCACACTATAACGTGGCTGTGAGCAGCACTGAGAGAAAAGGCTGTGAAAACAACCATCCCTCACATATTTATAGTAATTAAAACCACATAGCAATACTTAGTTACATTATGTGAAGGGACCAGTCTTCATGGTGTATTCACTTTGGAGTGTTAATTAGAAATATGGTAAATTTTAAAAAATAACTTTTTTTTCCGGCCTTACTTCTAATAAAATCATCATGGAAATGACTGGTTCACAGTGAAAACTTTCTCATCATTAAAAAAATTTATACATGTTATAGATAGCAGAAATATTTTTATAAGCCCTGTTTATAAACCAAAAGAAGCAAGCTTCAGATGTGTCTCACATCATGACAGAAGCACTTGCTAGATCTTTGTCAAAAGCCCACTAATTTTAATATGACAATTTTATTTATTAATTGAAATAGCCAAAAAGTGACTATAATTTCAATTTGGGTCTAACAGTGTAGTAGTTCTCAGTATCTGTTCTCCATCACAGTAGCTAATCACTAAAGGCTTTGATAACACCAAAACGATGAGTAAATTTTCTACTACTTAGTTCAGAGATACACATGATATATGTTTCCTAAAGAAAGAAACAGAATCTGCACCTAATCTAGAGCTTCTTAAAACAAAAACTGGAAAAACAATCTAAAGCATGAATGTAATCTCTTGAGCACCATCTAATGACCAAATTGTAAAATCACAATGACCAAGCAGTACACTGGCAGCTGTGTTAAAAAAGGATGAACTTTTTGACTCAAGCTGGTCAAGAATTCCATCAGAGGTTTTAATGGAAAGGTGCTTTTTGATGAAGTGTAAAACTCCATGAATAACATCCATTCCGACAAAATTACTGAGAAAGTTCTTTATGAAAATAACACCTATAAATGCTACCATTTTCTTTTCAGAAGATTTTTTTTCCCAACATAACCAAAGAAGTACTTAGATAATTAAAAAGCCTTATTGTTTTTAGCTCTCCTCTTAAAGAGGAAAAAACCCTATTTCCTGACCAGTTGCAAGTTAGTGTCTTCCCTCAGTATTTCCTATCCTGCTCTTGAACTACACTTGCAAAGTCAGTTTCAGGTATGTTACTGCCAGCACAGTATTTTACATTTATAAACAGTCCAAGTAGATAAATAAATAAATAAATAAATAAGCAAGTTAAATTACAAGTCTATCCAAAAATCAATTATTTAAGCATAAGGTAAAAAAAATCAGCATGTCCAAAAAGCAGCTATGATGAATAGTAGGAAGTTAGTATTAAGATGACTTAAATTAGGCGTGTATAAATTCTATATGTACTTAGACATGTCAGTCCTAAACAAAAGATTAGATTGAAGATCAGGAAGGATAAGGAAAAAAGTGTTAGAAAGGGGGAAATAAAGAAAATATGAAAGGGCAGAAATGGATGTACTTCAGAAAAAAAAAAAAGGAAGGTGGACAGAGCAGTAAAGTCATTCCACTGAAGAAGGACAGCGAAGGAGGCACTGCCACTGATGTTGGGTAAAGGCATGTCATACATACTTTAGAATTTTTAGGCTACAGTGGAAAGTCTAAGATGTTCATAGCACAAAAAGACCAAACTGAGGCACAGATGGGGTACTCAACATGGGCTAAATATAGAAAGATAATCTTCCTAAAAGCCTGAGAGATATTCCGAAGGGTGGTTTACTTCAGGTCAGGAATGAACATTTCTCAAGTCAATCTTTTGGTGGTGCCCACTTAGCTGCACTTTGATTCACGTTGTGGAGTATCTCAGAGCACACAAACTGCATTTCTTTTGGATGAACTAACTGAACAGATGCTGCAATGCTTTGAAGTCAAAGGCATAGAAGCCTCTGGGTCTGATTCTGCAAGAGCTATACCAGCTTGGACTCCACCTCAGCAGAAGGGTGCCAGGAAATTCAGGCTTTTCAGTAGACTATCACAGGCTCAGAAAACCCTGCAGAAACAGCCTTTCACACCACTGTCATCAGGAATCAGTGCTCCAGGCACAGCTGCACCTGGGGACTTGCTGTTACAAAAAAGATCAGAGCTAACTCCTGGAAAAGTCCTCATCCTGAAAACATCTGGATGTTTTCCAGTCAGTATTGGTGGCAGCTCTCTAAAAAAAAGACACCTGTCACATTTTCACAAAAAAAACCCCGACACTCCAAAAGCAAATCGTCGCAGAGCAGCTCTGGATCGCAGCTCTCGTTTGGGCCCAGCGCATCCTGGCAGGAGGCAGCATTCCCCTCGCAGCAGCCGGCTGCGATGCTGAGCCGCCTTTCCCAGCCAGGAGCTCAGCTTTATGAATGCCACTTTCACTCCAAATATTGGCGGCCATCAGCCCAGTTCTCATGCCAATGCAAAAGTTGTTATTCAGCGAGTGGCGTGAGACTAGGTAAAATAAGGGTTTGATTTACAATCAGCTTTCGTCCTAGCTTCACCCACTGCCTGTGTGTGGTACGCGGGGCTCACCTCAGCAGGTGTGAGCAGCCAGGAGCACTTGCGTGGGTACGTTTGGGCAGCAGGAGAGGCCGCCCTGAAAAGCAGGTGCTAATTGATGGGTGTTAGTGCAGACACTTGGGGCAGAATGGCTCAGTGTTCTGCTCTCCTGGCGCACAGAGAGTGGGAACAGGCGGCTGCTGCCATCAAGCACTTCATAAAAACACCACTCCGTCCATCACGAGGGCCCTGAGACCACAGCCAGCCTGGACTGAGGGGCACTGGCTGAGCTGCGGTGGGAAGTTTGCACAGCACCTGCCTGTGTTTTATCTGGCATGCGTGCCCATGGGCAGGCCCCATCCTTCATAAACAAACAACAAAGAAAGTTCATGTAGACTTTTATATTTTTTAATGTATATAGGTTGTGTCCAAGGAGAAGCGACTGTTTGGGCTGAGTCTGATTTCCCACTTCTGGCTGTCTCAAAGTGTCTCCTGTCTCCTGCAAGTGCACAGGGCTCTGCCACTCACCCAGCAAACGTCCCAGTGGGAGTGGTGGTTGGTGCTGCTGCCACCCATTCAGAGGCTTCCAGCCAGGAGCACACAGGGAGCCAGGCTGCCCCTGCAGCCGAGGGGTCAGGAAGGCTGGGAAGCCTGCACTGCCAGGCATGCTTAGCTGGGACCCCTAAAGTCTTCCCTGGAGCACTCCAAATCTGATGTCAGGTGCCAGAAAGGGACAATAAAAGAGGAGAGACACACGTGAAGATGATCTCTTTCAAGCCAAGGTTTTGTATGAGATCTGTTTCTTTTCCTTTCCCTTCTTTCAAACATTTTCCAAATATCTGTCAAAAGCTATGGGGAGGGTTTGAGATGACCTGCAGAGAGGAGAGGTTTTGCATTCACTTCTGAAAGTGTTGACATGCTGCAATTCAGAAGGGAGATGTCCCACTGCGAAAACTTTTCCTCCTTAACTTCAAAGCTTTCCTGGCAGTGGGAGCCCTGATTCCAAATATGACCAGTTTGCTACTGTCCAGGGTAAGGGGGGTTTGGGACCACACAGAGACAAATCTCCAATGATTCTTCTGCCTCCATATCCTGGCTGACTCCTAATGTCCCTGGATTGCAGCTCCACTGCGCAAGAATCGGAGTGCCACAGTAGTTCCCATTGCATCCAGGGTCCCAACTGCTCAAGCAGACGAGTTCCGTGGGCTTACACTGGCTGGCACAGAGAGAGCTCCAATGCCTCAGCACTGGTCTAACCTAGTTATTCACCACGGAGAAATGAGAACTTGGGAGGCTTTCAGACTCCACTGTAGTTAATACTTGAAAAAGTTTTTGAGCAGCTCAGAAGACTGAGTTTCTCAGAAAAACTGCCCCTGACAGTTTTCCATTTGCAGTGGGTTCCATTTGCATTATATTTAGGTCTGCTTAGCCCTGAAAGCACCCTCCTAAGGCATGAAAATAAAGAGAGACGAAGTGAACAAGAAAAATGTATTTACCAGAGGTTGTGCTTTAGGAATAGGGATTTGGGTATCTCAGTCAAATCTGTCACTTAACTTAGTATTTCTGTCCAGAACACTACTAGAGAAAGTACATTACCAAACATACCAGTTCTACCATCCTTTCAGTATTTAATATCATAAGAAAAATTAAATCTGTCAGTCAGGCAACTCCTTGAAGAAGAAAATAAATGCTCAGAAAAAGTAAATCTATCTTTAACTGTGCCATTAGCTTATTTAAAGTCATTGCATGAAGCATATAATGGAGTTAAGCATCACACAGGTATTTTTTGATGCAACTCTCAAAGATTTACTGAGCCATTACTTCGACAATTACAAAAAAGCTCTGAGAGAGTGGAAGTAAATCTTGCAGCATGATGCATATTTTCCATGGTGGATGGCAGTCATGTTCCTGTACATCCAGGGGTTATGCCAGGGCTTCTTCCTCCATGTTTCAGTTAGGTTACATACAATGTCAGGGGAGCAATATGAGAATGTCTTAGCAAGATAATCACAGGACCCACGCAGTTCAGCAGCTTGTGTGATTAAGTATTAAAGTGATGTCTTGAAATGCTTCTAAAAATTTGATACTATTTGGCATGACTTTTTCCCCCTGTATTGCAACGTGAACTACACAGCAATTAAATGAGATGGTCCCTGATGACTGCAGCTAAAAGTTTCATGTCAAAAGCTGACCTGTGTTTTTTTGAATCTGACACAAAAAAAAGAAAAAAAATTAAAAAATTTAAAAAGTACTCATACAACAAGTAAGGGACCAAAGGCAGTGTTCAGCTGTTGAATAGCCAATTTGCACAAAAGGCCAGTGTGAAAACCAAGACTAATCTCCCCATGCAACATACACTGTATTTTCAAAAGTCAAGTGCTCAGGTCTCTACACTGCCATGTGCATTAGAAGGAGTATTTGTAATGTGTTGTAAAGCTAACAAGCTTAGTTAAGCAGAGGTGTGTGGTCTTTCAAAGTGTATTCCCAGGGTATAACTGCCCTCCTCAAGAAACTCATTTATCACTGTGATGGTTTCACCTCATTTGAAGCCAAGTTATTGTCACCCTTAAAATAGTGTACCTCGACAGGAAAAAATGAAATTCATGTGAAAAGTTATACAGTCATCGCACTCTGGAGTCAAAATATAGACTATCATATCAAAACATATAGCAGATGAAAACATTTTCTGTGGATATATTTAGGTGGTATTTGCTTGTGCCACAGACTTCTCCTTTCCTTTCCTTTCCTTTCCTTTCCTTTCCTTTCCTTTCCTTTCCTTTCCTTTCCTTTCCTTTCCTTTCCTTTCCTCTATATGTATTTAGGTAATGTGCATGTGGAATAATACATGTCCTGTGGTTCACTGTCATTAAAGAGAAGTGTACATGCTTCATAGCTGCCTCAGTATGGCAGCCCAGGCTTTTAAAAGGTTAAGGAAGACTGAGAAATGAGCAGATGTATTTAATAGGGAGTGACCTTTTAAAGGATTTGTCACTCCCTAGTGCACAGTTATATTTCAGGTGTTGTGAGTGTGCTTAATCTTGTCCCGTCCTATTCCACAACTGATGTTTGCACTCTCGAGTCTCTTAGATCTTTCTCTTCAGTCCCACATCCTCAAAAGTCATTGAGGAGCCAGGGTGGACTAGAATAATGAAGTACCATGTGGAGATGTTTCCAAGCTAAACCACAGTCTCTCTTAAGAAGAGCAATTTTCAGATATGCATTTTCAAAACAGTGCAACATACATGGTGTACTCTGAAGGAGCTGTGTAGGAGCTTTTTTTTTTTTGCTTTTGCTATTTTGCTGTCATCCTTTGGCCCCAGGGTCTGCAGAATTTATTATGAAGGTTTTGGATTGTTGTAATTTTCCTAGCTGATTTGCGTTCTTGCATTCATTATTTACTAAACAATTAAAATCAATTCCATGGAAAAAATGTTGTGTTTTTATACAACTATTTTCATCCTTTACTATTTTTCAAAGCATTCTTGAACTTCATCTGACTTGACTGGGAACATGCCATAAGGCAAAAGCCCTCTGTGGGGCTGTACCTGTCAGAGTCAGCAAGTATTTCCTAAACTCTATACGACTTCTGTGTTTCCCCTCGTTGCAGTCTGTGTAGCTTCAAGACAAACCTTCATGTCTTTATTTAGGCTTACATTTAAGCAGCCTGAATATTATAACATTGTAGATCTTAGTGAAGTCAGAGGAAAAATCTGGCCATGTTTAGATGACTGGAAATGAGCTTGGATAGGGTAAGAAAGTGGCAGGTGACATCAATAATGAGAAGTGAGATACACATTAACGAAGAGGAAAAGGCTCAGGTGGATATTAAAAAACACAAACAATAATGTTTCTCCTGCCTTCATAACCAAAATATTTATTTTTTATATGTCTTTATCTTACCCAGTCTGTTTTACTGAATTGTCAAGCACAGGGAAAAACAACTTGGTCATTTTTAAAATTTGGATACTAACACAATCAGAAGAAATAATTATGCAAGGGAGGCAATGGAGGGTGTTGTGTTTAGGGTCTGTCTCAAAAACTAGACCATTCTTCTTTGCCTAAGGTTCAGTAAAAAATAAAGTTATTTAAAAATTGCAAAGTTTATTAGCAAAAACTCTGCTGCAAATCCTGTATATGTAATATGCAATTTTGACAGAAACAGGTCTTTTTGCTGGAATTTCATTCCAAGAAAGAGAACAGTACTTTTGAAAATTTCAAAACATGCCTTGAGGCTATATTCACAATTTAATATTTCAAATTTTATTCTGACATAACTTTTCATTTATTTTTTCTTAGTTTACCTCATACTCATATAATATATGATCAAAATCCTGCCCACACAAACCATAAGAAAATTAAATATTTCCATTCTGTCAAGTGAAGAAACATCAATCCAAAACTAGAAGACATTTGGGAAGCCTGGATTCTAGAAAATGTTAATGTTCCAGGTTTTGTGCCAGTTTAATACACAGCTGAATGTCAAACCCCTTTGCAAAACAAAATTCTGTTTCTATGCAACAAAATTATGTAACTGAAGATCACAAAATCATAAGGCCTGGTTAGCAGAGAAATGATGTTTTCCTAAATATTGAGTTTAATACTGATAAAGGACATTTTCAAAACTGGGCACTATTCATATTTAAAGGTCCATCCTAAGCTGAATATGTGCATTTTTCTTCTTCCTTTAGTCCAATTGCTCTTCCAGCTTCTAAGACATGCACTAAACTTGCAATGTCATTAAGGGAAAAGTCCAACAGAAAAATTTAGGATAGTTTATTTACCATGTAAACAATTCTAATTTATTACTTTCCATGTAACAAGTAAAATGATCAAGACATATACATACTATGCTAGATAAATGTCTGTTACAATTTTCCACCTGCCTCCCACAAACAATTTTCTCTCAAGGAGAAAATATTTTCCCCTTGTGAACAGTTCTGATATTTACTGAAGCAGATTCAAATTGGTCCCAAACTGTTAACCCATGCAAAATTTAATTACTAAAGAACTGGAAGCAGCTGTATGAGCAACCTTAGGTGTGTCTTGAAACCTCCTGACAAGGCTCTCATCAAACCTTATATTTCCCCAGCTCCACACAAATTAAACCCTTTTTTCTCAGATGCCTTTTTTCTAGCCCTGTATAGATCTCACCTGAAGCTGTTTTCCTTTGCTAATCCCGTTACTTAAGAGCAAGAGATAACAAAGCTTTAAATATGCCAAAGGTGATTTCATACATTTGATTGCACAGCAAAAGCAGTACCAGCGGGCATAGAAATATTCCACTCTGGAGGCTTGATGAAAACTCAAAATGAGCTGAAAACAGCATTGATAAGATGAAGGTTATTTGTATAATATTTGCTGACACTGAATTTTAATGTTAAGCCTACACTGTATGTCCTAAAATGAAGAACAGATGAACTAGTGGGCATACAAGAAAGCTATGAGACAGGAAGGGCTGCTTCTACCCTTGAGAAGATGATTCAAATCTGGAATGAAAGGCAGGCAAGGATAGAGAAGATTAATTATAACTAGGCTGTTAAATAAACAGTAAATAACAAGAGGAGTGTTGACAAAAACAGTAGAAAGTATGTTTCCCAGTCACAGCCTGCAAAACACTGATCAGGGAAAGGATTTGGTGATGACTGTTGACAGACACTTAAAACCAGCAACCTGATGTCTGGTAGCAGTTTGGAAAGCAAGCAAACATGGGGAAGTATAAACAGAGGAAGAGAGCACAGATTTCAGCAGATAACTGCACCCTGGTACAAAGGGCTGCTGTGCCCACCACAGAGCCCTGCCTGCTGCTCTGCGCAACGCGTAACAGGAACCGAGGGGAGGTACAAATGAAGCAATCAAAACCATGAGCTTCAGAGCAGGCCCCTCCACCTGAGAACTTCACTCATTAGGGACAGCCCACAGTAAAGAGCTTGCTTGCACAAAGCAATTAAGGGAAAATACCGACTCGAATAGCTTTAAATTGAGGGAAATTTAAGGCAATTCAGCAGAGGCAACATGGTGTTGTCTGGTCATAATTTACAGAACATATACTGAAAATCCCTGAACTGCTTTTCTACAGAGCTGCAGCTCTTCCTGTGGCTGGGAGCACAGCATAAATTCCTGAGAGCATTTTGCCATTACTCTGTGACTCATGGATATGGAATTATACACTATGCCTGGGGGGCCACAGTATGTAGGCCACACCTTTGCTCAGAGCTGTCCCCTGCTCTCATGGAGCAGATCTGCCCTTGCTGAGCAAATTTGGATGCTCTGTGGTGTTTGAAGCCATGTCTTCTCAGTCATGCACCCCTAGTTGCAGAATGGAGATTTTAAAATGCATGCATAGAATATTGAAATTGAAAAGCAGTATCTCAGGAGGGAACTCTGCTTCAGTTCTGTTACATGCTGGCTATGCTAATATTAATGTTGTGGTTTAGATCAGGAGAATTTTCTTTTAAGAGACTCATCTAATGTCCTGGCCCCACTTACCATACGTGAGTCACATTGTGGAGCAACCTCAGGTCACACAAACTGAATTCCTTTCAGATGAAATTAAACCTTGAGACCTCTATCAAACCTCTAACTGCTCACAGGCTTTTGTTCCAGGGGTCAGAGCCTTTACTGAAGTTGAAGGAAACCCCTGAAATGAGAACCTGAAACACCCTGAAATGGGTGTCAGGTCCTAAGCACTGATTTTTTTGCCCACCAGATTTGCTCCTTCTGGGCTAAAGCTGCTATGGTAGCTGCAGCCTGTCTCTGTTGTGTAACAGTAGCTCCTCACTGCAATTCCTGAGCTCACTTCGGTGTTTTGCCCAGCAGCGTTTTTCTCCTGGAATGGCCTAACTAGCTGGGTGGGTAGGTTGACCTGTGAAAGACGTATCCATCCCACTGCAAGGGGACATCGGGGAAGAATTATTATCTTCATTATCCTTTGTCTTTTGAAGAAAAAATAAAAAGCCACAAATGTGGATTGCCAAGAAAATATCTAAGTACTAGCCACACAGGCCAAAGGAAACTGATAAGCCACTGAGCTTCTTTTCCTCCCAAAAGAATTATTATGGTTTAAATATGAACCGTGCAGATGGTTTGGCTATTTGCCAGTTCCACTTGGGTGTGAAAAGCAGCCTTCATGGTTGAAAAGCTGTTTTTCTGAACCACAAATGCCCACAGCCATGCGAGAAGCATCTATTTAAGATCTGACCCAAGTAGAACCAGACATAAAAGACGAAATAGCTGGTGGGGTTCTGTGCCACCCTGAAGCTACCTTGTTTTTTAATAGTCCCTCATAGACATGCTAGGAAACCCTCTGAGACAAGCTCAATCCCTTAGCTGGCAGCTACTGTCTGCCTACAAAATATGATTACTGAAAGATGTATTTTATTATGATGCATTTTCATAACTTCCTGTGCTTAAAAGAGCTTATTTTCAGCAGACTTTTTAGAGAGGTATTATTCATTAATCAAAAGAAAAAATGCCCTGAAGTGGACTGTGTTCCTCCAAAGGAGCTGTAAGAGCAGGTTATTCAAGAACTCATTTGTGGTTATAAATACTCTGAAGTGCAGAGCTGGAGTATCAGCGGTGCAGAGCACATTAGGCGCTGATGGTGCAGCTGTGTGGATATATTTCCCTTGACTTGTGTGGCATGGGGCTTAGAAAGTATAAAGGGTAGGAAGTGAGGTGGAACTGGAATTCAGAGTGATCAGGGTCTCTCTGCACTGAGAGCACGTTGAAGAAACAGCTGAGTACATAAAACCTCATAAAGAAAACCAAAACAATGATATTCCCTATTGTGACTGTTTAGTCTTTCTGTAGAGACTCATGAGGTCTGGGCTATCATCTATTTTTAATATCACTTGACCTGAAAATTTATGCTACCATCTGGAGAATGTGAGGATTTCTATGTTACAGACTTAATACTGTCAGGGAAAGAGAGAAGGGGAGTGGCAAAGGAGCTACGTTACAAAAATGTTTAAATGCTATTCAGCAAATGCCACTCATTATCTTTTTTTCTAAAGAGAATTAAACACAAATATATATCTTAAATTGCAAAACTTTATAATATAGGTTGAGATGTGAATTCATTTGTATTATCTCAGATAATATTTGCTTTACATTTCTTTGTATTTCAAGGCAATTATTACCTTAGAAGACTAAAGTAAACCTTCCAGAGGTCTGCTGTTAATTTTTGTTTTTCATAATGAATTGGAAATTCCAAATACAAGAGGGAAAACAAAAGGCTATTTTAAAACTTTGTAATATTGCTCATGTAATAATAATGCTTTGTTACATTTATACATTTATGTGCTTTATATTATACATTTATATTGCTTTTTTTCTGGAGTCATCTTCGAATTGGGAGATTGGTTTTCAAATCATGGGATTTAAGCATCAAAATAAATAAACTTCTCTTTTTATTTTTTCATCTTTAAGAATTAAATGCTCATGCTTCAAAACTTCTCTGAAAACCTGATATCTAGGAACCCTGTAATAATTGCGATTGCTGCAATATTAACAAAACCAACTGTATCATTAGATTTGCAATAAAGGCACAGAAATTAGCAGAGAGTTAAGGATAGTTAAGCAGAGCCCCACACCAGAGCACGCTTAGTGTGGGAGGGGAGCATGCTGGACCTTGTCCACTGTAAGGGCCGCTCCTGGTCCTGAGGTCACCTGCAGTGGTCACTGCCTGTGAGGCAGCATCCCTGTCTGGATACTCAGGGTGCCGATGGACTGATCCTCACCCACTGCCGTGGGTAGCATGAGTGGCCTGTGCCCACCTTGCTTTGTGCAGGATCCCTCCAGTGCTGGCCACAGCCTCGCATTAGCTGGCCCCTGGGTTCCTCTGGGCCAACAAACTGACCTGATTTTTTGGCAGGGTGGAGATGGAGGTGCTGTTTCAGAGTCCCTGAGATAATGTGAGGGTCAGGCTGCATCCCACCAGTGCGATGAAAAACCTGAAGGTGTGTGCCATATCCTGAAGTTTGAGGCTGTCCAGGGTACACAGCCTGCTGCTATTACCTCAAAACTGTGTGAGATGGAGGAAAGTAATCGTGATGCATTGTTGTTGGTACTTCTGATTGGGAACTGTCTTAGCTGAAGTATCCCCACAATCATTTTGAGGGTTTTCCTTGGGGCTGGCCTACTGGAGCACCCCAGGAAAGAGTTGGCTGTAAAAACATGGTTCTAAAAAGGCTACAATAATATCAATCTTAAATTAATGCATTGGGACACAACAATAATATTTTTTATATTTGTCTGTTTTATATTAATGGAAGCTTGAGCTGAGCTTCCAACCAAGGAAAAGCATATGATTTTAAAAATGTGCATTTTTGCATGTTGGCTTTCATGATGTGTGAAGCTGAAGAAAGGGATATAGACGAGCTGACCTCCAGAATCAAGTCTAAACCAAAATTAATTCAGACTTTTTTGATAGAAATTAGAAGAGAAGGATTAAGATCATGGGCAGGAGTCAGAGAAGCACATTTGATTTTTGTGTCAGGTTGTTTAAATCCTCCTCTACACACACATATCACTGAAAATTGGCTTGATTTTTAGAGCTCATGGTAGCACCCTACAAAGATGCAAGAGATGTATTTCAGTACTTCTGGAAGTCAGAAAATATATTTAAAGGTCTGGCATTTGGAACTAATAATTGGAAGACCAACTAACTTGAATGCTTCAACACCAAGCCTTAAAACAGTCATGAAATTATTCTGTTAAAACAGGGTTAATGTACAGCTTTTAAAAACTGTTTCAAGATGCCAGTAAAGTGTTCACTGATATTTGAAAAATCTCAACTGAAATTCAGCTCAGCACCTACAATTCAATTTCCTCCCTGTCTACAAACAGGCAGGTTTAAAAGTCCCATTTTCTCCATATATAGGTTTTAATTGGCCACAAACTAATCAGAAGCTACATCGTTATCAGTGGAAGCCCATGGGGTAGGAGAGAGGCATTTTGAAACCCAAAGTGATCTTTTCCTTTGTTCTCTTTCTCAGATTCCTCCCGACTGTGGCTGCTTCCTGCCTGTCTACTCCTGTTAGCCTTCAGCTTCTCTTTCCTCACAGCAGCTGGTAGGACTTAGGCATATTTTCTCCCTTTTGCCATGCCCCTTTCACCCTGCCTTGGCTGCAGCTTTAACTCTTACACCTAGAAAAAGGGTGAGAGAGTAGTGGCAAAGTGCAGTAATTGAACAAAGGGCTGTGCATTATGAAACTCTCTGCTGACACAATCTAACCAGGAGAGTTTAACAGCTGATCCTCCCTATCTAAATAAATATGCTGGCTGGGTGAATGAGATCTTACTTGTTTGCAGACATTTGGTGCTCTGGAATACTGGTAAATACAGTATTAAAACAATCCTGATGCCTGAATAGAAAAAAGGTTTTTAATATTTTCTTTAATCTGGGGAAGCAAATCTGTTTTGCTCAGACTGCTCATCCAGCAAACACTGTAAACACCACATCTGCCACCTTCCTGTTAGTTCAAAGGTCATGCTTCATATAGCATAATTCTTAGTATCATTATGTTGATGCACATCTGACTCATGAGCTGTACAGGTTCTGGAAATTTGTAGCTAGATAGCCCCAAAGAATTCAAAGAAAAATATAGTAAAAGTTCTTACTGCTCTTTTCAAAAGAGGAAGAGTTATTTACAACAGAATGTAACACTCATTTTTATAATTTTCCCTATATTCTATGTTTCCTATTGCAAAGTAATGACACAGGACAGTACTATTTTGTTATTTCACTAGGTAGCAGAATGAAGACAGTTTAGAGTAGAGCTGCAATATACACAACTGTATAGCAAGTTTGCATGTCTATTTGGGTTTTTTTTCCCCTTAACTATACTCTTACAAAATATTACAGAAGGGTTGTCAGTACAGGACACACAAACCAGGTCCTCCTATTGCCCATGCCAAGGTCTCTGCCAGCATACACCAGAGGCATTTTTTCTTATTTCCACTCATAAAAATTGAGAATAAAAGAATAACTTCATTATCTATAGACTGCACACATCATAGTGCTCTTGGAATATCGAGACACATTCCCAAGAGACCTTACTGGGAGTTATTAATGTGACTAATGTGTTTCTATATCAGCTGTTTGTTTAACTGAGCATTGCCATTGCATTTTGCACTGGCTGCTCAGTGCATACATAGATGTTCATTGTTCTGACTCCAGGCTTTGTTCCCTTCTTTCACACATTGAGAAACTTTTCCACAAACTGAGTGTTTATGTGTTGAGTGCAGTACTCCATGGACTTTAGGGTCTAATGGAGTGTGAGACGGGGCCTGTGGTTTTTCATCTTGTTTTCAGCTGTACAAACATCATGTACTTTTCCCTTCCTTTTAGAGGCCAGTCTATGGCCTGCTAAAACACCAGCACACAGCAACACAGTTGCTGAGACTTTTCAAGTCTAACTGGGAGGACCTGATGCCATTCACCTTAACACCAAACATACTGACAATGTTTATTTTCTCTGCTCCAGCCTCAGCTCCCAAATAAACATATCAGTGGCTGATTTTCAGTACTTCTATTAAGAAAATCATAAAAGAATATCTCTCTCATTGTCAATAACAAGTATGAACTGCTCTCTCACTAAAAGTAGGAGTGGGGGGGAGAGGGGGCAGAGGCACACAGTGAAGGTATAAACAAAGGAAAAGATTCATTCCTCCCTTATAAGCCTTTTCAAAAACCAGTATTTATTTCAAGACAGTTTTTGATACAAGCAGGGTCCTTGCTTTGCTTTTACACTTTACACGTTGTGGAATCCCAAAGGGACTTGAACTAGGTTGGTTGGTACTTTGTATATTTTTTAGCATGTGCACCTTGCCTCTAGGGAAAGCCATTCATTAAATTGCTGTTCTGGGTTGATGACATACAGATTTACTTTTCTCTTCATCAAGAAAATTCTGTAGCTGTCTAGAAAAAATTCTCTGTTTAATACGACAACTCCTAGATGTGCTTGAACCTTTAAATTAGCAGGGGGAAATGACTACCAGAAGTCAGCATAGACTCAGCAATGCAGCAATGTACAATTCTAGCAAGGAAAAGGAAAATCCAATCACAAGTCTGTACTTTTGGCACAAAGACATCCAAAATCCATCATTGTTTTACAACACAAGCAGCAGGCAATTTCAAGCCTTTTTAAATGGAAATTTTTACGTTGGTGTTCAGAGATGGCTTAGTGAATGCAAAGGGAGTTCACATTCTTAATTGCTAGAGAACAAACATCCATTTTAAGGAATGCTAATTTTAGTGCCTGTCCACACTATTTCATATCTCCAGATTCCTTCAGCAGTATCTTTCCATCCTTTCAAACATATCCATATAGTTGTCATGAATGGTTAATATGAATTACATACACAAGCCTTTGACTGATTATGACACAGTTGTGTAATTACATGTGTAGATTGAAAATGACAAAATGCAAAACAAGTGTCTGAAGTTTGCTGTTTAATCATAGTTTCTATATTCATGGTTCTCTTTTTTATATATTTTTGGGACTATGATGTGGAAGCTGTTCAGAGCGATGACTGACTGTCACCACTACCTCTTCTGTCTCGATAAATATTTCCCCAAGTCTCACTAGACATGTTATAGTTCTGTTATCCCTTTTGAAACCAATTTATTCTAAAATTAATTAATTTATTTAAAAACTTAGATCTCAGTGTTATTTCTACACAGTTGTATTGGCCAAAAAAAATACATTGAAGAAGCAGGATCACACCATACTAGATATCTTCACCAAGATAAGATTTTCGTGCCCACAAAACCACTAAGGATTTGGAAAATGGAGCTACCAGCCACAGAGACAGGTTTCATAGCACTGTACCACCCTATTGAGTCAGAATTAGAGTAACTCAGAGAGCCTGGTTCTACAATTCAGAAATTTTAAAAATAACTACAGCAAGTTAAAAAACTAACTCTGTAAAAGAAGTTCCTTTCTTGGGTCATGTGTGGTGCATTTTTGACACTGCAGATGCAGTACTGAAAAGCTATTTTAACCTTTGTTTGTGGTATTTTGTCTCTTAGGTTCTTTACCTCACTAGTCACGAGAAACATATTTTTGGGACTGGATTTGTGGCAAGTACTTTTCAAACACTTCAGGAAGCCTGGCCTTCCTCAGCAGGGAACACAAACTGAGAACAGGCAACCAGATGATAGGAGAAACCTAAAAGAAAATATAAAAAAGTCATCACATGAGAGGCCATCTTCTCCTTCAGGCATTTATTTTAAAAAATGTACGTAAAAGCATAAACATGTTCATCTCTCTTCCTTTTCCCATAATGTCTCTTTCTATTTTAGTGCCTTCCTCTTCCTTTTTTGCATTTTTAAAAATAGGAGAGCTAATAATAATGATTGTATTCAGACCAAAATCTTTCAAACTCACTGAGTATTGGCATGTTGGTAATTAAGGTCTCAGTTCTCCTGTTGTGACTTTTATTAAAGTCAATTTATATCTGTCAGGTCTTGGCAGCCCATGAAAATTCCCAGTGGGAATATTAGGAGCAGATTTCTCCCATCATCATTAGTTGTGTGTCATTAATTTGATAATGTATCACAAGCATTTGATAGCCCTAGAGACTGGCACTTTCAATCCAGGGCTTCTGTAATTGGCAGGAGCTATTTAAGAGCAAACACATTCATCTAGACCCCAGGTGCACATACACAGCTCCACTGAGCTACAGCCTTGCTTGAGGATTTACTCTCATGCCAGGTGCATGTTTTTACTGTGTCTGAACTCAGGTATGTTTTGAGGATTACCACAAAATTTGTCTGGAATTTCTACTTGAATGTTTTGGGGTACTTTAGGTAAGAATTCCAAAACTGGAGATGTACTGAAAAAGGTGTAGCTGTGATACTAATACACTTCAAAACAGTACTAGAAAGCAAAGCTTTCCACAGGTAAGTAAGGCGATGTTTTCCAAAAGCTCAGCTTTTTCCTGCTTCACAGAGGAACAAAGATGGAGCCTCTGTAACACCCTTCATTTGGCAGAAGTACTATGGAAAACCATGAAACAGCTGTAAAGCTGTTTTAATGTTTTGTTGAATTGTTCATCCCCAGTGTTCAAGGTTGAGTGGCTAAATATAATGCTTGTATGCAGCAAAAATAGTTACTGATTAGCAGTACCACAAGAGCTTCTTAATTTCAGAAGGCACATACTCTGCCCTCTTCCCAGTTGAGCCCCATGCTGTGGGAAACTGATTTCACAAACTGGAACAGCTCTCAGCAAGACAAATTATGCGAGACAGATTAAGATCTTCCTCCACTACTGACCATCAGTAGAGCAGGAGATTATTTTATAAGGAAGGTATCTGATCTCAAAAGGAAGACAGCGTAGGAAATGACTGCTTACTGAAGCTAAGAAGGAGGCAGAGAGTTTCAGTTTTCATACCCCTTTTAAATTCTTATGTACGGTGTCCTTTGGATATATTTCAATGTGTCCTCATTTCCCTAACTGGGAGTGAGGAGAGAAGAGAAACTGTTTCCCAGTGTTTCTTTCTCCAGTGCCTTCAAGGCTTCACAGCAACTCTGAACTTGAGCTTATCCTTGGCTCAAGAGCATAAAAAAGTTGAGCCTGGCCCAGGCTGTAAAGGGCCCATATGCCCATTACAGGCAGAAATCAGACTTTGTTACACTTCTTTTTCCAATAAAGTAACTACTAATTTCCATTAATAAATTAAAGGTGTGCCTGATGGAAAAACTTCCTGAAGTGCATCTGTCCCTGCATTAAACTTTCTGTGTCCTAACAAAATCAATGACAAGTACCAGACAAAGTGTTTGGATAATTCACTTTTTCAGAAGGCAACTGTGGTACTAGCAGGGCTATTGACATTAAAGTTAATTAGGGATTTTGAGTGTCCTTTTGATTCTTGAAAAGCTCCATTCACCAGCAACTTCCCACTCTTTTCCCCAAGGCCACTCAGAAAACAAATTTACTGGGTTTCTTCCCACTTGTTCTACATTTTCTTACTCTGGACATAACTAATTTTCAGCTCTTCTGATGCCAGTGTGAATTGGTCTGTAGCTGAAAGATTTTTGAACCTGGATGTAAAGCAAGGGACCAATCCTACTGAAGGCGATATAACTCCACAAAAGTAATTCTCCTTTGCCTCCAAATCCTGCTGTGAGGCACCAATCTGCAACGGCAGACATCTACAACTTTTCCAAGAAGTGGCTCATGCTCTTGGTCTGGGGTGAGTAGGTGCTGAGCAGGGAGAGCTGTAGGCTGGGAGACCTTCTGGGCATCACCACCCTGTCCAGGGACTTCTGTGACAGAACTCACATCTCTACCATGTGAGCAACAAAATCCCACCACTTCCCCAACCCAAGGATCTGTGTAGCCACAGGACTGAGGCACGGGTGGCTTTCCCAGGCATATATGGAGTATTCTGCTAGGAAAAGACACAGAGGCCATTTGGCAGCTTTCACCCTTCTTGTGTCTCACTCCACTGCCTGCATCTGACCTTTCACTGGTGACTCCCTGCCACATCTGGACTCCACCATGCAGCAGAGGGCCATTGTGCTGGCAGTCCTCTGTCCCACAGATGTTCTCTGTCTCATTAGGAACATGTCCTTATTCCTTCTCACACTTATTTTCTCCCTGGATCACCAAAGCTTAAACCTGCACATTTTATAGAAATTCAGTTGTTCTTACTAGTGACATTGAGGAGCAGCATAAGTTTCTGTTACAGTTAACTGATGTCAGAGATGTTAAATCATTCCTTAGGATGAAGAAAAGTGAAAAGATTTTCATTGTGAGAGCTAGAATTCAGGCACTCAAAGAAAAACAACTTATTTTTGATTTGTGTAATGCCATAATTGTGAACGATTTCATTGCAGGCAGAAAAAAATAGAGAGTTTATTTTTTTCATGTGGTGATTTTCCTGCTCCTGCAGTTAATGGATACATTTGTTTAATAAAGCACAAGACTACTCATTTTTTGAAAGGAAAAATGGTTGATAAGTTTTGCTGGGGCTATAAAAACAGCTATCATCCACAGGTACCTGCTACTCTTTTGCTGAAGTGTTTAACATCCATTTACTACTAAGGATTGACAGTAGGACCTCCTAATGGATACGCTGACAGTTTCTTGACTACATTTCTGGCCAAGCATCTTTTTTTATATCTTGGCCTTAACTATAATGAATCATAATTCTTACATGTTGAAATGCTGATTCACATCTAGTGGGTTTGTTTTGGCCAGCTTATGGGCTTTTATAAGTACTGTAAAATCACACTGGGTATATAACTTTCACTGTGACAATAGGAGGCTTTAACTCTGGAGAGTGCAGATCCGGAGTTATTCCACTGTACCCAGTGGAGTAGCCGGAGGTGAGGGCAGCAGATATTATTAAAATTTGAGAGGGCACTAAATTAATTTCTGATTTGGTAGACCCCCTAAGCTGAGTGTTGTTTTTGAAAGAAGTAGTCTGGGATATTATGAACAATGTGTTATACAGCAGAGCAGTTACACTATACTGCTGTTATACTTTGCATTTCATGTGAGACCACTGGATATAGCAAGAAGTGAGCTACATCACGTAGTTCAGTGAGAAATGGTCTTATAAGATGCTTATCTCATGTTCAGACTTATCTGAACAACTTATTTTCTCTTATAAAGAGACCGAGAAATTTAGTTGCAGCTTGAAATAATTCCTTACTCTATAACATCCCTTCATCTCTGTTTTTCATAGACCTAAAAGTATATTTTTAAAATGCAAATTACATAGGTTTTGCCTTTTACTTTTGTGTGTAATGCAGGGTCAAACATATCACTGGCACTAAAGTAAACATTCACAATAATAACCAGACAGCGGGTAAAATGCTAACTCTTCAGTGGGACAAATAGGCATACTTTCATCTCTTTTTATATACAGGGGATGCTCTATTGCTATTCTTTAAGTCATGACATCAAAAGAAGCCTGTAAGCTTCATATTTCTAGATTATAATTATCTTTGCCCCTTTGTGATTTGCTCAGAGTCCCCAAGAGAACTTCATAAGAAAAAATGACTATTTTTTTTAAGCTTTTCATTAGGATATTTTGCCTATCTCATTTACATAGTCCCCTCTCATTTCTTGTCACTTGGATGTAGGAGTTTCCCTATTCATCATTTCAACATGAAGAATTTCAAAGTAGGTTTCAAGAGCATAGTTCACATCGCTGATTACTATAAAGACCTGACCTTTTAACTTGCCTGTTATTTTCCACTGTCAAATATTTGCCAGTGTTTTTCAAAAGGTGTCATCATCTTTCTTCTTGCTATTTGCCAGAAATTAAGCTTTGAGATTAAACTTAAAGTTGTCTTCTCTTAACCAGAAAAGATTTATTCTAATCCTGTGTGCAGTGAAAGATCTTTTTTTAAAAAACTTCAATATTCCTGCTTTTATTTTGAATTTTCAGGAGACAAAAAAAAAGCATAACTATCCCATTTCCAGCCCCTCTCAAACTGTACAAACCCCCAACAGATGATTTCCACTCTAAGGATAATGACCATTTGTTGCAAGCTGATGTGCCAATATGCTTTGTAGTGCAAATGGCATAAATCTGTGTTGTAGCTGAAGGTCATGGCATAATTGTAGCTCTGTGTTTTCTTCTTTAAAAAAAAGTCTCAAACACCATAAACCTAGGAAATTAAAGGGAAAAAAACAACAAAACAAACAAAAAAACAAATGAAAACCACCAGAAAACACACAAAAATTACCCACCGAGATGAAACTTATGTTAGAAGGTGCAAAAATTTCAGCTGGAAAAATCAAGTCCTACTTGAAAGTCAGGAAATGGCAGTTCACAGTTACCCTATGATATATCAATGCATGATCACAGACTGCTTCTCTAGGAGATCCCTCCACATTCTCTAGAAGGGATTGACAGACAGCAGAGCAGAGTCAAAGTTTCTTGAACAATTATATTGAAGAGCTTGATTTTACAAACAAAACAGCATCCATATCTGGATGTTTCTTTGCTACTTTATTAGGTTATTCGAGATAAAAAACAAACCCAAATGTTGTTCAAGAACACATGGTTGATGATTTGTTCTGCAGGACAAAATTTGAGATGAACACTTAACAAGTGTGGGTTAGATGCCAAAGTATCAACCCATTCAGGATCTATGTCTGACCACCCAGTTACAGCAGAGGAATGGGAATGGTGTTGCAGATGAGCATCCAGGAAGTAGGATCAAAAGAGATGTATAAAAATAAGGCTGCATGTGTGTTGCAGATGTTACTGGAGTTTTGGGTTCCTGATCCCCTTGTTTGTTTGCTTTTAAAATATCAATGGCTTTCGTAGGGTATGAGCAAGGTGAGTGGAGATACACAAAACTGTTGCACCAATTTCATTAAAACCAGAAAAATCCTGAGATTGCATTTCAGATTAAGAAAGAAAGCTCACAAAGTACAAGGATGAAACAACTTTGAGAGGGACAGAGATTTCTTGTTCCCCGTGTAAGTTCTTTAAGGAAACACTAGGCAGCCTTATCCTTTAGCTGCTGTATATCAGCAGTAGAAACCTGCAGGCAGGGAGGTATGTAGAAAAATTTTAACTGTAGTTGCTATAAATGTGGACATTTTGAGAGAGGTTTAACTTATGTATGTTGAAAGGAAATTAAACCAGAACATTAAAAATTGGTTTTCTCATCTAGAAAAAAAGTGCTTTGACGTATAAGAGCATGGATGCAGCAATTTCGAAACACACTTTGTGGTATGCTGCTTCTACACTTGGCTAGGAACAGACAAATAAGGAGTGAATAAATGTGATTATAGATACAAATTATCATTTCCTATCTGTGTCCCTCAAATTCAGCATGTTCTTGGGTAATACATATCAGATCATTGTGTTTAATAGCCTATAATAAAACTTTGCTGACCAAGCCAAACTAAAAAGACATGTTAGAATTCACTCATCTATAGTCATTTTAAAGTCTGAAATCCTGTTATATTATATTATTTACCTTTAAATATTATTTAACTTGAAATACTATTCCATGATTTTGATTCAGCATCTGTAAGAAATTGCCCTTGCTGGCAAACTTAAATCTGTTAGCATCATTCATTTATTTTTCTTAGCAATATCATGTAGAACACATATATTTGGTGGCATGTGGTGGAATTGTATCTCCTCAAATGCCCTTTATGGCCTCATAACATTTGTGCAACTCACACTAGTATACACATGGCTACTTCAGCATTTACTGAGTACATACAACACACCAGTTCTCGCTTCAAACTATAGTCATTATAAATGCAAATACAGTGGGTTTGTGCTCCAATATGCAATCACTAGGCAGAAATGAAGTTTTTCTACAGTTGAGGGAATTGAAGAACAAGCGAATTGATATGCAAATCTAATGACTTGTCAGATTTGATACCTGAGGTAGGCAATAGATATATCAAAGGAAAGAACAAATCCCCCAAAAAAGAATTAAGTTATGATAACAAACTCTATTTCTGCCACAGCAGTGATTTTACTAACAAACCATCTCCTTTCTACGTTATTCAAAGCACTGCCAAGCAAAAACAGGATCCACATTTACTTCACTTGTAGAGCTGTTTTGGGAACGGTGCTTAGTATTGCTGGTATTGATATCCCTGGTTTAGCAGTGCTCTTCCACTGCGGGGCTGTGGTTTGTGCCTTGTACTGAGATCAGAAAGGGCACCTCTCTCACAGGATTGTCATCTTCAGTGGCCAGACTCATCCTGCCTGGTACATGCCCATGGCTGATTGTAATGTGGTCAGTAAAAGACAAAGCAAGTCATTGAAAATTTCTCACCAGAGTTAAAGAGACTCTGGTGAGAAAAAAAATTAACATGAGATAAGCAAATGCTTCCTTTTTGAACTTAGTGTTGTGGCTGAGCCTATTGATTCCTCAGCTTGTTTCTGCTCTCCTTCTGCTTCTAATAAGTACTTTCTGTCCAGTTGCAGTAAGTTTGACTGATAGTTTGTTCATCCATGAGGGTTTCATGAATCTCTTCTACATGACGAGTTTGTTTGGTGAGTTCAGTTAACTTGAGTACAGAGCTTTCAGGAGGAAATATCAGCCTAGGACCATGCAACAGGTAAACACTTAACCATCTGTTTAAATCCCATTCAGCAAAACACAAAGCCTATTTCTTTTGAGGGAATGTAACCATATTTTTATAAGTTCATGGGACTTTTTTTCTGAATAGGTACATGTTCTTTAAACTACAATAATTTAAATTTTGGAATTTCATGTTTAGATCCCCAAAATAAAAGGAGGGAGTGAAGGAAGGACAAGTTAATTTTTGTCTACTCTTGCTTTTTAGTTTGAATCAAGTAGTTTAGCATCAGTCACTCCAGAAAAACTCCCTCAGATGATTTCACAAGAATTCTACTAAATTGAGTCATGACCAAATTTTCATAGTAAAATGAAAAGAGAACTCTTAGAAAAGATAAGAAAGAAACAGTATCAAGATAATACATCTATTTGAATCAAAGCATAATTCCTCAAGACAAGCTAAGGGGATTTATTTAGCTTGTCCAGCTGACAGACAAAAGTGTGGCACTGCAGCAATTCCTATGTATTTCTTTCTTTTTGATTTACAATATAAATCACATAAATTATGCTTTGCCAGATATCAAACATCATGTCATACAGACAGCCCTTAGCTGAGGAAAACTGGCATCCGCTTGTCCGACTCCACAAGTAAGAGAAAGTATAAATAAAGCATAAATGATTAATTTAACCTTCCCTCCCTGCCTCCCGTTAACAGCTCAAGGACCCACAGCACACTGTACTCCTGTGATGTACCAGTGCGGTAGAGCCTTCAAGACTGTGGCTAACCCCTTTCCAAGTACAAACACCTGTAAAAACAAAATTAGCCCTGCCAATATGTCTAAGAAGAAATGCTTTCCAGTAGGTTATAGATATAATATTCACCCCATTCAGGGGAATCCAAACAAAACACAAATGTCTTATTGGGGCAAGAGGATATTAAGAATAATAGACAGATTATATGATAGTTTATTGAAGGCAAAAGAAGAGACATTAGTCATAGTTTTGTTATAAAATGAGACTTAATCAAAGAGGAATGGGTTAGAGGTCATGTGTTCTATTTGTGCTATTATTATTTTTAAATCATTGAGACTTCCATGAGTGGCAAAAGAAATGATCCTGAACAGTAAAAAACAAGCCAGACCTCACTGGAGCACTTCAAGATGAGCCAAGAGAATCCACTGCACGAGCCCTGCTGGCTGTATGCTAATCTTCTTTTTATGTCTTTTTAACAAGGGGTGATTGCGATCTAAGATCACCTTTGCCAGAGAAGTTTGTCTCAACAAACCACTAAGCTGTCTGTGGTCTTCTTAGTGACATGCAGCAACCTGAGCAGGATATAACATATCACAGAAACAACATTGTTCTTTTATGCTGCTTCTTTTAATTTCATTATAAATTTTTTAAGTCAAACAAGATAACTCTAATACATGTGTTCAATTTTTCTTCTAATGTATTATGCATATTAACTTCCAGATACCTGGTTTTATGCTGAATGGCCAGGGAGAGAAGCTGAAGCCATTCTGTAACACTGAATACTATGTGATTTACTGTAATAACTGTGCATTGACACGAACAATAAATTTTAAAACCTGCAACCATATTTGCACCTACATATTTTGTATGCAGAACTGAAGTTTTGCATGTTTAGGCCTTTGAGATATAGGTCAGGATAAAATTTTCAATATGCTTGTTTATAGATGAAAAGTTGCTTCCTGCAATAACAGTATTAGAATTTTATTTTAAATCTAAGCCTGTACATAAAGTTACAACAGAAACTTGTTTAGAACATTCTGATGAACTTAGGATATAATGCTCTTGAAAATGGCATTAACACTTAGAATAGAAGAAAAATAAAAACCTTTTTTTCTTTTCGCACTAATGAAGCCTCAATGACTTAAATGTAAGAATACAAATATCTGAAAATACCTGATAGACATCAGTTTTCATATCAAAACTAAATTTAAAGAGCAGGTACTTCCTTGTATACATTGAAAAAATATGTCAACATTTACCTTAACTCCTTGGCCATGTACCTTTTCCCCCTAACATTTAAAAAATATCTGCATAATTTGCAACGTTTTTTATTTTATGTAGACAACTTCCATAGCTAAATATCTTGAAAGGAAGATTGTTTCTTCTACTATGCAGTCTATATTTTTCCTTTTCTAGCTCTTATACTGTTATTCCAAACTACTTTCCAACGTAGCTGTTGTGTAGTTTTGTGCCAGTCATTTTAATTTATCCAGGCTCTTTTTGCTGCCCCCACTTTTTCTGCTGGTTAACTACTGTATCATGAAAAATAAGGATTATTTAGTTGATTCATTTTGGAGTCATCTTCTTTGCTGCCTTATTTTCTTTTTATTCAAGATCAAAGCTGTTCAAGCTGCCTGCTCTTAACTGACACAGACTAAAGTCATCAGGCAGCTGAGTGCCACAAGGCACGAATCACTTACAAAGGAGCTCCCAGCCCACTTCACACGCAGGAGGTGACTGGGCTCCTCCAGTCCACCCAGTCTTCTGTGGAGCGCCACGGGTCTCAGTCCAGATTTTCTTAGCCCACTGCACTCAGCCAGCAGCAACTCAGCAGTACTTAGAAGTCCATTTTCTCCAGGACTCATCTATGCCAGGGCCCTTCTCTGTGACAGCACAGTTGTATCATGATAGGTTTTCTGTTTTGTTCACTGTTGCAAAAGTTTTGGGTTTCAGCTAAGGAGGCAAGAAGCAAGTTCAAAATCCTGTCATGTTTGAGAGGATTTGACCCAACTTTGTTCCTTCTTTAATGATCCCAATCTATAGGCATAAAATCATTTAGGTTGGAAAAGACCTTGAAAATCATCGGGGCCAACAATTAACCTGACACTGCCAACTCCACCACTAAACCATGTCCTAAGCACCACATCTAGACAAAATGATCTAGTTAAAATGATAAGAATTATACCTATGAAATATCTTTGCTTCAAGAACTTGAAGTTAAATAGTGTCTCGTAAAGTAATAAAATGGAGTACCATCCATATAGTTTTTTAAGTGTTCACAATAATTCTTCGACAGCAGAGGCATATATATACATTTTTATACACCCATACAGACCATAGGTATTTATAAGAAAAAGATATTAAAATAGCGTAGAAGCAGAAAAGAAGAAAAAGAAAAGGAGAAGAGATTTTGAGGCAGGCAGGGACAGAAATGTTCAAAAGGACTAATGGGGTTCATAAGGACTTTGCCTTTTGGAAGGACTAACATTAAAAGCAAAACCAAACAAACTACTCAGCAACAGTTTTTTGCCTTGGCATCTTTGTCTCTTTAAACTGTTATGTGTGTATAGTATTTTATTTGTGGTTTTATGACTATGTACTTTACCTAATAGACCATACGTGGCAGTCTGGGTACCAATATCTCAGGGCATTTATTGGCAGTGTGTGGGTAATACTGCTGAAGACCTATTGGCCTCCTCTGTGACGTCTATATGAGTTCACAGTGGTGACAATATAAAACTGGGAAAACCTTTGGGAAACCTTTGCATTAATATGGGCAGCATCTCCCATTCTCTTATTTCTGTAATTGCTTCCCTACCACTCAAATGAGTCTAAGGAATTAGAGTTCAAAGAGTTATGTAGTTACAAACGCTTTTTCTCAGCCCTCCAGGTAATTGTTTTGTCCTTCATTCAGGCTATCAACCTTTAGGAATTGGATTTCCAGTTTGAGGGTAAGGCTCTTTAAACTACCTCTGCGGCTCTGCTAAGCACTAGCAGAAGTGCTCACAATCCACATCAAGCACGAGGTTTGTACCTGCACTGCTGTGCTGTCCTTTTCCTGCTTTCATCAGCTGCAGTCAGATTATCCCTGCACTGTACATATTTTTAATGCTCTTCACTTCATCATGACTTCAATATTTTTAAGAATTTATTCCCCCAATTGGTACCTTAACTTGCCCTTCATACAGGGGATGTTAGTGAGGCAAGAAAGCCTCTGACAGATATTTATGTCCCCAAGCCACAGATTATCAGGAGGGGACAGGAACCATTTAGCCTGTTACTGGGGGGAAGAGCATTTGGAAGCAGCTATAAGTTTCCTTTGGTTTGTCACCAGCTCCAGCGTTTGAAGATGTAACACACCTCTGAGTGTATTCACCTCTGTCCTGTGGGGACCAGCTGAAGTGTTTCCTGTCAGGGTCCAGTATCAATAGCACTCTGAGGGGTCTCAGTGACCCCTATAGCCTGTGCTCAAGTGGACAAGCAGCCAGATGGTCACACATTTCTGCATTCTTTCATTGTGTTTTTCCAGCATTAGATATACATGGTATCATCTCTATCTTGCAGATCTAAAGGGATCAAAGCCCTTGAAGAGCAACTTACTTATGTGGCGGGAATCAACATGGTAAATCTGAAAAACTTAAATTGATTATCAAGGGGAAGAAAAATCTGGAAAGGTTTCAGGAATTTTTCCGGGTTTTAAACTCTTGTAAACAATAAGCACATAAACTGCTTAAAGCCATTATCTTCACAGGGATAGAAACATTCACATTTATATGATATGCACTCAAAATAGTCATCTTAGAGTTAGCAATAAGTATAATCCTAATAATTTGCAAACAAAATAACTGCTATATTCTGCAGATCTTCAACATATCAATATTTGTTAAACAAGCTTGAATTTTGACGACAAACTGTGAACTCCATTTAATGACTCATAGGTCTTCAGAAGATTGAAATGCCA
>VXAD01003542.1:871723-921890 GCA_013399195.1 Dicrurus megarhynchus
GAGAAGAGAAGAGAAGAGAAGAGAAGAGAAGAGAAGAGAAGAGAAGAGAAGAGAAGAGAAGAGAAGAGAAGAGAAGAGAAGAGAAGAGCTCAGACCACAGACACTGTCTACAGGCCAAATCTTTGCTTTATGGACTGCACGCTACCATGACTAACCCTTCAAAAAAATACAGTAGATTTCCCAGTGCTTAAAGAGAGCAGACCAGGCATGCTCTAATGCTGGTCAGAAGTAAATCTGATAACCTCAGCCCCATCATAGTGCTGAAAATAGTTCAAAAATATGGAAAAGCACATGTGGCTCTAAATGCTACAAGTTCTGCCTGCATGGAAGATGACAGATTTATGGTGTCTTACATTTGAGTAAGAGGAATAGATGGAGAAAAAACAGTTTAGAATCCTCTGACTAGCCAGTGCTCTATGAAACAAATATATAGCAGTATTTAACAGAAGGTAGTTTTTAATTACAGTGTCTACCAGAAAGTATATAAAAATGTCAGCATGAGCCACTGAGAAAGAAAATCATAGTAATCTGCTCTCTCCCATGACCAACTGTATATACAAAATCCACCCAGAACCCAGTGATAGGTAGATCCACTGGTGAACTTCAGAGACCCCCACTTGGCTTAGCTCTAGAATTTGCTAAATCAACTCCCCTACAGGATCTGGAACCAGCTTTTGAGGCTAGGATTTGTCTATCTGAGAACTGCAGATATTTAAGAAATAATTCATCATGTTTAATTTTCAATTTTTCAAGAAATGTTGCTTGTTTCTTCACAGGGAGGATTCAGTTTAAAAAGATATTGCTTAACTTCTCCTAATGATGACACATATTATTTCCAGTGCCAAGGTCTACAACAAGAGGAGAGATTGTAGTCTGACTTGTTCACTCTTGTCTAACTCTTAATTCATAAATAGTCAGAAGTCTGAAAAAATATTTGTAAAACTATGTCTGATAAAATGTATTTGCAATTTCTCATTTTCCCATGTCATGTTGCACTCACTCAGCCTTTGCTCACAACTGCTGAATGCATTTTATTAGCTGGAGGTGTGTCTGCGTATCAGTTTTGGAGAGTCTGAAAAGCTTCACTAAAACCCTAGCATAGCACATTTGCCAAATATTGGAGATTCATTACAAAGTTGAAGATATCCAAGCTTGAGACATTTCTCTCCTTTTTCTATCATCATCTATGGGCTCCTTTCATCTCCTTCCTCCTCCTCTGTGCTCCTCTACTCCTTTAATCTCTCCCCTGCTCTTTCTTTCCCCATCAGAACAGGAATGTGTGGACATTTATCTGTGTCTTTGCTAACATGAACATTCTCCCACTCTCTCTCCAACCATTTCCTACCTCTTCATGAACAAAAGAAACCCTCAGAAATTAGCACATCTCATTTTCACTCAAAATCTTCTTGGCATAAAATTCAGAGCTAAATAAAACTCAGCATTCTGAACACTGTATAGAGCCCAAGGTTCAGAAGTGCAACAGTTTTCTAAATGAAATGGAGAACTGGAGAGAAATAAGTTAAAAGAACAGAAGAAACCTCCCTACTTTGGCACAGCCCCTCCTTGACCTGGCTGTCTGGTATTTGTAAATGTTTTCAATCAATTTCACTTTTTATCATGACCGCCCACATTACCTAGCTCCAATTTTGCTCTGAGCAGCAGTACATCTGTGCACCACAGCATGCTGAGGCCTGAATATCCCTAATTAGGAACTTAACACCTCTAAAACGTTCCATATGGGCTCATCACAATTAGAACTTGCTGCTATTTCCACCACGGCTGCGTTGGGCTGAGATGGCTTCATTGCGTGACCTGTGACTTCCAGGTGCCCGTCTCGGTTTTCAGCTTCCTCACGCTCCTGAGTGCTTCTTATAACATGGTCATGTCCTTCTCTGCCCCTTCTAGTCTGTTCAGAAATGTTTCAAAGCAGAATATTTTCTCTTCGGTGGCTTGAACAACCATTGAAAAAGTATGACTTTGATTATGGAGATATAGATAGGTAGATAGATAGATAGAATGAAAAATAGAGACAGAATATATTGGCTCCTGGGCTCTCCTATCCTGAGGGGCTGCAAAACCACCAAGCACGGCTGCCTGCAGGTCTCTGGGAAAACTGTTTGTACTCGTTAATTCTGGGATAGAAACTTGTGAAAACTTGACTGCCTTTGGGTGACCACTAGAGGGAAATGTTGCTCTGTTAACGAGACCACTTTGGAGGAATTTTACTGCATTTTCGTCTTTATTACTATTATTACTTTTTTTAGAGGAAATATGTAAAACATATACTCTACCTTTTAGTAATTTGTTCACTGCTTTTTACAAGAGAACAGTTTGGATTTAAATATTAATTTTCTTAAAACTGATTTATATATTTAACACAGTCCAATTAGAGTGGAACAAATTAAGCTTACTGTCCTAACTGCATGAATCTCTCCTTTCCCTAACTGAACACCTTTTGCTATCTGATTCATTTTTATTGCTGAAGGTTTACAAAAGGAATATAGATTGAGTTTCCACTATCTTCTAAATACAAAGGTTGAAACCTACGAAATACTTTTCTTTCTCATTTTCACAGTTAAAGTGCTGTGGTCCCAGACTGAGAAAATTCCCATTAATAAAGTTACAGGTTTTTTTGATTAAGGACTACAGCCCTTGTCTCTAATTCATTAAGCAATTCATTGAATCATACTGCAATAATAAATCATAGTGTGATGTTCCAGTGTATACAGTCATTAAGCACTTTGGAGTGTGTGACTTCCTGATATGATGTGTCTTCATTTTTAAATAAACACATGCCTATATTCTCCTGTTGCTTGTGTACTGCAAGCACCTCCTGTTTGAGTGCCCAGCACAGTGAGCTGAATTGGCTAAACTCTAACAAACAGCATGGTCAGCAATAAAATGTCCAGAGAAAAGCAATAAAATCAGGGATCCCCAAAAAATGTTGAAGATGTTAACAAAAGAGTTTCTTCACATGAAACATGAAATGCAATCAGGAGATTGTATTGCAGTGTCTATATAAATATTTTTTTTAAGTGCAAGTGCTAAGAGTCAAGTACGTGGTAATACCTTGGACTTTTTTAAAAGTATTATTTGAAAATTATTCAAGGTGTTTCATAATGAGAAGTAGTTTTTAAAAACAAACTAGTATTCTTAAAACAACATGTTCACATGCATTGAATTGCTTGAATCATGACAAAAAAAACAAGTAAATATAACTCAAGGGTGCATAATTTCAAAGGACTTATGGTTTATTGTTGGAGGAGTTAATACTTATTGTACATTTTTTTTTTTTAGTTTGATCTTAAAACTAAAAATTTGTGTTTATTATGTTTTTGGTTTTTTCCACTCTGTAAGTGATTCATATATTTTCTGATCTCACTCAGACAGCAGCCCTAAATCATCCTTCCACAAACTATTTCTGAGCTTGCCTAATGCTACAATAAAGCCATCTTAGTTATGTTATGCCAAGCTACTGCCAGGTATAATGAGAAGCTTTGGATGTAACATCCACAACTTATGAAAGCCCAGATTTTGTTTGTTGCAGTATTTTGTGCCAGATTCATCCAAGATGCAATTGAATAAAATTTATGAAACTTGATGTTTACCATCACTAAGTAAATATTATAACAGACAGTAGTAAGTGTTGATCACTCAGTAACAACTAATGCTAAATGATGGAAACTGTTAATTATTGGTTGTAATGAAAGAAGGTGGAGGATTTTTTTTTCATAGGATGAATAGTTCATCTTTGTTATTGGCTGAATACACATGCACAGCAACAAGCACATGAAATTTCCATTGCTTCTCACCTTGAAAATATTACTCCTGATGTCTGTGATGAATACTTCAGTTTTAAGAATGCGCAGGATTAGCCAGTGTTCTAGGAGAGATGGAGTGAAAAGGTAAATGTTAGCACAGGAATTCACCCCATCGATCAAAATTGCTGTTTGGATGGTGCCTCCTCTACTACAGTGTGTGAGCCCTTGCCTTGCTTCCATCAGGCTGCCAGGTCCAGGGGACAGTCAGACCACACTGGTCCTTTTAAAGAGATGAAATAAATCTCTTCTGCAGCATATTTGAGGAGTGTCAATACCTTGATTTTCATAGGCTTATTATTCACATTGTAGGTAGTTTCTGGAGAAAATCATACCAAAATAAGTGGCTCCATCACAGTGGGGGAGTTTGGTCTTTCATTTCCTGAGTTTGGATCTTAAATGCTTTTAGGCACTTACGTACCCTGGAGACACTTTTTACACTGTTCTGATGGGCACAGTACAAACACTAAAACCAACAGATTAAAAAGCAGTACTCCTAGTGTGTGTTATTTAAACTGCTATAAGGATAAAAACTTCAATTTGTTCCACAACAAAACTATACTGTTGCTAATCTTTTCTTCTAATCAGTGTCATTTATTGCTTGTATTGGTCTGGTATATTAACATCTCTGTTAAAAGGAAAGCATAATTTTAAGTGCAAATTTAGTAAAGATTGTTTCTGATCTAAAGTTCAGCTATAGAGAATGTACTTTCTGTAGCATGAAATCTAAATGTAGAAATTGATATTCAACAATTTCTGTGAATAAAGTCATCTAACAATCTTTATACATCTTTATACAGTTGGGAACTTTGGACCACAAGATGAATTTTGCTTATTCTTGGAACAGAAATAAGTCAACAAAATATTACTTGATGCACAAGTAAAATCTGATAAACCACCAAACAGCAATGACAGTGGGGGTGGAAGTGACTCTTGCAGTTCATTCAGGTAGTATGACACAATATGCATTATCAGAAGCTGGTGTGTTCAAAAGTGTTCAAACATTCAGCCAGGCTGGTCCTTCCTACAGATAATTCAGGTTAATATTTCAAAATGTTTGTGTTAACACTCTAATTCAAAAGGACCTTTCTATGACAGGTTGACTGAGACAGTCCATCATGGCACTTATGGTTTGGTCTCCATTAAGTCCATACCTGCATAAGCAGAAGAGATCACATTTTAATTGCTGTTGCAAATTAAGTTAAACAATGGAAAATAGGTTGCAAATAGGTTCTGTCTACAAAAAATACTCAAAACTAGAGCAGGAGAGGTTTTTTTCTAACTTGGTATACTTGAGATAGCAAAAATGCACTATGCACAGCATTAAATTATGCTACCTCTTTCCTACTGAAGATTTTCAATTTAAGTTTGATCCATTCAATTATTTTCCTGCAAGAAAACCATCTAAATGATGTTAGACAACTGGAAATAAACTGAAAAGTAATATTATTGAAAGGAATATTTGGCTAGGTTTTCAGTGGGCTGTTTGTATTAGAAAAACCCCACATTTTTCATTTTAGCTATAAAACGAGCTACTCCCAGCTCTTTTCCCTGGACATTGCAAAGCAACCATCTAGAACATGCTCTAAGACTGACAACTTTCTTCCATATATGGGTAACATTTTAATTTTCCCTAGACCGTATTTGAAGTCTTGTTATAAAATGCGTAGGGATCAAAATCCCTCCTTCTGAGCCAAAACATTAAAAGCCAAGTGTTTTAAAACTTAAGATGACCGAATGCCAGGCAGATTACGCACCTAAAGTTCCATGCAGATGTACTCCACAGGCAACATTTAAACTCTGTTTGGGTATGTCTGAGAGGTCGGAAGGAAATCTTTTGCCTGGAAGGAGAAACATACAGAGTGCACGTACCTTCTGTATATCCATTCATAAGCTCTGTGCCTGGATATAAAGAAATAGGAATACATAAATCAATTATAGAGTCTAGTGGAAAAAAAAAACCTGCCTTAATTTCTCAAACCAGGGAGAAAAGTTAACATCTCGTATTATTTCCATCTTCTCCAATGAAAACTACTGCAGTGTAAATGACATTGGTACTAAAGTATAGTTTATACATAGGAGTAGCTGAAAAATTCAGCAATTGCACAAATTAGTACAAAAGAGGCCTTCCTTTCATAACAACACAAAATAGCATTAACTCACATCAAGTTAGAGAGCTCACATTCAAGTTGAGTCAGTTTGTGTGGCAGATGGTATATTCATGAAGATGGTATATTCATATATATATTCGTGGGGCATTCATGGGGGTGAAAGACATACCTGATTCAAAATGAGTTGTAATGCTCTATGATGGCTGGACCTCATTCAAAATAGACATTTCTCAAACACATATTCTTTAAACATTGTCTGTGTAAGTGTAATGTACAATGGTTTCCAGATTTGTCTCAAATGTACTGAACAGATGCCCTTAATGAATTAAATGCACACCCATGAAGGAACTCAAGGCTGGCATAATGTGATCCTAGTGCTTCAAGAATGGACTTCCCATGCCTCTGCAAACAGGATGCGCTGTTGGGGTGGAGAAACTAATCTAAAATCTCTGAAAAAAAGGGAATTATGATCAACAAACGTCATGGTACGTGGACAGACGTGTTCCAACTCATCTAGGAAGCACTGAAAGTGACATCAGCATTCTCCACTTAAAAACTTCCAGCTTCAAGTTTCTTCACTTCACTAGGATTGAAAGACTAGATTAAAAGTTTCCTCCTAATGTCCATTCTTACACGAAATTTGTTTCAGGTAATTTGTTTCAGGAATTAAGACCAGGATCAGAGGAGGTGACTATTGCGTCCCAGCTCCTGAATGAACACTCCTAAGGACGTTATCTAATAATGATATAAATAAATCTTATGTATTGCATTGGACATCTAACATTTCTTTCTCCTTGCACCCAAAATGTAATGATAACTGAAATACCATTAATGTAACAAAAATGTCTCTCCCACAACATGGCAGCTGGTCAAGAAACACAGCTGCTGAGAAGACTAGCTAAAGAACTTAAATACAAAGGTCTATAGCTTCAGGAAACCCTCATTATGGAGGCTCTGGAACTGTCAGCTGAAGGACAATTCAACTTACAAACACAACTTGACAGAGAGAAGAAGAAATTTCCTCTGAGTCATGCTGAGCTCGGGACAATGCAGCCATACTACAGTGAATCTTAGGAACATACCTTTCACAGAAATGTCAGGTTACTTCTCCCTGTTCCCACGGAGCAAGAGCTCCTGAAGGAGACATGTGTCTGACCTTTCTGCTCTCAAAGAAATTGATAATATCAGAATCCTAAATAACCTTTACTTTTCTCAGTATTTATGAATGAGAAGTGTATGTTTGCATTTCTCCACTTCCGATACACTTTAATATCTATGGAACAATAAATATCCACTTAAGGACTACCATACTGCATCTAATCTCTCCATTTTGACAATTCATAGAGTGAGAGAGAGGTATTAAGAGCTTATTTGTGTAAGTCAGTCCTCTTCACCATTTCTTTTCCTGTGTCCCAACAAGCTATAGCTCTGGATTTTACTGGGCACCAATTTGTAGATGGTTCAAAGCACACACCAGTAACAAATAATCCCCTCTTCCATAATGCTCTAACCTCTTATACTCTTGACCACTATAATGTATTGTGGCTGGCTATACTCCTGTGTGAAAAGGACACTTTTTCCTGATTTTGGATTTATAAATGGTACTTCTCCTACAATTCTACTGAACTCTGTCATATATCTCCATTGCTGTATCTTACAGATGAGAGATATGGAAGTCATTCCATGTGGATGCTATCTTGAATTGACCATACTTTACCATCATCAAAATCATTACTCTATGACATATGCACTTTTTTAGTGCTGACTGAACCAAAGCAAACTTGCTGGTTTTCAGATTTCTGCATGAGCTTCTAGGACCAGCAATTTAAAAATACCACTTTGAACATATTCAATACGTAGAATCAAGACAAAACAAGTGTAACACCATAATCTTAGTTTTACAAAGTATACACTACAGCTTAATCTTAAATACAGAGTTAGATTTATGGCAAAATTTTTAAAAGTGCAAAAGCATTTTAGGAGCAAAATTCCCTGTGACTTTCAGTGAGTGTATGATCCAAAATCACCCAGACACCTTTGAATAACTCATGCATAGGTCCTCAAGCATATATTGTAATAAATATAGGACCTTTTCAGCTGCCGGAAATTCCTCAACTCTTCTCCTAAAAATGGACTTGGCCTTGTGCAGGAGGAACTTTGATCCAATAGAGTCTTCTAAAACATATCTAAAGTTAACATATATTTGCAAGAATGTTCTGAGAATCAAGAGGTCTACTTTATATGCATTCCATTATTTGCATATTGCTGTTAACTGTCAATGAACATTATATTAATCTCTTTCTCTGTGTATATATATATGTACATGAAATATATAATTCATATGAATATTCCATAAGATCTGCAGGTTTTCCATTTTATCAAAATATTCCTCTGAGGGGTTTATGGCCATTGGGAATATATGCATATCCCTAACACTGTCCATCTGTCCCTGTAAAACAGCACAGGCAGAGTGCCAAATATGGTTTTTGGAGCAAGGAAATGTTATCCTCAAAATGTTTCTGGAGACCCATTGTAACTGAGCATGAACCCTCAAAATTAAACCTGCCCTTGAAACTCCAGGGAGTGACACAGCTGCTAACGCACTTTACACTGCCTGAGCACCCTCACCTGAGTGTGGCCCAGAAATCTGCTGGTCTGCAGTAGTGAGGACAGACATGTGGGGCTTCATGATGCTCACAGAGAATTTGCCTTGCCAGAGTGAACACTGCACTTCTTGATCAGTAAAAAGAACATCACTGAAGTTTCTGTTAGTTATGACTATTGACAAAATGCAGTTAAAAGATCCACATAACTGACTTTAAGTTGATGTGTGGACCATACAAGGAACACAAGAATACTGACATCATTTCATGGGATACCTCATCTGGGCTGTCAAGGGAGAAGTCACATAAAAAAACAAACCTTTTTAATTTTGGACAGAACCATGCTTGGGATGACCCAGAAAAGTCATCATGTTGCTTTCTTTCAAAAGGTATCTCTGGGCTTTTATGAGATGACATTTAAATTCTACGGCCATCCTAGCAGAAGCACTCTAATTTTTACAAAGTGCTGAGTGGCAGTGATTGTGGTGTCCACTCACTGCTTTGTGTTCCCAGGACAGTTTGCACCAAGGTGGCTGTGCAGCACAAGCAGCAATGGGTAATGCTCTGTGTCTCAGAGCAGGCACAGACTGAAGACCCTGCACTGTCATTTGATCTCAAGGAATGCAGACTATTCCAGGAGAGGAGCTCATGAATGCTCCATAAAATGGTGCCACAACTGGCCAAAATGCTGGATAGCTCTGAAGCAGTCTCTCTTGTGACACTACTTTCATACTATCTCACAAACAGCCATACCCTGTCAGCAATAAGATCTGCTGCATGTTTCAAATCATAACACTTAACCATCGTATAAGTGTAAGCTAGCTGCAGACATCTGACTATCAGCTCAGACAAACAAAATAGCACTTCCCTGATCTGCTCAGTTGTGCTGATTAGTTGTAAACGTTTTTTTTTAACCTTTCAAATAATTCTTCTACAAACTACTTGTGAGCAACTTCCTCTCAAATCGTGTTTTCAACGCATCACTTTAATGGAATTCACCCACATCAATAAAATTATCTTCTCTGCAGTAACCAGGGATATTAAGGATTAAGAAGAGAGAGAAAAATGCAAGAACTAGACAGATGCTTATGGAACAAAAAGCTCCTACCCACACATCTTTCCAGCAAGAAATAAAGATATTTACTTTGGGCGAGATCCCACTGGGGATCATCACATCCCACTTACACCTACCTTTTGCTATCTCTACTCTTCAGGAAGATGCCTCAGTGCCACAAGACACACAACATCCCAACCCTTAGTACTTACTGCTAAATGGATTGGGACTGGAATTAAAAGCAGAGGAGACAAATTGTCATAAGGTATGATTAACGTTCTCTAGCCTCAATTATTGGTAGAAATGCAATGTAGAAGCTGCAGAGGAAAATGCTGATGTCTTCTGCACTATTTTGAAACTACGTCTTTCTGGTAGCTGACACTAGGCAAAATGTCCCCCAAAGAACCAGGGCCTGGGAAACAGTACCTGAACATGCTCATACCAGTAGATCGTGACTTCCATCCGCCTGCCTAGAATCCACAGCAGAAATATGTGGTAGATAACTTTTCTTCGATGCTTTCAAACATACAGGAGGTTCTGCAAAGGTAAAAATCTCCAGAGGAAAGATTGATCTTAGAAGTGTGAATCCTTATGTTCACTGAAAAATGTGAAATTGTTCCAAATGTTCCTGTACCTTGAATGGACACAATCCATGTACTTCTAGCAGGTACTTTCTGTTTAAGGCTGCAGTTCTGCAAGTTAGTGAAACGAGTCTGCAATTCAAGCATGTTGGTGGCTCCACAGAAGTCAGTGGGACACAGAGTTACACTGAATTAGATGTACCTTGTTAAACAGGCTGCTGAATGGGCTGAAGACATGAATAATAACCGATCTTTCAGAGGCATTTCAGTGCAACAATCAGCTTGAGCAGCAGACATGGCCCCTGGCTCTACAGAAATACAAACAGAAAGAGTAAACAAGAAATGAGCCCCAAATATCTGGGTCCGCATTGAACAATGTAGTTTCAGATACTCTAACAGGAACTTCCATTTTCATTATTACTATCATGATATTAAATTATTTCAGTTTCCTAAACATATGAGGTATATGTGGCATTGCTGCTGCTGGGCTCCTTCTAGCAACATTTGAATGCAACAGCCATATAAATACATCAGAGGGATTCTCTTCTCCAAGCTTTCCAGTTCCTGAAAGTTTTGTTAAAACAAGCTTCTGAATAGAAGAGAGAGCATATTGATCCCTCTCACACAGAGCAATGTTATCCTCGCCATTTGCTAGACACCAGTGAATCCGCACGGGATCTCAGCCTTCAGCATGAACCCTGCAGGAAACCAGGCTTCATTGCCCCTGCCACTCACACAACTATTTATACTTCAGCTCTTTCATTCACACGTCGCAATAAACAGTTTTGCCATGACTCCTTCTTTCACATGGCTGTACTTGACCCTGTTCAAACACATGCACACATAAACACACACAGTTTGTGTGGAGAGTCCAGATCCCTTTTTCAATAAATAAATAACTGTATAGATGTATAAATGAAAACGACAAAAGAATCAGTGATACAGGACAAGAGCCGAAGATCTGCGTTGTGGACTGGATGTCTCAGCACACACCTCGTGGTGAACTGTGTTGAAAACAGACTTCTTTGCAGGCTCTTCCCACTCAAGTTACTGAGATTTAGATCCCTCAGTCTGATATGGCTTACTGTACTTGTGTTTATTTGTGCAGTGAGAAATCTACAGAGGTAGTATAAAGAGTTGTCAGCTTCATGGAATGCTTTAAGTTGTAGCCCTCTTAAAAAGCACATTCCTACCTGGACTGCCGCACCAGAGCCAGCATCCCTGGAGGCCCCTTCTATTGTTGCAGTGTTAGTGTCATCACTCCATTAGGAGCCCACCGGAGGCTGTGTGCCTAATTCAGAGAGTGCACCTGTACAAGCATAGGAAGAATGACAATTCCTGGCTCTGCTTTGGTGTGAAGTGCTTTTTTGTAAAACAAAACAAACTATTCATGCCACGATGAAAAATAACTTCTGCTGTACCTGTCAAAGGATCAGTGGGTCTTTTCTAGTGAGCGAATGAGCATTGGATAGTCTTTCTTAAGCCAGTGGAAAAGAGAAAACAGTTCATGCAAGTAAATATATATAACAGAGGACTATACTTTGCTGTCCTTATGCCAGCTAAACAGCATTTTACAGAAGATATAAGCCATGGTGCTTCTATGGAATATTTACAGAGAACAAGCTGAGGACACCATGAAATTATCTGTACACAGAGAACTGAAGGCACTTTTGCACCTTTCCATCTCCATGGAGCTGAGCTCCCCAAAGCTACTCAGGGCTCATGGTTTTTGCACTAGCCTTTCATGGCTTGGGGGCCACACACGTGCCACACTTCTGCTTTTTTCTAGATAAAAAGCAGTGTGTTTGAAATTGTCTGAATTACATTTCAATCCCTGATGTCCTACAGGGAAGGGCAGCTCCACGTTCCCTTGCAAACACTTAGCAGGAAGGTGATGCTACTGGGAGCAAAGTCCAGGCTAGTCAGTCCATTGGAGTTATCTGTTAATAGGGCTGATAACATTTCTAATTGTAGTACTCAGCCAAATGTACAAGGTGATTCAGCTTGTTTCCAGTTATGAAAAAATAAGAGGCAATGAAATCAGACATCTCTTTAATGCAACTTTGTTTATGTTAAATCCTTTCTTCTCCAGGCTTTTCTCCTTGCTCTATGTAGTTGTGCTGGATAGGCATGGTATTCTCCCTATGCCCTCTTCAGCTTCTCCTACAGATTCACAAAAAGATACCTAGTAATATTCACCTGCATATATGTTGTATGAGCCTTTGTTCTGAAAAGTGGGGTGTTGTGAATGGACATTGCTAATTCAGCAGTATTATCAGAGGGGGTCTCTATTTCAAGAAAAATAGAGATGTCTTTTTAGTTCTATCTATGCAATTATCCATAATTTCAGATAGAATTCTCAACCAGACAACACCTTAGAGACTCAAATTAACATTGAGCAGACACTAAAATCTGGATTTCCTTTTAGATACCACATCTTATGGGGACGTCCAGAGTGTTATCTCATTTATTACAAAATGGTTACAATATGGATAGCAAAAGCCCTCTTATAATAATTAGGACAACTTGTTTGACTGTATTTTAGATGCAGTGCTATAATCTCCTTATTTCCATACAGTAGGAAACCAAAGTAAAATGTTGGAATTCCAACTTACGGTTGAAGATCTTGCAGCAGCTTCTTAAAAGGTGCAAATATTTGCCTAGATTATTGTATTTACAATTCCAAAAATATTTCTTCTGTTGAAGGTCTGTGTACAAGACACTACTCCAAACCATTTTTAAGGGAGTTTTGACATAAATGAAACTTTATGCTGGCATGGCAAGTGAAGTACTTGATTAATAAAGAGTTTCACTGTTTTCAAACACATATTCCATGCAGGCTCATTTGAAGAAAACCACAAGTGGAGAATGCTTTACTGCTTCCAGTCACAAGGGGGTTGTGTATTTCAATCCTGCTTACACAGTCAGCTTACTTTGGAGCTCTGGTAGGAAAGAAACATGACCAGGAGAAATAATGCTACATTCAGTGACCCTGCCCTTAGAATCAATTGGCCTGATGGGAGAACTTTTTTTCTCTCTTTTGCTACTGTTTTCTTAGTTTTTAACCTTTTAATACTTAATATTTCTTGAAAGACCATCTTTAGAGAAATGTCTACTGTTCACAGACTAGAAGTACTGACTGAAATGGCCTTCTGACACTGTAAATGGGAAGGCGAGACATATCAACAGTTGATGTAAAAGTAATGTACATGTTCATAGTCTTTTGGAGATGTTTGGGGATGATTTATTATTTTCTGATTTAAATACTGGTGTTTAAGTATACAGTTGAGATATTTACATTATGAAGGGATTGTTCTTCAACCACGGTAAAAAGTGAAAGAAGAGAACAATCAAGTCTAATGAAATCTGCAGAGAAATCAAAAAGTCTTGAAAATCTAGAAAATAAAATAATAGTAATTTCTAATAGGCTGTGGAGTAGCCACCCGCTAGGCTTGGATCTCTGGTTGTAGCCCTATCTCTAGGGTATTTCAAAATCTGATTGAACAAAGCAATAGAACACACTGCGGTTAAAATGAAATGCAAAGTAAAGATCATTACTTATTTTTTCTCCATCCCATAAACCCTTACATTCAGGCAAGGAAGGAGTGGAACTGCTTCAGTCGTTGGTGCTGCTTCCTGGCTGGCTGGCACGTAGACAAGATGGATTAGTTGGTGACGATCACTGACTGCTGGTGAAGCTGCCATTACCTGTAGGGTACATTTAAAATCACAATTTGGAGCAGTGTTTTAAAAAACAGCTTTTAACTTTGTACACACACAGTAGCACTGATAACCTTTTTGTCCAAAGGCAAACATGGAGCATAGTTTATTATGGCAAGGTAAGCAACTCACTGCCTGTCTAAGCTTCATGTACAAAACGAGTCTGCCCTTACAGGTGCTCCTGCTTTCGCTTCAGCCTCCCAAGCCGCATGCTGGAAGCCTGGGCAACTGTGCTCTTTGCCTACATACGTGAAAACAGGACAGATGAATGCAATTGTGTCCCTTCCTGTCCTACAGCTGCTTCACCCTTCTTGAAGCAAGGGCTAAATCTCTCAAGATTCCAAAGCAGAGAGCCTTCCCCTCTTAAACTAAGCAACTACTTGATATGACTGAATCACAGTAAGTACGCTGAAGCAAACTGGTTACAAGCAATGACTGATTTCTGCTTTCAACTTCCTCTCTTTCTCAGTGTTCTCAAGTATTTACTGTTCCCCACAGTGATAACTTGTTTCTTTAGAAATGAATCATTACCACTGAATTTGTCTCAAAAGACCATACTTATAATGAACATTCTTTCCACTTTCAGGTGTTTTACTGAACCACAATGCTCCAGAGACAGGCCCATAATAAAATAAAAAGTAAAAAGAGAAAGAAAAAAAAAAAGATGGGTTTTTTGTCTGAATACATAGATATATTTTCACAATTTCTATGATTTAAGTTCTAAAATAAAAATGTCTGACCAAGTACAGGATAAATTTTGCTATTTCATGTTTTGAGGGACTCACTAGAGCTTTAACTGATTGGTTCTTGGGAATGGTTCAAGACTTCTAGCTGAAATACATATCAGTAACATCAGTTTTGACTTCAAACACCCCTTCTAACCTCCACATGGCAGTACTTCAGAAGACAAAGTATTATCATCATCATTAAAACATACCAGCTAAATGAAAGAAACAGCCCATATCCAGCCTGACAAAAAGCAAACCAAACCTGCAGTGGGATGTTTCTCTACTCTTATTTTGCTCGAACATACACCATTACCTCATCTAGTCAGTGGTAGGTGCTTTATTTCAATGACAAAAGCTTTTTCTTCCTATTTTGTCTACCTGTTATCACTACTGGGTTTACCCTGTCAAAAATCTTTTCACTCAGCACTCGTGGGGTTGCATCTGGATGCTGCACGCAGTTTTGAGCCTCGTCTTATAAGAGAGAAGTTAATAGCCTAGGAAACATTCAGCAGAAGAGAGCCATGATGGTGGACACTTGTTCCAGGAGGAGAGGCTGGGGAGACAAGGTTGTTCAGCCTGGAGAAGGGGCAGTATCAGGGAGTCCCAGCAGCAGCCCCTACCAGTGCCACAGGGAGGATGCAAGGAGATGGTGTTTGGGGAACAAATAGAGGTCATAAACTGAAAGAGGACAGGTTCAGACTTGATGAAAGGAAAAACATTTCCACATGAGTGCACCAAGGTAGTGGAGAAGGGTTCTCAGAGAAGCTCTGTAGTCCCTGCCTCTAGGGGCTTTCAAGACCCATATGATGCAGCCCTGAGCATTCCGCCTGAGCATGAGCTGACCCTCCTTGGAGCAGAAGGTTGGACTGAACACCTGCCAAAGTCTCTTCCTGTGATTCTGTGTGTCTGAGTCAGCCCTGCAGATTTAACACTCTGGTTTGAGGCTAAATTCACAGTTATCTGCCAAGTGAAACTCAGCACATTTGATAGAGAAAGCATGAGAATACAATAAACACAAAATCTCATCATGCTCTTGTTACTGAGATACTCTCCAGACTACTATCATTTTTGAAATGTGGACTTTGGAAAATCTGAATATTTCTGAAATAATATGCATGAAGTCATATGCATTCTTATTTAAGGGACAGTTATTTCTTGGAAGTTTTCCCATGAAAATAATATTTCATTCTAGTATTTTGCATAAATGAAATTCTCTCTTTGTAAGAAAAAATATTCAGGATACAACAGGAAAATCTTTATCTTTCTTTTTTTTCCTCGTTTTGGTGTCATCAAAATACATCTGAATCACACTGTCCTGTGAATATTGGGAAAATCAAAGGAAACGTCATTCAAAAGTTTAGGGATTTTAGGGTTGTAATCAGCTTGCATGACTTTGCATGCCCTAAGATGGATTGTTATGTGGTCACTTTGTTTTGCATGAGTACATTAAAAACAGATGTGAGTTGCTGAGTCACCTTTGATACAGTAGCAGAATTATGCTTTCCAGGAAACAAACGATCAGCATCCATAATTATACTTTCTAAAACCTAAGATAAGCAGCTGAAACCAGAAAAGGAAAACTTGTGTAGTTTCTGCTAGACATAGGAGGTTAGCCTCATGCTTGATTCAAGCATATAACTCTCTGCTTAGAGAAGCACTGGCTCTTATAAAAGCAAAAGTATCAGCTGAGGTCACATAGCCAATATTAACTGTATAATCTGAAATCATAAAATATGAAATTTACGTCATTACAGAGGATGAAAACATACCCTGGTTTCCTTTAGTTTGTTCTTGCTTGTGTGAATTTTCATCCAGGAGAATAGGGACAGCAAATTATTTTTTATGTTTAGTACAAACTATAGATATATATGTATCTATATAGTATTGAATAGATATATATATATACATATATATTTATGTATGTACCCAGTAATGAATAAGAAACTGTTGACGAAGGAAAAAAATTAAGGCTAGAAGAACAAAATAGGTGAATTGACAAGTCTGTGAAGTCAGGTCTTCATTTTTTCACAGATCAGGTGTCAACTCAGACCAGGATTTAGCCAAAAATAATTTCCAAGCATAACTCCGTCTCTTCAAAAGCAGAGCTGTGCAAATAATTAGCACTGACCTGCTGATATTTCAGCTGTGGAGTCCTAACTAAAGCTTTGACTTAAAAGTTAAATACTACATCAATATCCAAGTGGATATATGACATTTTCTATACCTTCCTCCAGACAACCCAGGTATAACTAGAATGATGAGTAAAGCATGCAGAGCTCATAGATGGACAGAAACGACCCCCTCAGTATAACCATTATCTCACAGATTAAGGCTCAACTCAGGGAGCAATTCCACTTTTAAAAATTGACATTTCAAATGAGTGGATAGAGGTTTGTTCCTAAGGCATTTGTTCTACCATGGGTGCAGCTCACACGTCTGAGAAAGAAATGCTTTGCTGACTAACCTGGAGAAATAATTGGAGGCAGAGGCTCCTCAGTCAGGATAACAGCCACCACTCATGAACATGCATTTTCCACTGGAAATTGTTTGGTTTGTGTAGTCTGAGATAGAACCACCAACACGTCACTTCTTGAACCTGGGACACATTATTAAGGAGGGTAAGTACGCCTGCACAAAATAAACCACTTTTTTTTTCTTAATATATGGCAAGATTTAGCTTCCAATGACAAAGCAGCAGGGCAGTTGCTAGAATGGCCACAGAATTTTCCTCATCTTAGGACAGGAAACCTTTTTAGAACACCTAGTATCTTCTCCAAGCAGACTGTATTTCCTCCTTTGTCTTTCTGATTCTCCGTTTTTAATTATCTGTAAGAAGATGAGTTGAACCAGGGTTTCTGGATGACTGCAGCTGCACAGCTGGTGAACAAACAGATGTTCTTGATCAAACAGAACGTCCTTCCCTAACAGCTTGGAAACTACTACTACTGCTTAAACTATGCCACATACAATAAAAATCTCTTAAACCATACATACCTCAAGTATTCAGTAAATATTAAGTAGAAAAACAAAAACAAGAGGTCTACCATATGTGGACCGTTCGGCATTTATTACTAGATAACTTGTAGCAGGATTTAAAAGTCATTTATAAAAGCAAGGGCAAAGGAAAGCATTAGATTGAGAACAGGGATTTAGACAGAGGGATACTGAGCTTTGTAAGAAAGCCTCAGGCACTCTCTCACCAAACAGACATATTTAAATTCCCTCACACAACACGTGTGGAGAGCAAAATGCCTCAGGAGCCACCAGACTCAGGAGCCATTCCCATATGTCTGTTAAATTGGGGACTGTGTCAAGCAAGGTGAGATTAAAAAAACTATTAATACAGTATAGGCTTAAAATGGACACTGAGCAACTCTTGGCTTTCCAAAGTGGTAGTGCACGATTCCTTCAGAAATGCAGGACTTGGGGCTCCCTATTAATAGATACTTCAGGTGTATAAAGTAAGAGGGAGCTACATGAAGGGTCTTCACGAGGATGGTACCTGAAAGTTGAATAGTAATACATAAAGAAACTCCTAGTGCTCTTTGTATGTTGTCTACAAGATTCACTTGTAATTTTAGTCCTTAATTTATAAATTTTATGTTCAAGTGCTAATTTTCCTGTCTGATTTCAGCCATGAATTGTTATTTTTAGCTGCTCGTTTCACATGAGACATTTATTTTCCAGGTTTTGTGACATGTTTTGTATTGAATCAATAGCAGAGTTCAGTCCCCTGGTTGGACATAGCTGTTATAACCTGGTCTGACATAAATGTCATTAAAATTTAAACCTTTATTCTGTGTGATTTTAAATATTGCTGAGGTATGAATCTCCTTCCCAATGCACAGTGAATTTCACCTGGCCTGACTTCAGCTGTTGCTCAAAGTCTGAATTCTGCACTGTAAAGAAGACAACACTGCAACTTAATCCAACAGGAAAAAAGAAAAAAAAAGAACAGTGAAAGAAAAGAATTATTTAATCTGTTGTCATACCAAAATTAGTCCCAGAGCTGGCTGTCAGATTATCCAGAGTGAGAGTCAAGCACTGCAGCCTACGGTATATTAAACTAATCTTATAAAGTACTATGGAATAACCATAAATTACTGACAGTCTGCAAAGAGTCACCTCATGAACTGCAAAGAGGTCTTTTAATTTCTCTTTGGTTTTGTGTTTAGACTTCATTCCTTTCACATCCTGTTTTGTTTTATTTTGTTTTAATCTGTGCAAAAGAAAAAAGGCAGAATTATAACTTCTGTACTTTGCAAAGCCTGTGACCCTGTCATACCTAGCCTGAGAATAACAACCCAGCACCACAGGAGAAGGGCTGCCAAATACAGCAATACCTTATTGTTTGAAAAGATAGTTTATGACAGATCTAATAGATTTAGATGAATACTGTATCCTGCAAGCTAGAAGAATGTCACAAAATTTTTTGTCTCAGAAGTAAATTAACTTTTTTTATCCTGATGCTTGTAGCCAGCACACAGCCAACACACTACACAGTCCCACTGAATGTGGGTTTTTAGAAGCTTCTTACATCAAACATAATTTTGCATAATTTCAGGATATAGCCGCTTTTTTGAACATATTTTATCTAAAATATCTTAAAAGTAGTTATCTGGTTCCAGCCTCTCAACTGCTGTGTCTGCAGTTCTCTCTGCCTTATCCTCTCCACCACTGAATCAGAAGGTTGATGAGTAGGAGGAGGCTGAATGTGCCCTCTGACATCAGCAGATGGAGGCATGAGCAGGCAACATGGTCCAAGGCAGTACTGCTACTCAGAGGGACCCATCCAAGCTAGAGGAATGGCTTCAAGACAAGAACTTCATAAAATTCAACCAGGACAAACACAACATCCTACACTGGAGAGGGACTGGCACCCCTGCACCAGGACAGGCTGAGGTGTGACTGTCTGGGGAGCAGTCCTGCTAAAAAACACCTGGGAGTCCTGAAGGGCAGCAGATATACAACAGCAGCAATGTCGAAAATATACAGGACTCTATCAATAGGATCACAGTGAGCAAAAGGATTATCCCTGCTCAGTCAGTGCTCATCAGGTTGTGCCTTGGTGCTGCTTCCAGTAATGGCTTCCCTAATACAAGAAAGGAATCCCTTGGATGTGTTCAGGAAAAGACAACCACAATGGAAGGGGGCTGGAACACGAGCACTTGACCGGAGAGTTGGGCTTGTCCGCCCTGGGGGACTCTAGAGCAGCACACAGTACCTGAGATGGCACCAGGGACAAGGAGTCAGCCTCTTTATGGCGGTGCAAAGCTAAGGAACAACAGACCGAGGTCATAAGTAATGTTGGTCCTAGTCTTTCCTTTCATAAACCTTTGTGGCTTAGTGTCAAGGGTCTTCAAGTCTAATCCACTCTCCTTTGTTTTACTAAGACAGTCCAAGCTCCTGACATTTTCCTAGTCCTTATGTCCCTTTGATCAGATACTGGCTCTTACAAACCTTAAGTCTTTAGTAGTCATCCTACCTTCCCATAGCTCAGTTCCCTTTGGCTAAGACCCAAGCTAAATTTCCAAATCGCTCTTTGAGGCTTATTAGCCCCCGTTAATTGTCTGCTAAAGATGTATTCATGTCCTGCATGTGGTGGTGTTGCACATGTGACTGTATTTGAAAGCCTTTTTCCTTAAATGCCTCCTCTTCAGACCCACGGAAGGATTTTCCTACAACAGATAATAAAAAGTCAATCAGCCTTTAAAATAAGCCTCCTTTCTCTCTCCCAACATAAATTCCACATTCATGTTTTGCTTAGTTACTTAACCTCCTCTCCTCTGAGTTTGTTTACCACTCTTACAGCTTTTCCTGTTTATTCCTCAGGCTCTTAGCATTTAAGAAAAAACTTCCTAGTTATTTAATTTGCCTTCTACTCAGGTTAGATTTGGGGTTTTCATATTATGCCTTGAAACCACTTGGAAAGAAAAACCATAAACTCAACTTCAAATTTTAAACTAATTGCTTATTCTTCGAGATAAAATCTTGCATGAGGTTGGGCTTTTTTTCCAATTAATAGGCATTAATCTAGTCCTAGTTTAAAAATAAAACAATTCAAGTAGTGATAAAAAGAAAGGTGTTATGTTAAACTAGAATGCATTAGTGGGTCCTGAACCTAAACTCAGTTTTGAGAAAAGCCACTGGAAGGTTTAGACACAAGTAAAAGCAGTGCCACAACTCAATCAATTTGGATTTAAGTCTTAAATCTACTGCTTTTAATGGCAGCAGCCATAAGGGAGAAGGTTAAGCTATTATAAAATATACATCTGGGGATTAAACTACTCACTAACGTCTCCATGTTAATTATACAAATAGCTCAATAGAAGTCCTTTCGGTCAGGCACATTCAGTGCTGCGGAGGTAAAACCACTCAGGTATTATTGCAGCAGGCTTTATAGCCATCGTAATGTAATGGAAGCTTGCTCCCTTCATTAATTCGAGGTATGACTTTTTCTAGATGGCTTGCAGGTAAGTGGTGATATCAGTGTGGTTATGCCACAAGCATATGCACTTCAGGAATTAGGAAAAAATATCGCCACTCACCCCTTGCTAATTTTGCAACTTCCTTTTAAGCTGTTGCACTGCAGCCTCATAGCAGCATGTGCTCGTTTTTTTGTCCAGCTCAATTTTCTGTCTGGGTTGTGAGACCTTGGCTGAGTAGAAGAAAGGTGGCCACTTCTGCATGAAAATGAGTGGGTTTTGCTGATCACTGAAATGTCGACTTTGTTCAGGAACGCAGGAGTTTACATTTCCTAGGTAATGGGCACCAAAACCCCTGAAAACTGGGATAAAATTATATGAACTTTTATGGTGCAGGCCTATGAAGCCATTTATAAAAATAAGCTGGGTTTTATACGATTGGTAACAAAAATACATAAAAATGTTGTTTGCCCCATATATTGGGAAATATCCTGTCTTGGCACTCTGCAGCTGGTGAGTCATAATTTTACAGTTTTTACTAAAATAAAAATGAAATTAAAAAGTCCACATTTTCAAAGAAGTACAGAAACATAATATTTATAGAAGATCATAAACAAGTACTCTGTTAATAGCTGTTGAACTTTGTTTAAAGAATAACAGACTAACATTTCCAAAGTACTCTTTGCTGAGATTGAACAGGATTTTATTCAAACCGTTGCAGTAACTAATGAAAAACAAATGAGATTTCCAAACAGTTTTGACTGTTAGGGGTGTGATGGCAATATCATTGCTTTTTGCACTTACAGCTGCTGCTTACACTGAAACTACCTATTTAAAACATAGTGTCATTTTATACTTGAACTCTTGATCTGCAATACTGAAGGGCCAGGCATATGGAAGCCAGACTGAAATCAGTCTGATGCAACCCCAATTTTGTCCTTGTGCATGAAGGATCTTTGGCTTCCAAATTTACTTAAAACTACTGCCAGCTCTTGCATAAAAAATATCATGATGTTCTTGAGAGGCTGATGCTCACAGCAAATATAGCCAGAGTGCTTCTTGTGCTTGTTTTGCGCTGCATGAGGATCTGGGCACAGACTGTGCAACTCCCCGAGTCCCAAAAGCCATTGGTGTCTCATGGAATTTCAGCAGAAGAGGCCTGATTCATCAGAGAGAAAAAGATATCAGCAGCTGAAATAAAACTCTTGTATGGCATTTCACTAACAAACCTGAACAGAAATTAAAATGAAACTGAAAATTTTTTAAACACCAAAATTTTAATTTTGCTACTGAATTCAGAAATTTCCACAAAACCTCCATATTCTGTCTATTGTTAACTTCAACATTATTCAGAATTGTTAAATTCAAACAAATTTTAGCATTTTCCACATATAAATATATTTTATGTTGCTCAATATTAAAAAAACAGTGAATACATTTGCAAACACTTAAAACATTCAGATAGAAAAGCACCGATAGCTGATGCCACGTAATCTATATTATGAAAGGTATACAGAGAAAAGTGTAAATATTGATGATCTGAAGAAACTGATCTCATCTTGTTACCTCTGTATTATTAAATTCCTGGGTAGTCTATTTTTCTATTAGTCTATTAGTCTATTAGACAGATCTGCTAAGTGTGCAGATTTTTTTACTCAAATGGATATAACAGAAAATGGCCTCATGAATTATAAACTGTTATAATTGTTGGTCTCCATTTTACAGGTCCAACAGCATTAAGAATTCAAATTATTCTGAATCCTGAATTTCAGACCCTTCAGATCCACTATTTGAAAGTGGACCAGCCTCTGCTTTAGAAGAGTTAAATTCTTTGATATTGAATTCAGTAGAAGTTTATCACTCAAAAGTAATGAAGTCAAATTTCACCTATGAGTTTTTTTTCCTTTTTAAAAAAAGAACAACTTACCCACCACCAACAACAAAAAAGTAAAACAAACACACATGCAAAAAAAAAAAAAGAGCAGAAGTAGAAAACAAATACCAAACTCAACTCATCTAAGACACTTTAAATGTTTTAGATAAAGGTCAGGAAACAAACATGAAAGGTTGTTGAAAAGACAAGTGATCCCTGAGGTTAGCAGGGCTAATGCATTCTGGCTGTGCCCATTAAAGCTGCAGTAGGGAATTACCAAGCTCATACAATATTTTCATATATTATTCTGCAAATTAGGGCACATTTAGATTTCATTAGTTCCTTTGCAGATGTCACTTGATCCTTCCAGATTCTGAAGTCCACCCCTGCCTTGATTTATATTTGCCATAAATATTTTGAAGTAGGGCAGATGTGACCACACAGATCCTCACTACTATTTAGATGGGGGCTGCATCTACTGCTGGAGACAGATGTGCTCAATAGGAAAATAATCTCAGTCATGTTACTGTACTAAACCTTGACATACTCCAAAACTTTTTAAAACACCTGTTCCACATAGCTCTGAGCAAACCTATATAAAAAAAAAAAACCCACCAAAAAACCAAACAGAAATCACATAGAGGAAAGGCTAAAAGACAGTAACTTTACTCTTCCTTGGATACAAACAGTGAGGAGAGTGTTTAGCAGAACATGAAGTGTATTCATAGCTCAAGTTTTTAAGCATGTTTTTCCTCCATGTTGCATCTGAATTTCCATTTAACCATTCAGAATGAAGAAATAATGATAACTTAGAAGAATTAGAGGATGCAATTAGCCTGTCCTGCTACAACCTACTGAATATTTTGATGATAGAGTGTTAATACCAATTGAATAGTGTATTTGTATGTAAGGGAAAGAAACTCAAAGTCTAATCCAAATTATAGCCAGGCTTATTACTTGAGTTATACTTGTGGACATGCTGCATACAGAAACGACTCTGTGAAACACCCAAGGCAAAGAAATCCTGCTTTATAGTGCATATAATCGGAAAAGTAAGGAAAGAAAATTTAAACTGTTATTTAAACAACTCTCATTCCAATTACTACTTTCCTCTCTGTCAGGGCCAATTATTCTCACTTGAGACATGACTAGCATTTCTAGAGGTTTTTTTTTTTTTTTACAATGTATAGAGTGCCACACAGTCACTTTGAAAAGCCTGAAATATAAATTAAAGTACACAGGAAAAGGAGACTTACTAAACTGAAAGATATCCTCTTATTTTGTCATACTGAGGCATATTAAAATACAGAAGGACTTTACAAGCAGTAAAGTGTTTTGGACATGCATTTACTTTGCCCCTTAAAGAAACAGAGAGAAAATTGAAAACCAGAGCATTTATTCCCTAGCATGTATGCTTGACAAGAAAACAAGTCCAGGAATATTTCCTTTCTTGTTCAGAACAAAAAAAAAGTTTAAAATTGGGGTACTGGTTATGAAATAAATATGACATATTAATTATAATGTCAGAATATTGATAATCTAGAAGGCTCCATTACTCTTGCCACAAACAAATATATGGAAAACGAACAAATATAAGGAAAACAATCAAAAAGTGGCAAGCAGTCAAAACACGAGATTGTATTTTCACTATTTTTTACCTTATTTATATGAGAACAATTTAATTTTTTCTTAACCTGACATAAAACAATTAGAAATTTGCATTGATTCAAGACTTACCAGAGAAGGGGGGGTTTGCCTCTTGAATAGCAGATAAGGAACTGCACACTGGTTGTCCATAACTTTCTCATTTGCTTGGTACTCATTCTAACTAAGTAGAATAGAAAATTTCCAAAACCATATGTACCTGGAGATCTTGTTTTGCTGTAAGTCTCCCACTTGTCTGACTCACACAGACCAGGGCTGCATAAATGAACCTGTGTTCCAAAGGACTCCTTCATCACACTCCATCCTGCAGGCAAGAAACACAGCAGGAAGGGAGATTTACTATATTTTATTTTAATGAATAAAAAGCACTGACTTGATACTTGTTACTGCAGGTTTTTGCCTGAAGGCCTCCTAATATTTTGATCATAGCTTATTCATTTGCATTATTAATGGAAGCACTGTCACTCATAAATTGTATGTCTGCTTTTACATCTGCCCTCATGGATATAGCAAAGCTGTGCAATTGATAGAATTTCATGCAAAATACTGATTTTACTTCTTGAATAGTCTTTTCCTTCTTTTTCCTAGGTGTTCCCATCTCCTTTACTACTTTCTTCAGTATCTGTGCCAATACAAGTTGAGGTGCCAGCACCGTTGATTAGTCAGGTCGGGCAGAACCCTCCTGGGGTTTCAGAAAAACTCTGGCTGTGGAAAGCTAACAGTGTGGGGGTTATTTCCCTGCAAGATGTACCCGAATTCACACACTTCAGCCATTGTATTTTTATTATACTAGCTCGGGACAATTACAGCTGGTTACCACCATACTTTTTCAGATTAACCTCAGTGCATGTGCCTCAGACTCCTGACTATGTAACATTCACCTCAATGCTCTGTGCGTTTGTTGCCTCAATTTACCTACAAACCTAAATTTCTAATTTTCCTAAATTTCTCATGCATAACACCAGAACTGCTTTCATAGACCTTCATCCATAGAGCTAGGCAGAAATATGAAACCAAGTAAAGTGCAAGACTTAAAAAAAAAATGTTTTCTTCTGAAATTCATCCTAGACTGAAATTTTTAAATATAAGTAGAAAACAGAAGAAAATAATATGAAAATGTGGCATAAGCTCAGGGATTGAAAAGTTGCTCATACATTTAGACATTAAAATTGGTTAGTTTAGAAAGCCAAACTACCCCATAAGAAAAAGAATTTGTAAGATTATTTCACAAGCAAAGAAATGGGCACTAATTCTGCTGCCTTTTACACAAGGCTAATGTATTTGACCTCATGGCAACACAGTTCCTTCCTGAGGTGTCTTCTTGCCTGTGTACAATTGACCTGAAGTGGTAACTTCATGATTTTGTCTTAAATTCCTTTCTTCAGCTGATTTCACCAGTGTATCAATTTCATGTAAGGGTGATTCTCACTCATGACAATTGACACTCTTCTTTATTCACCTGATTTCAAACCCCAGCTCATATATATGCTGTTATTAACTTTCACTGAGGTCCAGATCTGAATGTATCCATCTTTTTCCTCCTGACTTTTCATATCTACAGAGCTCCAGATTCCTTTCAGACTCCACGCACTGGGGGAAGGATTCTGTCGTTTCCAAAGGAATGCTCACAGGAAAGGCTCAGCTCTCTCGGCTCGTCCTGGCTGCTGCAGAACCCATGGTTTGGCATTCCTCCCATTTCTCAGTCTGGCAGGTACTGGCATTGCAGATCTAAAACAAATGACAGCTTTATCTCCGTGACAGAGGTGAGGAAAGCAGAGTGTACAAGTGCATAGTTTAATTTCTAGAAAGAATTGTATCAAAAATTGCAATAAATACAGTTCTGACCATCTTCACTACAACATAACAGAGAAGACATCTCTAAGTGCCCTTTGTATGTGTAGAGATAGGTGAGTTCAGTTCTCTTTCAGTTTGCTGTCTATTGGACCATATAAATTATCATTCTTCTGTCACTCCTATCTTTGTCTTGATTGTGTGGTTTTTCTTCAGTAGAAAATAAAACTGAATAAAAAGGAAACCAGAATGAAAGTATATATTCTGGTCTCTTTGAACCTCAGGATGGCCACAAAACCAGGAATTAATAACTAGGTATTAAAGAAAAATCCATCCACAGCAGCCAAAGGTAGAGATAGGGTAAACTCAAGGTCACATCCCTAAGAAGAACCTGGCTGTGGTATGATGTCTTGATCTGCAGTGTGCATATACATGTGCACACACAACAATCTGCCAGGTGCAATTTAGATTTGTGCAGAATATTGTAGGAAAAAAGGGAAAATATATGAGAGCCAGGACTGTCTTTTTTTTTTTTTCTTTTTTCTTTTTTTTAAGGTAATAGTTGCAGATGAAGCACAAGACATTCTAACAGGAGTTTCCTTAAACAATAAGGACTTTATTGACACTTTAACAAGGGGAAGCATTTCTCTGGATTACAGCCTTATTTAAACATTGCCCAACAGACATGGTGTAAAGTGGGTAAGAGGGTTTCTGGTAGTTCTTATAGGACTATCAAGATCTAAAGTCAATTAGAGCACTTCTTCTAGTTGAAGTAATGAAATTATAATTTTGCTGCCTTGCATAGCATGTCCTGCTTTTGCAACAAATATTTATAGGATAAATCATTCTGTTAGGAAAAGGCATGATTCATTCTGCGCTAGGAAGACATCATTGTAATTGTAAATGTGAAATTCATAGTTACTAGCACTGGTAAATATTTGCACAGAACCATTTCCTGTTCCCTGACTACAAAAGTCAAGTTTAGCTCAAGACCCAGTTAGTGCTGAAGCAAAAGCTTTCTCACAATAACCCTGCTGATATAGCTGCTGAAGTTTGGGGAGCAATTTGCATGACTGAGATGAGCAGAATTTGACTGGTGATTAGAAAAACTGAGCTGTTCCCCAACATGTCCTCGATAGCCAGGGCTTTGCAAAACAGCAAATCCAAGACATTCAGACAAAAGGTCAGATATCATACCCTTCCTTCATTTAATGGATTCACACACATACCTGTTTTGTGACTTCTATTTTGATTCAACATCTTCAAGAATGTTGTGCCAGCTGCACAATAATGCAGTTGCTGATCTTTTTTTGCCTTTTTTTTTACAGAATAATGGTAAAAAGCCCATATCTGTGTTTACCTTTCTGTCAAGCACAGTATCTGCAGGGTTATAGGATTTACAGCCAAGTTGAGAAATAGAGAAAAACTCAGAGATAATACTTTTATTTTAAGTACCATCTAACTTACTCATTCCTGTTTATTTCTTGATGATGGAACTGACAGCAAGGGATTTATATTGTTATTTCTTATGCTGATTACTGAGGGAACAGGCTGACTGTGCCCTGAGTTCTCCCCCAGCTTCCTTTCTATGTCCTTGTTTCTCCAGTTTAAGAAACAGAAGGAAGTGAGATTTGGGCCCAAATGTTCTCCTACATTTTCTGTTTATTTAAGTGTTTTTTTGGTACTGCTGAGTATAATTGTTTAGGGATAGATTCTCAGTGTAAACTGGCAGAGAGCCTCCAAGTGCTGCATAGCCATGCCAATTTACACAGTGGAGAATTTGATACGATCTCAGTGGAGGGAGCATAATGCTACATGCAACAGAAATTCAAAAGTCAGAGAGGGGCAGACTGGAAAAAAGCTCAAGAGAATGAGAGGGGGAAAAAATCATATCAGAAAATCTTGTTTAATAGCTCTGTAAGGGGCCAGCTGTAGGTAGTGGGGAAAAGACAGTGAAGTGTAACAGACTGAGTTATTCTGCCCCTTTGTGTGTGTGAGGCTGGAGAGAGTGCATATGATTCAGCTTCCTTGCTAATGCTGTGAGAAGATTAAACAAGGTATCAGTCATTGTCTCATGTACTCTGAATATGAAAATTTTCCTGCCAAGCATTTCTGCTATGCAAGTCTGAATTTATTTTACAGTATAAGTAGGAAAATAGTGCAATGAAAGACTCAGCATGCCATGACTACACATAAATTCAAAGGCACCATGAACCACATTCAGTAACACTTAGATTAGATTAGCAGACCATTACCAACCTGGAGATCACTTGAATCTGGTTTATACCTGCCATGTGTCCTCACAGTCCGTACTTAAATATTTACAGAGCAAAGCCAGTGTGGCCTTTTCTGTTTTGCTATATTTCTATAAGCAAGGCTAATAAAAATGTGGCACCAGAAAAAAAAAAATAGGAAACTCCCACTATGGTAGCTGGTTGGGATCACCCAAATGTCTGTGAAGAAGGGAAAATCCTCATTAACGAGCGAGGCATCTCCATTCTCACCATCAAACTGCAGTCCGGACCACTGTTTAGTTCCAGCAGCTCTTATTTGGAGGTTGTCAGGCAAGCCAAACTATAAGCACAAAACCCAACAGCCCTCAGTGATCAGAGATGGGGGGCATGGAGGAGAAATAACAATTGTTTTGTCCACCTGGAAAGCTTGGCACTACAGAAGCTGAGCCAGAAGTAGCAGGAAGACTGTGCCAGTCAGAAGAATCTGAGCACCCCATAATAATTAAATAACTCCTGATCATTCTAATTTGCAGAATAAGTAAGGTTCTGGGGAAAATATGAACTATTCAAGGTATATTTAAAACACAACTTATTATATCCTTCAATGCAAAACAACATTCCAGTCTTCAGTTTTCACCAGGACTTGCTAAACAAAGAACATCTGGTCAGTCAGTAAATACTGAAGATCCAGTCACACAAGTAGGAGCAGATAGAAATGAGCCCTCCCCCCTGCCCAGGTTCTTTCCTGGCTGCCAATATGACATTTCCATCCGTGAAATACCAAGTAACCATTGTACAAACATTATCAGTAATGGCTGTCCACTATATTGTGCAAGGCAATAGTAAGTTACATGCCCATCCCTGTCACTTCTTGTCTGGTACTGACTGCCCCACAAAAAACTGACATTTGTTGGATGCACCAGTCACAGCTTCATAAATACATTAGAGATGCAGTGTAGGATAGATGAATAAATTTGATAGCGTGGAATGTGGAGAGGAAGCCACATTTGTCAGATTTGTGTGCTTTTGAGAACAGACCATACAAATTAATCTTTCATGTACAGATGCAATACGGAAATTGGAAATTTCACAGGAAATGTCATCTACATTATTTGAACCAGAGTCCATATCAGTATATAAATATATTGATGTATCTATAGAAAGATATATATACCTCTGAATGTAGCCCCTATTTTCCTACTTTTGAAAGCAGGCTTTCAATAATAATGTGTTTTACCTCTCTGATGGCTGTCACTACCACAGGCCAGAGAAATCCCTCCTAAACTTCTATCAGAAAGGAGTGATAATCTTTCTCATATTTCAAATATAGAAAACCATAGAAAACATCAGAAACCACCAGATCTCTTTCATGGCTGAACACCACATCACATCAAAGGGACTTCTGAGCCATCAACAGAATTACCAGGGAATAAATGATAAGCTATCATAGAAAGAAAAATGTGAAACTATGTTTCTGTTACATTTAATCATCAGGGCACTTATACTAGCACAAGGGAACTTTAGAAAAGCTCACCAATTTAATTTGAAAATCAGCGGTATAATGGCACTGGAATTATGTCCACCCATTGGAAAATCCCAAGAGCTCATCTCTTTGGTAGTAAATGTAGCACTGTGACCAGTATTACACAGTCTCCACTGTTTGTCACGGCAGTCCAATTTAATTTTAATTCTAGCAAAATAGATTTAAAAGACATTACAGTGTTGAGCCTACTGTTCAGTGTTTTGCCTCACATCTAGAAATTTTAAAATTCAACCATCAAAGTATCCAAATACCACTCCAATTATGACCCTAAATAGTGGAGTACATAGAAAACGTCCCTGGAGAAAATGGGTTACATCCACCCCTAGACACATAATCCCCACTATTCCTGACTCCAGTCAATCAACCATCTCTTTGCTGACATGTTGGACATCAGAGGCTGATGGAATGACGTCAGACAAAGACTAGCAAAAATATCAAGGCCAAGTTGGATGAGGCCATGGGCAACCTGATCTGGTGGATGGCATCCCTGCCGGTGGCAGGGGGGCTGGAATTAGATGATCTTTAAGGTTCTTTCCAAAACAAATCTTTCCATGATTCTATGACTCCATGATTATTCACATAAGAAATAGTACGAAATTGATAGTCACACTGTCTGGACAGAGCTCTATGCAATCTTCTACTAGGAAGCATGCCACAGGCTTGCAAATTTTTCCTTTTAATGGGAAAGCTCTACCCAATTTCTTGCAGCCATCCTGCAGGCACCCTTTGTGTTCATCCCCATAAACCCTGGGCTGCCTTAGTCAAGAGGAGAGGGAAACAGGCAAGTGGTGAGCAACAGGACAAACCTGCGTGAAAAGATAAACTCACCTGCAGCTTTGTGTGTTTACAGAAAATAAGCTTGAGATTCATTTAATTTCTCTTAGAAGATAACACAGGTTCAGAGCAAGAGGTTTCCTATAGGTGCCATGCTGTACTACCAATCACGGAAGTATAGTTACTAAAATAAATGTATTGGCCTTTTAGAATGGTTTAACTTTTAGTATTCAAAAACATTTTATCAAACATAAGTATGTTGGTAGAATTTTGTTAGGAAATGCTCCTTTTGATAGAAGAGGGGATTTTTTAAATTTAGAAATTAAATAAGTAATTCTCATACTTTCAGAATGCATGCCTTTCTATCATGTGAAAAACAAATGGCATTGATCTATCTTCATTTAGCATGGAAAAACACTACTGTATTTATGTTAACATTTCTAGTGAACAATGAAACATTTGAAAAAGAACAGTAGCTTTCTTTTTTGAGCAGGACTTGAAATCAATTGGAGGGCAGAAGTTTTGTATTAATAAGTGTCAATGAAGAGTTACTGCTGTAAAACAAAACAAAATGTATATATTTTAAATTATCACCAGTACTGGAATATCAAACACTGTTAAAATGCAGCCTTTATTGCTCTTTAAATTTGCCTAAATAAAAAAACAAATTCCATCCCAAAGATATTCAAGGATTAACTAGAGCTTTCCTGCAAGAAATAGTTTTGTGGGTTTATCTGAAATTATGATGGTTAAAATGCAAGACCTTTATGACCTGCTCAATGGCAGGTTTACATTGAAACTGTTATAAATTATTACAGAGGTGAAGCCAATCTAAACAGTCCAACATAAATATATCTGCAGACATACTGGCTACTACATATTCTAAACACTGTCTGTATATGAATAAACAGAGCTTTCTAAATCATTTAAGAAAATGTATTTATTCATAAAATCAATAATATTTATTTTTGTGTTTGACAAAAAAGGTCTATTATACCTAACTTATTGGAGCTTGAAAACTTTTTTATGGATTCTTATGTGGTTTTCCCACATCTGATAATGGCTGAGAATTTTAATTTTTAATTATGTGAATGTTTCTAATAGTTTTTGTATTTGACTAATCCTTATCTGTTTAAATTGTTATTTTATTAAATTTCACAAGTTAAATATTTAAGTAAACATGCCGTACAGAGCTACATTTATTCAGTGCTCTGTCAACCAAAACTTTTATCAGACTGTAAAACAGACATAGGTAATATTGGGAAACAAACCCATATTTGTGTGTTTCTACTTTCATAACAGCAATAAAAATACATATTTCAGTTCATACTATTATAATAAGCAGGATTTGTGGCAGGAAAGGAAATGTGAGATGTTAACACATGACCAGACCCAGGGTATTCCATTTATATGCATGAAACCATACAGGAAAAATTGCAGACTCAAATAATGTTATGTATAATGATACTGTTTGTGTTGCTTCCTAATTTCATACAATATTTCAAATATTATATCCCATTAAAATTCCTCCTGCTAGCTTCCCAAGAAGACTCCCAAAGTGCTTTGCAAGAGGCAAACTGTGTTGCAAAGAAAAAAAAATACTACATATGCAGAATAAACTCCTGCAAAACCATAAAACTATAGAAAATGAGAAGAGAGGAAAGCAGTCCTAAGATCTGCTACACTTTGTCTTGCAATTTGTTTTAGAGGAACATGACAGAAATACAAAGGCAGCTGTGAAATAATGTAATGCCAATTTATTTCCATTTACAAATTGAGTTAAATCCAGAAGCCTGAGATTTTGTGCGGTCTTTTAAACTCCTATTGTTCATTTCTTAATTATTTCAAATTTGTGTTGTCTTTCCTTGTTTACTCTATAAATACCCTGTAACTGTATCCAATAATCATAGCTGTATCATTTCTATACCACTTTACCACATCTCCAGAACTTCCTTCAGAAAGTTCCCCCTTGTACCTGCTGTACTATATGAAACAAATAAATAAAAAGAAAATAAAGCAACCTTTTTATTCTGAAAATAACACAGTCGTAGACTTCAATCCTTCATGTCCCGTATATTTCCAAGTTCTCAGCTGTACTCATCTGCTTTACCATGAGGTGCTTATAATAGCCATACATTTTCAGAGTGCTAACAGGAACTGGAGGCTCTATCCTTGCAGCTTCCGTATATTGCCTTTGGTTGTTCCCATTGGGCCACTCTCACTGATGCTGTTGAATGTTTGTGGGGAAAAGAGTTTGATTCAGTCTTAATTAACTAGGGAGTTTTCCATATCCTGCTGGATAGCCAGGAAAAGTCTGAGGAAGGCAATAGCTCTTTTGGGTCAAAGACCTATTACCAACCCCTGAAGAACCACTGGATAAGGTGTGTTTGGGGTCAGATTTCCTTTGATAAAGTAGAGCAGTTACAGGTAAGCTGTAAGACCGAGAGAGCAAGAAAGATGTGTTTTAAACAGGAAAGGATCCCTCCCCTCCAGCCTGCAGAGTCTGAATCCTGGTCTGAACATCCTACCTGCAGAAGTCTCGTGTTTCTACCCAGGTCCCTCAGCCGGGGTGGTCGGTCTGGGAGAGCCCCAAAACACAGACACAGAGGCAGGGCTGGCACCACCGCTTCCCAAACTTCCTGCTCTACCTGGAACTGCCACATGCGGCCCTTGAATTTGATAAAACGATTAAATAAAATTGTGATTATAGTGGATCTTTGCCAGCCCACAATCTCTGGAAGCATCAGCAAACCAGGACACTCAGCTATTTCACACTTTTAGCGGGAGGCAGCTCGTTCTGGCTTCAGACAAAACCTCTGTGACGGGAAGCGGCCGCTTTCCACACACGGGCGGGCAGCGAGGGAGGGATGGTCCCGCTTTCGGCAGGTTTGATAAGTGGGGTGCTGAGCCATGAGTCACTGCTGCCTTCCCTCGCTACTGGAAGCACAGCTTCTCCAGGAAGCTGCTTTCTGAGATAGCACTGGCCCTAGAGTAAACAACTGACAGCATTCCTGCAGCTCTCACTCACTACTTCATCCCCACTGACAGGAAAAGGAGTGCAACTGGCGCTGTTGGGGAAATAAAGATTCATTTTAATCCAAGCTAACACAAGAGTAAAGAGGGTGAAAGATGGGAAATAAAAAGATAGAGCTAATAAGTAGCTGCTCGTACTAAAGACCTTAAATTTAAATATGTGTTTAATTAAAAGAAAGAAAAGTAATCAAAGTTGATTGAAATAAGAAGAAAGCAATATTAAAGGAATTTAATTTCTTAGTAAATATTCTCCAATTGTTTAATGCATTTATTTTGCGGATGAAAAATATAAAAATTCCCCCTCAAGGGAGGAGGAAATTATTTTATAGAAGAGAAATAGTAAGAAAAGCAAACAAAAATTTTTAAAAATTCAGAGGGAATAAATAACCTTTTGTAAAGAAAAGAAGAGATAAATTTAAAAATTTAAGTAAAAATAACAGTCTGGCTTTATCTGTTCCCTAAGGTTTTAAGAAGAGTACATTGCAAATAGCATTTGTTCTTAAAATGCCTGTGATGTTAATTTAGGGATTAGTTTTCTTCTCATAGGCCACAGATACTCTGAGTGTGTTCTCCATTCCATGGCAAAAGCTGTGGTGTTCCCTGGACAACTGTAATTTTATCATATTTCCAAGAACCCATTATGTGTGTAATATAACCAGCTGCTGTTGGTGTTGAATTATGCAAATTATAAGATAGGCAGGAAATCATACGTGTTGTAAGTGATAAAAAAAGGTTTTGTTCGAATTTCTGTAGCTGCTGTGCTGGTTGGTGCTTTTTGCCTTCTGCTGTCTTTTAAAATCAGCTCAGAGCTCAGCCATCAGCTACAGAAATACGTTAACAAACTTCAAACGTGTGTCCACAGCTACAGTGGCAGGAGCAGGATTTCACCAAGCCCCACTTCTCACTGACTGAGTTTTTTTTCCTCTGAGTGAAATGTTGCATAATTTAACTGTTCTCTGATACGGAAAAAAAAGTTGTGCAAAAAATAAGACTGAATGTGAGCCAAGTGAAGGATGGCAGGGAACTGTCTGACAGAGTAAATGCTCATTTGTCATCTCAGGGGAGTGTTAACTCCAGCACCTGCTTACAGCAATTTAAATGTCATCAAGGTAGTTCTATCATAGCTGACTTAAGGATAATTTAAATCAATTGTTAATCATTTTAGGTTTCATTTTGCACTGGAAATTTCTCAAAATACAGATAGTTCTGTAAGGTTTAGTTGCCATGGGATTTTTGGTTGAATGTTTTTGGAAAATAAAACACTTCCAAGTTTTGGTTGCTATATCACTTTTTCTCTTTTGTTCTCCCTTTCTTTTCACTATATCTGCCACTTTCTCTGGAATGACTAATGTGGTTGTATTTTTAAAATCAGGGACCAACATTGTAACACTGCACATCACAGAGTGTTTCTTGTTTAACAAACGTGCAAAGAAGAGAAATCTAGAACACCTTTTTTTTTTAAACGTGGTCAGGAATGAAAATTACACATTAATGAAAAAAACCCCTAAAGTACCACAAAAAAAAAAAAAAAATTCTGTAATTTCCCTGTTGATGCAGCCATAAGACCAATTGAAGGCAAAAGGAATAATATTTATGACACCTGAAATATTAGTAGGAATTATTCTATTTAAATAGATCACGACTGTGTTTCAGTTACCTAACAATTAACCAACACAGGTGTTGAATCCTTTTCTCCTCCAAACATCCGACACGATGATATTTAATCACCCTACACAAATAGAAATTAGATTATTTATTAACAAAAGGTCTGCCAGATCCATCAGTGAGCAGATGGCCTTCCTCTAACACTTGAGCAGGTGATTTCAAAGGACTCTGATGTTACATTTCCAAAGAAACGGTGAACACAAACACAGCGAACCTTCAGTGTTAGCAAATGTGATACATCTCTGTATTAAATGATACTTATAAGTGATGCTTGTGTGACTTTAGACTAGACTGCCTGATTGCAGCTTTTCTGCATCATGAAGACCTTGCAAACAGAATAAAATTTGGCCATTCAAGAATTATTGCAACCAGGCTGCATTTATTCTTTGTTGGGAGGAGAAACCACGTAGGTGGTCCCAGCAACAAGGGATAGATCTCTGCTTTCCTTGGCTAGGGAATTTGGCAATTTGAAGCCTACAATGGAAAAACAAAGTTTTAGCTCTTCTGGAATGAGTGAGATTATACTGGCTCTGGGCTTTCTCATTTTATGGCTATTTTTTCTGTATCCAGGAGCAACAGACATCACTGCACCTGCTGTACATGTGCGCATTCCCATCAAGGACCAATAATATCCTATACTCCTTACAGTCAATCTATAGACCTCATTTCCAGTCTGACTTTTCCAAATCAGAATTTCAGTTTACTTAATTTGTTGCCCACAGCCATGCAGTTAAAAGTATAAATGAATGATGGAAGAGACCAACTGATCTACACTTCTAAAAGTGTTCCTGAGACAATAGTCATGTAAAATGAAGCATGGAAACTTTAACCTCAGTTTTCTATATATTACTATTTGAACTTTCAGTCAGTAGTTGGCAAAAGAACTGAACTTGCAAAAAAAAAAAAAAAAAAAAAGGCAGAAAATTTGTTTTTTTCTTTCCAGAATGCCTAAAAATCAGAAGAATTAATCTTCATAAGCTCTTCAGTTAGAGATGAGTTCTAAAAGTCATAGAGTCTGAATGGCTAAGAGGTTTGTCTAACTGAGCTGCCAAAATCACCTTGGGTCACAGTGTGTTCATTTGACTAAGTCTAGTTTCACAAAGGTTACTCCTTACCTGAGTTGGTCAAAAGGCTGTGTCAGATTTCTAACGTAATATGCGTATATTCTGTGTTTCATGGAAATAAATCTGACATCATCAGTCAATTTTCTGTTTCTTCACATACCAATAAATAATTTTGTCTAATTCACTATTAATCTGTAGCAATAAGTTAATGACAAAGAAGTTATGCCGGAACTATCAGGATGCACCACCACCTTTGTTTTAATGTAAAAGAGATTGCCACAAATTTCTATGTATATTAATATAAAATCAATATTGTTATTTTATGAAGAGACAGCAAATAAACTAGAGAAAGTATAGATAATAAAGAGGTAGAAATAATTTAGAAAGCTCAGCAGTAATCAAACTGTATGACACTGGGAAGGCAATATTTAAACCACAAGCACGATTATTTGCAGACAGTGCCATGAAGGCAGATGCTGATGTGCAAAATACTACATTTTTCCATAATTAGGTATCTGAGGACTATAATTATCATCCAAAGGAGTGGTCTGGTTTTGAGAAGTAAATGACACCCAGCTGGACAAACCTGTCTAGCATTTGTGATTAATTGATAAAAAAAAATGTCCAAAAAGTAAGTCTATTCACATGTACATGCACACACATAAACACACAGAGACTGGCAATGAATTAAAGATGAGACAGACTTTTCAAATAGAAATGCATAAAACCAAACTTTTCAGTTGAAATGTAAATTAATATGCTTAAAAAATTGTTTTACTTATATAAAAAATGTCAGAAAGTAAAAATCACTAGAAGGTATGCTAACAGCAGTTAGTAATAATCTAGCATGGAAAACAGCAAAAGAAGCTACACCTTGGAACAGACAAAAGAAAATGGCCATGGGGGTCACGGCTGTGGGCTCTGCACTCTGCTTCTCTAGAACCTCAGGGCAGACAGTTAGGGTCCAGTTTTAGGGCTCAAACTTCTAACAGGAGGGTTTGGCTTCTAATGTGCCCATATATGGAGCAGAGTGTGAAAGAATCTCACTTCAACTGTACCTTTTGCTATCTGATTGCTGCCTCTTTTTCTTTATTGTGTTGGATCACAGCACTTGTCACACAGTGCCTGGCAATACCCTTTGCCCACAGTACATTCTCAAAATAGTGGCAGGGCCAAACATGAATGAGACATGCTTATCCTCAAGCATGCAAAGTCCTGTTTACTTCAGGTGCTTCTTTTTTTAAAAAAATCAGTGTGTACTTAAATGCTTTGCTGACCTCTGAGAAAGAATTAAACCTCATCCAAGAGTGAAGACTGAAAGGGACAAGTTTTAAGAAAGACACCTGCTACACACAAATGCTCAGTGTTATAGAAGAATGTCAAATGCTCAGTGTTATACAGGAATTTTAGTGAACATATTGAGAGGACTAAAATATAATGGGAACCATGTAGCCAAAGAAATTACCGTTCTTCCAACATACAATGTATTTCAAGACTTCTAAATCTTTCCTCACTGAGGGAGCTAAGTTGAATTTACCTTAGCCATAGCCATATTTTCATTGTTTCCTTTTGTTAATCAAATAAAGACCTGTGGAAAAATCACAAATTCAAAAAAGAAAATCAACATTTATAATCAAAGAATGTTTCTTTCCTGTGAAGCAAGTATTTTCACAACTCATGTATGTACATTCCTTTTAAGATTCGTAGGGTGTGAGGGATTGTCCAACTCAGTCCTGTCATACCAAACTATTCTATTGATAGTCTTTATTAGAGGAAGTTACATTCAATGCCTGGGATTTGTAGGAAGCTTTGAACTATAACAAGCTTACTTCAGTGTTTTGATTGAAGTATATGCTGATGCTTAATTAAATAGGTTTTGTATTATCTCTTTGATGGAACAGGTAGTATTTACCTGAACATTGTTTTCTCCTGTCTGTACACTATAAAATTATATTTATTTCTATACATATGAAATATAAACATGTTCATATATAATGCTTATACTATATATAACATGTATTATATATATATATAGGAAGTTATAGATAAATTTTTAGTCTTGATATTCTAGTGTTGCTTTCATGGACCTGTAATGTAAACTATATAGATCTGCTGAAGAATTTAATTTACGTCATCTGGGAACTTGTTGACCCTTACCCAGCAGTTCTTATTGATGAGGCCAGATTTTAAATTTAGTGGAGATATTGAGAAAAGGAAAGTAAGCTGCCTTACATTGGTCCTTCTAAAAGTTTGTACAGGACCCAATTTATATCAGGTTGTAACCAGTTCTAGGATGGGTTCCTCTCATTTTCCCATATTGCAGTTCTATTCTTTCAGGACTTCATTTTGGATGGGAGAGAACAGAGAAAATCAGACTATGATGGCCAAGAAGTCACTGAAGAGCAGAAATGCATTTTCCTTCTATTTCAGTAGATTTCTAGGCATATGTAATTATGACACAGTACAATAAATAGGGGATGGGAAATATTAAACCAGTCATGCAGGGGAAACAGAGGATTACCTGATATCCAACCCCACACTGAAATTTCTGATGTACATCTTCCTTAGAGACCATACTGTATTTTACCCTTTCACTTCAGTATCAGTTCAACCAGAATTTTAGAAAGGCCATCTCTGGCTCATTTTCATCACCACAACAGTACTAAAATGGCATTTTAATCTGGTCCACCATCTTAGGCACTTTACTGAGTTCATGTGCAGTTTCACCTGAGATGCATTTTTATATGTTCTGCAGCTCCATTTGAAAAACTGGTTCCAATATCTATTACTGCAAAGTATATTGCAGATTTGTTCTGAAGCTCTAATCAAATTATTGTATTAGCATAGTAAAATTTACATTTTATTCCATAATCAAAGATATTCAGACACATTAAAATAGTAATTTAGAGCAGCAAGGTATTTGGTTTTAACAACGGGGTTTTGGATGTTATATGTATCTATCTATAAGTAAACAATGGAGTTTTCCTATACAGACCTGAGAGTTAATGGTGGTCCTCAGAGATAACTCTTTTGTTTAAAGTAATGCTGCATTTGGGAGTCTTTTTCAAAAAATCATTTTTCTACTAAATCTACAAAGTATTGGTAATGGTCAAAATATGTGCATACTTGGAGCAGAAACAATTTCCAGGTTTACACTGGTTAAAAGTCTGACCAATATCCCAAAGCGACATTCTGGGAAATATGCAAATGATTTTTCAAGTTATTTTAGAAATAATGGTATTTGACTCAGGAAGTTTATATTAAATACAATCTACAGTGGAGTTACAGTGAGAACTTCACTTTGGCTGATGGATGATAAGAATAAAGTGCTCCTCAGATGAATTGAGCTTTGTGTATATATCCACAAGCTATGCAAGACAGCTTATTTCACAGAAAATTCCTACATAATGCATGGTTTCATCTAACATCAGTCCCAGTCCAGTTGGATCCTAGATTATCAGGTCGGATTTTTCAGCTGGAAAAATACAGTGGTAATATTTGCAAATATTGACTTCAGTTCAGGCTCTTGGAGCTTAAATATATGGCACAGTACACAGAGATAATGCGGGAGGTAGAGCTTCTTCCTGGGAAGTTCAGAGTTTGGTAGTTCTGCAGAGTATTTGATTTTTTTTTTAATTCTATTTTGTGTCAGAACTGGAGAATGCTGTTCACAAAGTGAGCACTGATATTTATGAAACAGAAAACACCTAAAAAACGTTATCCTCCAAGCGGGAAAATCGGAATGTGGTGGTGTCAGAGTTAAAGTATTTCACTTCAGGTCTCAAAGCACCCCTGAGTGAGGGATATTTTCACCAAAAAAAAGTTTCAGATTATAAAAATTCTTCTTATATGAATTTTTATAATTTAAATTAATGTTGTAGTGAAGCTACTGTGAAACCTGACCCAAAGGCATACAAAGAATAAAACACATAGAAATAGTGAAAAAAGTTTTAAGTATTTTTGAATGACATGCTTGCTTTGAGTTTCTTCATCAGAGGAACATGACTTGCTCTCCTAAGCTCCATTGTAATATAAGTGATAAAAATACTAACATAGGAAGTGATATTGTCTTTTTCCTGTTCTATGAATGCATATGTATTCTTCTACTGAATTCTGTATATTATTCTATTGAAACCTTGTCCATTATAATATCAAATAAAATGTATATCTTGAATTTGAAAGATTTTTCAAGTTTTCCCGATATGATTTTCCATAGCTATTTGTTAAGTTTTCCAGCATATACATTCACACTATCTCCTTTGGCATACCATATTTTTCATGAATATAAATACAGCTATTGAAGTACTTTTTCACTGTATGAAGCTTGAAAGAACTTGACAATGTTCTGATTTTCATGCACTGAAACTGCTGTGATGCTAACCAGTATTGTTTCACTGTTGCCTTGCACATCTTCCTTCCTGCACCCGTCTTTTCTCTTGGACAATGTTACCAGAGTGGACAGTGCTTAATGAATTGTCACGTTTGAGTGACAGAGTACTGACCCACCATTCACAGGTATTAGTAAAAAATAATATATTAATGCTAACAATAATCTGATGACTTCTAACTCCAGCTAATAAAACTCATTTTATTGGATTTTGCCAGAGCATTCCATTCTTATTTGTAATTAATCTATGTTATTAATTTCCCAAACTAGGTTTTTAAAGGGCTGTATAAATTATTTGTAATGCTTTTTAGAATAGAAAACTATTTAAAAGCTATAACTTTTGAAAAATAAAAACATGAGGGAGCTTTAGTTCTTACAAGCTTCTTATTCATTGCAAGCTTATACTTTTTAAAAAACAAAAATGTATACATTCATATTCAATAACTCTAAGGTACATTTTTGCTTTGCTGTTCATTTTTTTATCCCTTAACAACAGAAATACATGTTATATTGTGAGACAAAGTGACAGCAATGGCTGCTTTCACGGACCTGTGTTTCTCTTTTACTGTGTTAGAAGGAGCTAATAGACAAAAAAAATAAGCATGATGGTGGATTGGAAGAGCAACCACAGACAATTTCTTGTTCTTCTTAAAGCATGAAATTCTTAAAATTCAAATTGTGGTGACTCAAAAAGGGTCTTGGATTCCCCAAAATACCACTTAGCATCATGTGAATACCTGTGGTCTTTTGTTGGTTTGTCAGCTTTGTAGTCAGCCAGAAAAATGTCTGGCAGGGGAAGGGGAAGTGCAAGCAGGGACATTCACTTGGGATAAATCCCAAGCAAAATACCGCTTTAAAATTTCAACTTTAAGCTTAAAATTTTGCCTTGTTTGATTCAAAAGAGAAGCTTATCTGCATTTCCTCCTCAGTTTCTGGAGGAGACAATTGGGGCCCCACACTATCTCCCACTCCGGGATTTTGGCTGTGGCAGTGGTTGTGACCTCAGAAGGGAAGAGACAGTCCTGCCCCACTCCCTTGCTGGAGCTGTGGGCTTCCTTGGCTCCTGGCTCCATGAAAAAATAAAAAGCATTTACAATTCTTTCTGTCCAGAGGTGAAAACACTAACTTTTTAGACTTTTTTAAGAAATTCTTTTCAGCTATCCACTGAACCACCTCGCTGACATAAATGTGTTCACAAAAGCGTTTTCTGGGCCAATATCAGTTTAAACAAGTCCTTCTCCCCATGTCCATTTTTGTTTCCTGCTTCATTTCAGACAGCATAACTGTTCTCAGGGTGATGCAGCAAAAATATTTGAAACTCTGAACAGGGTAGTAAGTCTCCAAAATAAAATTCTCCCAAGCCAATGACTCAATCAGAATGGTCACACAGAGCATTTACACCAGCCCAAGCACAGGGGTGTTGTGGGAACTGAGCCACTTCCTACAGCAGTGGAATCCTTTTTTTTTATTTCTTATAATAAGTTTTCTAAACCTGGGGCATTCATTTAGATCCAGAAATAAGGACTTCCACCTTTTAATTGAGGCATGTTTTTTGAAACCTTGTCCATAATGCAAATTCAGTGAATAACTTAGAGTAATGCCAAACCACTAATTTTCTAGAACAATTTAATTAAACAGTAGACTAAAGAGGGACATGAAGAGTATTTCTTATAAGATACTTTATATTTGAATTAATTCTGTGTGTGGGAGAGTGCTTAAGATATTAATTTATTACATCTGTTAGCAGCTATGTGTTGTCTTAAAAAACAAACTGTGGCATAGAATTTCAAAAGCAAGGGCTGCAGCTGGAATTTCTATGTTGTGGATCTGAGTTGTTGAGTATAATTTTAAAAGGATTAGTTATACCAAAATATTTTGTTAAAGGGGATCATTATACAAAAAAATGTTACCTGTGAAGGAGCCTCAGGAAGACAGCTACCAGGCTTGCTGCTCAGCTGGTGAGCTTTATACCTTGGCTGTGAGGGATGGAAGAGCTCGAGTCATCCATGCATATTCACAGAAGAGTTTTTTTAATAATAGTGGTTGCCTTTCTAAATAACACATCTGGGCCTAGACATGAATGATGTTTGTCACTGCAGGAATAGACCTTAAACAGTTGTTTTCTCCCCATTCTGTTTAGAATGTTGGCTTAATTGAACATTCAAATGTACATTTCCTTCTGCCATGAGGCCTGAGGGCTCGGATCTTGTGGGGTTTGTTCAATTTATCAGTAGACAGTGACATTTTTTTATTAAGACAAACATAAGGAACTCTTCTACAATTTATGATCACATAATGGAACTTGTGAATGACTCTCTTGCCTCTTAGTAAATGGAATATGTGGCAAAAATGTAGCCTTCATTTCTCCCATCTCTATAGTGTTTACTTAGACTTGAATGAGGACAGGAAAAAGTCATTCAGACTTTATTTTTTATTCTTTTCATGTTTCTCTTTGTTTGTTTTTTTAATTTATAACTTTTATTTTAAAATAGTATTTCTACTTAACTGGATTTTGTAAGAGAATAGAGAATGTTCTTAAAGGGAAAGTTAGCTTATTTCTCTGAGGGTACCTGCTTATAGAGCAGTTGTTTCTGAGTTTCTATAGCAGGGAGGGAACTTAAACTGAAAAAACTACAGGGGAGCAACATGGTGACATGGTATGGAGGGATGATTCTCTTTTTACTGCTTCCCTGTATGAGTGGATTGAGTACAGTGTTGTCAGGCAGAAATAGAATGCATGCAGTTATTAGTGTATTCACATTTTCTTTCCCCCTCCTTGGCCTTTTCACAGTTCTATTTAACTCATTTTCTCTTTGCTAGGTGCTACTGTCCATCAATTTCCACACCCTCTGTCTTCATCCATCACCTTTCCTTACTTTCCATAGATCCTGCGTTGCAAAAATCAGGTGTGGTCTCACCCCAGAAATGGTCCCTCCATCATACTGGCTGTAAATTCAGTGTGACGTTCTAAGGAAATTAAGAAATGGGAAAAAAGGAAAGTTTCAAGGCATGGGAATGCTTCCATTTTACGAGAGAAAAAAAAGAGCTGCGAGGATAAGGCGAGATAGTCTGACAAAGCAGAACACTGAATGGGGCAGAAACTGCAGGGCAACTGCTGGGTTGGTTTTTTTTTTCCAAATTAAATGCAGAATCGCAGTTGAAAAAAATGGACCAAACCACACAGAATAACAGAAATTCTTTTTCAAGAAATCCACAATTGTATAATTTGATTGCCAGAAAATATCACTGAGGACATTGGCTTACCAAGGTTAAAATATACGAATAATAAGAATATTAAATTATAGTGTTCAACTGGAAACAAGAACAAATATCCATTGAAACCTCCACAGAAATTTCCTGAAGAAAATAATAGAAGTGTCTTCTTTCCAAAATTTTCTATTTTTCTGAAGAAAATTTAAAACCCGTAAACTGAAAAGATTAATGGACATTTTCAGAATAATTTTAGTATTATTATTATTTTAACAGAGGTGGAGGTTTCATTACAGAAAACACATTCCATCTGCAGAATACCAAGTTTTCCATTGTAAAGCAGAAGTCAGGCACTATGTGACAGCAGGACAGATTTTATGTCTGTCTGTTACACCCTCCTCCCCGGCAGCTGAAGGCTATCAGAAATGAGACCATGTGGGCCACGAACCCACTTCAGTGCAGTGCAGTTCCCATGCTCTGGATGTAGAAAGTTTCCTATTATTTAAATATATTCTGACTTCTAGGCACAACGTCCAATATATTGCACATATTGTTCTAACATACACATTTTGTTTTACAATCAAGCAAATTTTAACTCTCTACCTAAATATCTGTCTTCTGTTACTGTTTAGAGGCTCAGACATTCACTGCCACCAGTATGTACATAAATGAAGCTGAAAAAACCCTATACAGAGACTGTGAAATGTTATAACTCACTTTCCTCTGTTGCTCATCCATTCCTTTATATATTTCTTAATCTGTGCATAAGAATAGGATTTTTCTGTTTAGTGACCAAGACTCATTTCCCGCACATTTAAAGCAATAATTTGAAAGAAAAATTTAGGGGTTTTCTGTAAAAATGTAAAATTATAAGGTTTTGCAGCTGAGCTTACTGTGCTCCTGAGGGTTAAAACATAATTTCATACAAGAGAAAAAAACTAAGGTTTGGGGAGAGCAATATTTTCCATATTATTGGGTACAGTGGGACTAGCAAAATCAGGAAATTCATCTTTTATGAGTTTAAACAAAAATCAAAGTTACATAGTGATGCTAAACATCACTCTCTGTTTAGTGGGGTACTTCTAGTAAAAGGGTCTAAAATGTTTAACTACAACTTTGAACTTTGTGTTTCTTTAAACTGTTATAAACTAACCACCTGATTCAGGGAGAATAACTGGTCACAACTTTGTGTGAGCCTCTTTAATTTGCTTTTCCTTAAGACTTTCTATAGTCAACCACTTTATATACCGGGGAAAAAATTGTGTGCCCTTTGTATTTAGTGATTATTCTGCAAGCTAAAACCTAGTTCAGTGAACAAGGGAAACTCAAGCCCTCAGATTCCTTAGAATTCCTTCAAAATCTCAGATTCCTTCGAAAAAGAAATCTTTAATCTGCTCTTAAAATCTCTGATCTGATCTGATATATGTTTTTACTCCAGAAGAAATGTGTATTGTCCTGAATAAGTTTTCTTATATTAATTGCAGATCAGAATGCACAGGAGATATAACTTGCCATATTTTGGTAGCAATCAGTTCTGGCATCATTTGATTAATAACCAATATTTAATAATTCACAGTGTACCTTAGCAATGAACAGAAATCCTAGCTTTGACTAGTAATGGCTTGAGAGAACATAAGACATTGCAAAGCTATTTCTTGTTTAATTGAAATGTAGTTCTGATGTTTTCTATATTTCTACAAATCAGAGCTGTCCATGTTTAGCTGGAATACGCTTTTCTCACATATTGATGAAAGCTATTGATGAAAGCTTTGGAAAAAAATCCTTACTTGATCTGTCAGAGTTAATATATGCTTGTTCATTTATTTTCTTATACTTTATTTAAAATTTACCTTTGGATCTCAAGAAATCTCTATTAAAATAAAACCAACCACTTTAATGAGTAAATTAATGTTTCAGAAGCCACAAACAGCACTGGCAGAATTTTAGCAAATATTTTGACATCACTTAAAATAGTGAAGGAGGAGAATATTTCTTTTTGTCTACAAGGAAAGATAAAAGTGATGCATAGCAATAGATATCTTAAAACATTAAAATAATACAAATTTTCTGGACGAAAATGCTATTGCAAACTGACATTCAACACCACTAAAATCACCAGGCACAGGTTTGTTTGGTGAGTTTAGACTAAATATACTAAGGAACAAATTAGAGCTAAAAAAGTATTAAGTACACATGTTCTTGTATTTCTAAAAATCCTTTAGTACAGCTGGTCTCAAGATGACTTAACCTAACCATTTAGAAACAAAATATTGTGACACTTAGATATAAATGGAAAAACAGCAGAATCCGTTTGGGGCTGGGAAGCAGCCTCAAACTTCATATGAACATCCTCATTAAATAGGCCCAGTGTGGTTATCAACTTCAGCTCCAGAGCAAAGCTGCACAGATGAAGGATACACGTTCTCCCCCTTCTATTGATCAATTATTACATATGCATAAATGAAGAGTCATGACAGCAATTAAGATAAAAGTTTTAATTTGTTTGGCCAGTATTTCTCTAGCTGCTTGACTTGAACTTTTTTATTATGACATACCACATGCTAGAGGGCACAAGAGACTGTTTTGATTGTGCAGTTAAAGGAACCTATTAGAAATATGAAATCATTATTTCTGGAGTATTTGAGTTTTTTTTTTTTTCCTGTGGACAGCTGCTGGCTATAGAACTGAGGGAAATTTAATTCAGGAAAATATCCTAAGTAATGGAGCCAGAGAGGCTAAATCAGAGTGGTAAATATTGCTAAGCCATCATTACTTGCTAAATAGATATTAGTCATCTCTATTTTTTTACTGCACACTGAAAGTTCTAAAGAGTCATTGCTTGTGATACCTTCTTAAACAAAACAGAAAAATCCATCCTCTAAAACCAGAGAAGTCTGCCAAGGTAGCCTTGAGGGCCTAGTTTAAACCCTGAAGTAAAGAATTCCACATTTCAAGGATTTAAGTGGAAATAAAATAAAATCCAGGCTCAGCTTTTCCTCAAAGACTGTACTGGTGGAGAAACAGATAAATACAAAGAGAGAGGGAAGTGCTCATTGTAGCTGAGATAGCATGAGAAAAATATTTACAAACAGTGTGTAAAAACCCAATTAAAAATCTAAGCATCCTTTCATAAATGATTCATGACTGAGGATTTTCTACACATTGTAGAGTTTATGGCTGTGTAGAATTTAGTCCAGGGCACGGCTGTCTGTACGTGTCTTGCTACATATGGGATATTCTAACAATCGTACTCGTCTTTCTTTTTTTTTTCCAGAAAGAGGAAGCATAGTCTTGTTTGAAATATTTGTCTTTAGAGAAGTGCAATTTCATAAAATTGCCCTAATATTTATAGAAGAATCCTGGTAATCAACCTTAAGTAGGCAGTAAAACTAAAAGCACTATTAAAGAAAAAGTAGTTCATGTCCCTATAATTCACTAGTTTTTCTCTTCTCTTGTATTAATAATCTGAGAGAGGAATCCATCAGACCCAAAAGCAATGAGTGTTATTTGGGAAGAAACAAGTTGACTGTGGGTGGAAGATGGAGCAAGAAGTCTAAGAAAGATGTTTGCCATCAAAAGGGGTCTCAGTCTGAAACACTAGGACAAAAATCTCTCCTATTACCAAAATAGTGACCTCTGGCAGACGGCAAAATGCACATTGAGTTCAGATATGTCTTTACCATTAATTATAGCACAGTGCGTGTCTCTTTTCACTTAATTATGGCAGCCAAGGGGATAAAGCACCAAAGTCACAAGGCAGAACCAAGGCACAGTGGCAAAGATGAGCCTCAAATGCATAGTGCCTTCAAATGCATATCAGTCAAAAATGATAACTGGGAAGATCAGATTTCTGTTTATTCTAAGTCCATTTCAAATGAGAATGAGGGATTGCTAATTAAGAGGCCAAACTGAAGGTGCAAACCAGGGATTCAGAAAGTCTGAGTAAGGACAAATTGTTCAAGCTGAGGTGTAAGGAATCAAACCTGTGTCTCAAAAGGATTATTCAGGTAAAACAAATGATGTACAAAGCATAATTCTTATTGTAATTTTGACAATTAACAACCAGAGGTTTGTCAGCCATCAGTTCTGAAAAAATCCAGATGATATATACAGTGTGCTGCAGACTAAGAAATGAGTTCTCAGGAAAGAAGAGGAGCAAAAATTATTGGAATTTATGTGCCAGCATATGAGCTAGAGTATGATGAATAGGTAACAGAAGAATGTTTTCTTTCATATATATGTATATGAATAAGAGCAGAAGTAGAAATTTGATGGATTTACACGCACTGATGAGTTTTATAATTTTTTAATATTTCAGATCCAGTTCAGAGTATATATATATCTACTAAAGAAATACTTGTTAGCAGTGCACTGGCATGGTATTCTCTATGTGGAGCTGAATGATGCTAATAAATCTGCAAACCTTTAAAAACTATAATTTAGATTTACCCTGTGTAGTGTTTTTTGGGTAAAAGCTTTTTTCATCTTAAAAAAAGTACATTTCTAAATACATGCTACCACATGCATTATTGTACCTGGTCAGTAAGTGCTCAAAAAAGAACACTGTAATGTCCTTGATGGCTCAGACTGACATCTCTGCTACCTGAATTTAGGAGAGGTAGAGTTACCCCACTTAGATGAGAATCCAGGCTGCAAGCTCATAACCAATCCGACATATTGTGGAAATCCAGTAACACAGAAACAACGTGTTGTAATGACCTATTTACTTAGAGTTCATTATTCAGCTGCCAGACCTCCCTGCACTGTCTTGATAGAGCTCCAGATGGAATGTGTATCCCAGCCAAGAGGCAAACTGAGCTGTGACTTCAGCTGTTAACAGGACGTTTTTGTTTGTGAAAGAATTGTTTTTCTCTGTCTTTAAAAGGCACCTAAACAAAGAATCTGTGATTTCGTAAGTGGTGATGTAATGTGGTGTGAGAAGTACTTCTGACATAGTGACTTTTCTGATTATAATAACATGCTGAATTGTTACTTCATCATCTTTTGTCTTTAACCAACCAAATTAAAAAAAAAAAAAGCCGCAGAAGAAATTTTTAAAAACTCTCTTTTTTTTTTTGTTTTTAGCAACCTATTCAAAAAAAACAAGGTACCACCATAAAATTCCCTTGCTTTATGCCAGGAACAAAGATGAAGAACTTGTGTTAGTAACCAATCACAGAGAAATTACTTTATAGTAAAGAAATTAGTTCATTGTGTTTTGATATATTTTAAGCATGGAAGGGCTCCTTGTAGTACTTGTGGCCTGAAATCATCATATCAAATAATACCTTGGGCAAGTTCAAACTCTGTCATTTTTCTGGGAAGAGCACCCTGAAGCTACAATTACTAGAGTCACCTCTAGGCAGTGCAAAATGCACATTTCAAATTGTGTCTGATCACAAAGATGGCTGGGATGACACAACACTCAAATTAAAAACCAAATGAACAATCAAGAGTCTGCAGCAACGTCTGAGAGAATCATTAAAAAATTGCAACCCATGAAAGAAAGGAACAGAACAAACCAACAGAGAGAGCAGAACAAAGTAAGAGGCGTTCATTCTTATATGTCTCACTACAAACACAAATATTTTGCAATAATCTGACCAAACACAGGTGTATGGCTTTTTCTGTGGACCTAATGAGACTCTTTCTCCAGTGTATCTATTTTCTGACTGTATCTGAAAAGATATTTTCTTCCCACTTCTTTCTATTGCAACATATTTCTAAGCAAGGAACTTCGGATTCCCTTCTGTCAATATTCTTCAAGCAGGCAATCTGCACTGGTGCACCATGGTGAACTGGTATTTCCAAGTCCAAAAGATGTAAACACCAGAGCAGCTGAAGAACTACTTAAAGTAAATACCATCCAACAGGAAAAAAAAAAAAAA
>VXAD01003542.1:921926-947924 GCA_013399195.1 Dicrurus megarhynchus
AAAAAAAAAAAGATATTAACCAGCTCATTTAAGCTGGGAAATAAAAGACAGACTCTACATGTCAGCGAAGGATCTGGATGAGTGTTAAAACACAGACAGCATTTGCAGTTAAAATTTCTCTTTTTTAAGATGTTTAACCAATTCAGAAGTGGGACTTTTATGGTTACTTAGCATATAGAGGACTGGATGCTTGATGTCCAAGTCAGCCTTCTCTTTTGTAAGTCTGTGTTGTACTTAACATTTTTTTTCCTCAGCCTTGAAATTGTTTTCCTCTTAAAGATGGAAATATCCAGCAGAACTCTCATAACATTTATAATGAGCTGCTAAGTATCAAAAGGTCTGGAAATCCCAAAAAGACTCAAACTTGAAATGTAACTTGAAATAAAATGCAGCTCAAGTTTATTAGCCAACATGTTAAATTACTCATTTGAAGTAATCTATGATTCTCAACTAAGCAAAGTTTGGGCATTTCTCTTCTAAAGGTCAGAAGAAGGTTACATGGTCTCTTCAAAGAGACCCTTATTAACATGGTTGGATTGACATTGAGGATAACCATGTACTCTAAGTATTTGTATTCTTTATTTATCTGTTTACACTTTTTTCCCTACTGGTGCCTTTCCCATTCTCTCGGCATATTAAACCCATTAAAAGTACATATTTTAAACAAAACAGATCAAAAGGATCATAAAAAAGACAGGCCTTTTAAAAAAAAAAATCTCCTAAAATACATTGGACATCATAAAATGTGTGAAAGAAAATTATATGAGGCGAGGAAAAATATTTTATTTCCCTGGGAAAGTGAAATCTTCAATTACCTGTTGCTTATGTAGCTGAAGCACTGAACAGTATTCTCAATTTTAATTATGATAAAGAACATTATTATGCATTTACATTAGTCTTATCTTCTTTCCAGGGTTCTAATGGCACTGATTATGCTTATGGCAAATTTTCAGGTGACCTCAGAGGGACCAGGATAAATGCCAATGGTCACTGTCACCTCCTTTGTTTGTACATGAACGTCTGGAAGATTGTAATGCTCTAATGTCAGTTTGACATGAAAGTGTACAACCCCATATCTAATAACCATGTTCAGGGATCATATTTTGGAATGTCTGGGGGGAGTGATATATGTTTGCAGAGGGTGAGGAATCACTTACCTATCACAATGCTCAGTGCAAGTTAAACCAGCTGCATTTAAACACAGACTTTTCAGCCAGGTTCTTCATGTTTAATAATACTTTTTTCACAAGTTGATAGTAGTGGAACTTCAGGGGAGAATTAGTTCAAGCAATGTATAAGCAGAGTAAGAAACACACAAGAAGAGTTTGTTAACTAAAGCCCAAGTGGGATATTAGCCTGGACTTCAGAGCCACAAATGGGAACACATACCAAACAGAATATGAAATCATATTTGAATATCATTTTTAAAAATCCCAGACCGGACTGTCTTTCAGTTACCAAGTCTGTGGGGAAATATACAGTTACATTTCATTACAATGCTAGTCAGTAGGGCTATGTCTCCAAAAAAAGATTAAGTCCTCTCTGCCTCTCACACACCGATTCATGGCTAATGAACACATAAAGTGAGTCATTACAAGATGTTACTGTTATTCTGTGGCCTGGCTACCTCAAGACCTTCATGGGTTTTTCTATTCATGGTAATGGGGTAAATTCTCTAACCCAAAAAACAGTATAGAATTTTTCCTTCACTGAGGCCATGTTTCACCCACAAATACAGATACTTACCATGTTTCCACATATAGCTCTGACCATCCTATTCTTTTCCCCAAGGCAAAACAAGTCCAGACTTTGCTAGCCTAAGAGCAAATGTAAAACATTCCTCTGTATAAAAATTTTCCCGTGTAGGGATAATAAACCACGACATTTAGGGATACTAAACCGAGAAAAGGGAATATGCCAGGCTAAAAAAAAAATGGGACTACGGAAAATTTGGAAGCCATCATAGCAAGGGAAACAGAAATATGAGAATTGTAATCATATTGATGTTTATGCTTGGGAGAAATCCTATGAAATGAGAAATAAAGTCACTCTGAATATTATTTACTCAATCAAAAATATCTATATCACTAGAAGTGGAAGGAGTTACAGGTTTTGTGAGTACCATTCAATTTTAAAGTGCATAAATTAAGACAGAATGGACTGAAAAAATAGGAATTTGGTTTGGTGTTTTTGAAATAGAAAAAAACCCCATGTTTATTCCTCATTGTCCTTGTCTTTTTTCCTTGCATATTACAGTATCTAAAATCTTTAAGGTTGAACTAAAGCAAAATCCTTCCACTGGATGCAACAATTGTGCAGCTACTGTATAATTAAAGCTTTCTGCTTCCCCCTTTGATGTTCTGATTTCCCTGTAAATGATACTTTGCTTTTGTTACTTAAGCAATAAAGGAAGCCTGCATACTTAATGCATTTTGTGAAACCTCCCATGTGGATCCGTGTTTTTGTGGGTATACGATGAAAAGGTAGCCTGGAATATATCATTAATTTATCAGAAACCCAGAGGGGTAATATGAAAACAAAAGGGTGGAATCCAAGGCAGGTGCAAGTGCAATGAACACTGGTTTGCTTTCCAGATTGTTACTTGTTCTTTGTTTAAAACCACAGAACTTGGAAAGGAGTCAAACAAGATCAGGAGATGTATTATAGAAAGTTGAAAATAATTGTGGCTTCTGTTTGCTTTTTAATCAGCAGCAAGAAAGTGGAGAAGTACTTCAGATCTTCTTATCTTGCCTTCATTTGCAATGATCTTTTCTGAAAACCAAGCCCTATATTTCTCCAGAACATACTGTACCCATTACAAAACTATGGACAACTACAAATGTTTCCATAAAACACATTAACACTGGGCCAGACTAACTACTGGCAGTAAGCACTCAGCTGAGAAAGAGAATAAACACCTTTAGGGCATCATTCGACTTTCTTTGAGCTGTGATTCTGGCTGTGGTCAGAAAGGCAAGCTCTGCACTTCTAGTGGTGCAGGATGATGTGGGACAGACTGCTTGTCAGTAAATCAGCCCTGAATCCATACCCATCTTAGTGCCTAAACACAACAAAGTCATTGCATGGGATAAACCTGCTTATTTACCCATCACCAAAAAGCCATTTCACTCAAAATTTGTCCTTCTGTCTGCTCCTGACCATGCCCACCCTCTCTCAGGCACGCTGAAGTGCTGTTCAGTACATGAATAAATAGAAAGCATACTGATTTGCAATTTTCCTCCTTGTGAGAAGAGCCTGGACAATAACTTACAGACAGACACAAAGCAAGACCTTAACAAGATGTAGTACTCAGTAAGACCCAAATCCAGTACGTAGCATTAAAACTAATTTTTATATCATTTTCATTCATGTGTATAATTTTCCGACATACCTAAACAATGGTAATGAATTCTAACATAAAATTACACCTCAAAAAAAAAAATTTAAATTATTCCTTCCCTATCTATTTTGAACCTGATGTGAGATTTTTATATGATAATGTTTATTTCACTTATTCTGGGAGTGCCTTGGTGATATACTCAGTTGATATTGTCTTTTTCTGCAATCATTATACTTCAGTTGCCTCTCTTCTAGAATAAGGGCTCCTAGTTTACTTAATTATTTTTCACATGGAAGCTATTCCTTACTTTTCAATATCTGTTTTGTCATTCTCCCTATCTTTAGCCTTTTTTCTACAGCCACACTGGGGAGACCAGGGATGCACATGGACAAAAGGAGAGTTCCTCTTTGTTCTCTACCTTTTCTAATTATTGGTAATTTGTTTATTCTTCCTATTACTGCTGAATATGGAGCTCACTTTCTCATACACTTGTAACTCCATAATCTTTTTCTTCTTTTCAACAGTTAATTCAAATGCCTGCCCTATAAATGTAGAATGAAGACTGTTTCCTCACATGTGACTCTTACCATTGTTGGTGTTAAATTCCTTTTCTGAGTTTACTACACTAGTACTCAGTATCCAGAGAGCTTCTCTCACCTCAGGGTCAACTTTTGCTTTTAATTCTTATGTTTTTTTAGCTCCATCAGCAAACTTTGCCATATCCCTACACTACCTCTGTTCACTAGCTCTTTAGCTCATCTTGTTTCAGCAATAAATCCTCAAACTATAACCGTATCCTGGGGGGAAGAAACACTGAAGAGGAAGACCTTAAGAACCACCATGGATAACAGTGAAAGAATTTAATATATCAAGGTTGGGAAAGAAAGAAGATGGGAGTCAGCCAAAGCACTTGAGAAAGAGTAACACCTGGTCACCGACAGTAACTAGAAAGTAAAAAGCTACAAAATGCAACTACATTTTTACTCTGGGATTCTTTGTATAAGAATAAACATGTATAAATATAGATATTATATTATACTTACATATATATATATGTATGTATGTATGTACAAATTATTTATAAATGAAACCACTAATCCTCAGAGGCATTCTCCACCCAGCTATCAAATGGTGACAATTTTTACAATTGCCTTAAAATTATTCTCTTACGACACTGATTTTGTCACTATTAAAAATATAACACTGAAGTTTAATTGCTTTTCTTATGCAAACATCTTTTGAAATAAAGGTAGAGATGTAAAACTTAAATGCTTTCTTATAAAAGTGTTGAAATGTATTTTGAATTTGCCTTCTAACATTATATTAATGTAAGCATTCTGAAGAAATAAAACCAGACTGTTACTTTGGAAACCAACATAGAATTATCACTGGGTGTTCAATTCAATACCTATTAGTGCTTATACATATGGTATTAATTCTGCATTAATTCTGTCAAAAATGATATCATACTCCGAAAGTCCAAATTATGACATCACTAAAACAACTTTGCTCTTCGTGGGTTTGGAGCATGACTGTGCCAGAGCTGACTAGAATTTATTCATGCAGCTGATTCTGACAAGCTCTTTTTAATTAGTTCATGCCCTCATAATGAACAAGAGTCCGTGTTTTTGAAGATTTGCCAGAATAGTTTCTATTCTCTTCGACTTAAGTGCCAAATGCATGCACTTCTTTATACTATTTATACCTTTGCCTATAATTACTGTTCCCTAAGGTGTGATTGTCCTATTTCATAAGAGTTTGTGCAGCTGCCAACATGAAGATGTAAATAAATTGTAATACCGTTGCTATGAGGTGTAAAAATCCCACAGCTCATATCCAGACCCTTGTATAATAAACTCAAGTAAACATTCCATTTCCTGTAAGCGACTGTGGTTTGTGACTAGATTTTAAAAAGCAGTGCAGTAAGTCATCACTCTTTCAAAGATTTGCTGAAAACAAAGTCATGAACGCATGAAACAAAAAACCAGGTATGTGTAAAAATCTATTTTTATGAAGGAGAAATATCTGCATGCAAAGCCAAATGCTTTGTTATCTGCTAGTTTTAGGAAGCTGGTCTCATTTCTATTTGCTAAGAAAAATTCTGAGATGCTGCTGATATGCCAGAAACAGGGGCCAAAGTCTTCTGCATAAAGGTGTTCTGAAGGTCACTTCTTCACTATTTTGAACTTGCTGCAACCCTTGCAGAGATGCTCTCAACTCTCTGTGTTTTTTAAGATGCTGTAGTTTTGTGCATTATGAGTTGGACACCATGACCAGAGATGACCACAGCAAAAATTTGTTCAGATCCATCTTTCCAAAGCAGTGAAAGGTCATAGAGCAGGAGGCTTTCCTTTCATCACCATTCACACCTATCATACATGGAAGATCTGCAAAGGATCCTCTCAAAGGCCAAGCAAGCTGTTTTCTCCCTTGCTTTAATGAGGAAAACATCCATGCTGTACTGAGGGATATGGTTTGATAGATTTTCCTCAACTCATAGTGATTAAACAACTGTTTTACTCCTCTTTTCCTGTGATGGGTTATATTCTGGTCTCTGTCCTCTAAACCACATTGTACCTAAAGTGTTGACATATCATTTGGTATGAGATTATTTACACCGTGGCAGGCACATATCAGTAGAGGCACCAATTCAATATTGGTGACAGGCACACTGTGAAGATTAAATGAAAAAACATACCAGTGCTGACATCTTTTCAATAGAGAGGTTTTGTGTATGTTAGCAGAGCAAATAAATGAAATATTGGGTGCTGGTGGGAATAAGATGAGCACACAAGTCACATATGTCTGATTTCATGAGTTAGGTTGACCATGGAGCAGCAATAAAATCTTCAGGCCACTTTACACCAGCAGGTGTTTTACATCATGACACAAATAAGCTGGTTTACCCATGTTGCAGGATTTTTAAGCTCTTTGCTGGAGTCACTTTTCTCAGTGCCTATAAAGCCATAATACCTAAAGATCGCAAATTCACATGCCCCAGCTTCAACTGGAAAATGTAGTTAGTTAAAACTATTATTTTTAGCTGGGCAGTTGAGGCTTTCCTGAGGTTTGGACAGTAGATCAGGAGCTGGGTCGTGACATTGAATGGCAGCTTGGTACTAACCTTTTTAAGGTTGACTCATTTTACCAACTCCCTTCTGTTCTTTCCCTCTTTTGAGCATGAGTTGCCCATGGTGAGGACTGTCTGTGACCATGTGCTTCTGCAAGAGCTCCTCACTGGGGCCTCAGTTGTAGTTGCTGCTGTGGGCAGCAGCCCAGTACAAAATATTTTAAAATGTTAACCAGCACCTACATAACTTAACTTTTAAACTCTGGTACTTTATATTCTATCAAGTCTATCAGATAAAAAAAGGCCATATCCTGTTGGAAAAGGGGGAATCCCATCTCTACAATGGTATAATATATTTCTGGTCCTAATGAACTGTGGGTTATTGAAATTTAAACCAGTCATTAGCCTAGGACTGAACATTACATGTCCTGGGAATCAGTCCAATGTAATTTGGGGGTGGGAGGGTGGCTCAGAATTCCAGGTTTGTGAGGAAAGCAAGAAATATTTTCCTGGCAGGTTTGTTTAAAAAAAAAATGGCAGCTGTTCTTAATTGCTGGGAGGGTCAGATTGTTAAAAACAGCCCCAGTGGAAATGGATTAGTGTATGGGAGGATGTCAAGGTGCAAGATAAATGAATTTAGTCTCTACTCTGATGGTTTATAATCTGGATAGGAACTCCGTGTACTGCGTGTATGCACACGCAAAACACCCGATGTTATGGATTGGTGTGAAGGCATTATTGTTGACTTGACTTTGGAATGACAGCATTATTCATGAAAACTAAAACTGTAAGTGAGTTATGCAAGTTACAGAAACTGAGTGCAAGTAAGGTCTTTCCATCAACACCACAGGCTGTATGTTTCCTTCAGGACATAATATTTTTAATGAAAATTATTCTAGAAATGTATAAGCTTGTTTAACAAGGCCTGGATGTACATCACATCCAAGCCTTTCAGATTTCAGTATCAGTTCTGTTGAAAGAGGTCAGGCTGCTGCAGTGCCAAAATCTGACTGAAGAAAAAGATTATATTTGTCTAGAAACAGGAACAGTATTTACATAATGTAACTGAGGTCTTACCATGATGACATTCAGTTTTTGGTTCATCTTATGCATAAGGACCATCAGGCACAATTAGAGGAGTTGTCTCTGTCAGACAGAGATGGTCCTGTTTAAATGGTCAGCGCTACCTGGAGGTTAATAAATGTGACCAGTGTAATGTCTGCATTTGGAGGCAAAACCAGAGTCTGCTGGTAAGATCCTGATACATTCAAGTACATCCTAAATCACTCACTGACCTGGCTGGGGTGAGGGGAGAGGGCAAATCTTCAGCTTGATGCTGCTAGACCTGCTCTTCATCCAGAGCCAGGCAGCAGCTCATGCCACTTTTGCCACTTTCTGCTCCATTTCTTCTTTGTGTTCATGCCATGCTGGCCCTTAGCCAGCGCTTCCTCATTTTCCCAGCAGCCTCTCATGAGGGGTTTGGTTCTGCTTAAAGTAAAGCAAAAAAATTAGGAAAGCAACTTTATCATTTTTCCTACTGATTATTCTAATGAATTCTTCCACTTAAAGCCACCTGCAATTATCTAAGTGACTCAAGTACTTTTTAAACATTTGCTGATGTTCCACATTTCAGCTTAGAATCACAGATCACATGAAATTGCACTTTCCTACTAACAGTTCCACTACCCCCTTTTTTCCATCTGAGTTCTTAGAAGGTCTTGTGTACTGACACTTTCCAGTTTATCAATTTACTGACAGTGAATTCCTTTGAATTTTTTTCAGATGTCCCAGCCTTACTGATGACTCCTAACACAAACATTGTTTACAATTTTTCTTTGATATCTATATTATCCATAACTTCTCAAGGATGACAAAATGATTCATCCAATTTTCTGACACAGTTCCCAACTAAGACACATACAAACATACTGTTAGTATTTTCAGTGGTATTTATGACTCATCATCTTATACCTTATCTTTTACCTCAAGAATTCCCAAATTCCTTAATATCTGGTCCTTTCCTTGCATTGGACTCTATTTCAGTTTTCTGAAAGCTACCATATTGTCTTAAATAACATCTTGAACCTTGCAATCTAACTGTACTAGCTTCTAAATGGCTTTCTATTTTATATTTTGTTAAGATGCATTCATTCCTCTGTGACTCCTGGGATGCCTAAGAAGCCTCCATGCTGAGTGTAAGGATTTTAATTTCCTCACTTTTGACTGTAGGGTTTTTTAACTAACCTTCCCCTTGAAAAAATTTCATTATCAAAAGTTTAGTGTCACAGTCCCACATTTGATTCAATCACTCCCTTGAGAATGTTGAACTTAATTATACTGTGGTCACCATTAATTAGTGGCTCAGCGATAGTTACTTTATGAACCAACACTTGTATATTACGTAGGACCGAGTAACATTCCCTCATGTGTGCTGTAGAACCAACTGCTATAAAAATTATAGTCTGAGAGGTCAAGAAGTTCTCTCTCTAAATCATCCATTGGAAAGGATAAATTTCTATGCAGATAGTTGAAATGCCCCATTACAACCATTTCTCAGTCTTGGTTGCCCTACTTGCGCTTGCTGACACTTCACACCTCAACATTAATAAAATGTTTTTGAAAAGTAGGAAATTCTGTCATAGGTTATTAAAACGGTAACATGTGCTCTCGTACTGACTTGACTTCCAATATCAGAATTCTCTTCAGGGCAAAAGGTTTGAAAATGTTGGAAAAAAGTGTAATAGTCCTGTGAAGTTCTCAAGCAACATTGCTCAATATTATTTTAATTATTGGACTGTTAACAGCTTAAAAACTGCACTACTATTCTAATAGAAAGAAATATTTTGCAGCATCTATTGTATTAATTCTCACTGTGCTGACTTCTGTATTAACTGAATTCTTTGCATTATTATGGTATAGTGCTATTTCTTCATCTTTATAGTATATTACTCTCCCTACAGCTGACAGGTATCCTCGTACTCTGTAAGAACTTGTCATACTATACTAATATGATAAGAAACCTCATTCACAGATGTTCAAAATACAGACATCTTATATTAACCTTTGCAGATAGTCTTTTTAATTTCATACTTTATTTATTGAAAATAAGTCTTTTTCTAACTATTATCTCAGATTGTTGTGTTGGCAGGGGGAAAAAAAGGAAAACCTATTAGATTTTTACTGTACATTTGTAAAATAACTGTAATTACATTTTAATTGTTTCCTGGAGATAAAAAGATTAAATTGTTTAAAATTATTTCTGTACTGAAGACTTTTTATTTTGAAGTACTGTTCTGACACGTCTGATTTCAGTGGTTTTAGGCATTGGTATATCCAGTGAGATTGTGGCCATGATCCCACTAGGAAGCAGCCAGATGCTCACAAAAACAGCAAAGGTACCATTTTCAAAAGAGGTGGCTGAGAGATCAAAAACTTAGGGGAGCTAGTCTTTAACCAGACATGTCCAACGTGCTGATACACCACCACTTGTAATTTAGAGGACTTTGCTGATTCTGGTACATGGTGTCGTTCCTGTCGAATTCAGCTCTGCGACTTCACAAGGCCCAGCAGAGGTGTTAAATCAGGGCCTTTCACCCCTCAGATGTAATTAACATATTCTACAGCCTAGCGCAATCTGTTTAAATAGAAGAAATCAGGGCAATGTGGCAGAAATGGCCCTAATGATGTCAGGAGAACCTGGCTGACTTATATTCTTATCTCTAGTGGTCTGCAATGTTCTGTGCGGTATATTTTTCTACTTTCTCTGAAATACTCCACATATGACAGGTCATATATGTAAAATTACTAGCATAAAACATTATAGTGAGATTAAAATTCAGGAATTTTTCTCTTTGTGGCTGCTGTTTGATACCTAGTCAGTGAGGAAATACAGCGTTGCCTTCTAGATTCTGATAAAAAATGCTTTGTTTTGGGAATGTTTATATCTAAAAGGCTCATCCAGTCCAGAATACAGATAGTTATGATTTAAATTTCAGATTGTGAAATTCCTTCCCAGAGTAAAATATAACACTTCTCCCAAAAAGGGGGGGAAAAAAAAGAGCAGAAGTTTGGATATTAACATTGGATTTTAACAAGATATCTTCCAAAGACAGAAAAGGGAAATAAGTCCAGTGGCAGTGGAAATTCCAATGTCTCAGGTGAAAAAATGCTAATACAGCTTTTGGATCTGGTTTTAACCTTTGCCAAGGAGGAAGTGGAAAATTAAGAGGTTCTTGGAAAACGAAGAGGTTTTGACTGAAGATCAAGACACTGACTCCAAAGAGCCTGAAATTCTACAAAGGCTATTGCCAGCTTGCATCAGTGAGAACAAGTGGAAACAAACCAAAGAAATTTATCTAGTTACACTGGCAGCTAAACTTTAGAGAGAAAGAAAAATGTGTTTATTCTTAAATTTTGTAATTACAACACCTCAGCAGCTTTTGTCTGCTGCCCTGATTTTCCATTCCCTTAAAATATTTTTATTCTGTTTTTATTTTTTTTCCCTTAATTTTTGCATTATCAAAGGAGTCCAAAAGTGTCTTTGTTTTAATTTATGGAACAAAGGGGTTAATATTCCTGATGTTTTCTCTGCTGAGATGCCGAACAGGGTCACCAGATGTGATTCATAAGTTGTTCTTGCATGAGGCTTAGCAAAAGCACAGCTGTGGTTACACACTGGGGGTGGAGAGAAAGGGGAAGAGATCCTGACCCCATTGGAGTCAACGGGAGTTTTACTATTTACTTCCACAAGACCAGAATTTCACCCCAAGTACTATGGGGGTCTTGTTGTTTGTTTTTCTTTTTTCAAAAGGATCCTTACTGTCACTATCGCTAGATTTCATAAAGATTAGATGTGAATCAATAATGGATTTAATTATTATTATAACCACCAATCTACAATATTGGGTGACAAGTAAAATATGACTAAAAGCTTTGCCTCATGACAAAACCTTGTTTTGTTAGAGAAAATGGGGAGGTTCATTCTTTTTTTCCCCTCAAAGTATTTATTTTCCTGAAAAAATATTTGCATCTGAATATGATCATCAGAGAAAAATAGTTTAGTTTAAGTCTTCCCGTACTCCCAACCCCTCTGTTTTCTGCTTCACAATTTTACAGTGTTTTGAAAAATAATCTAACTTTTTCATTGGCAGGAGCAAAGATTTAGTTGCCTCTATATGTAAGACCTTCACTGAACTTGGTTCCATGTCTGCTTCTTAAATATGAAAAACTCAAAATTTAACACAACCAAAGATTTAACAGAATCTACCTTTACCAGTGCTCTCACACTAAGCTGATTCTATGTACATTTTTTATTAGCTAAACGCAAAAAATTTGACTGAGCTAGAACTGTGGCTAAAGTAGCTTCAGAAAATCTTATCAATATATGCATATATGAGTAACATAACTGTGGATGAGAAAATCAGAACTAAGGCTTTATTAAGAAGGATCTTAGATTTTGAAAAGGATCTTTCCTACATCAATTTCTACCACTTTCCACTTATGTGTAAACTAGTCCATGATGGTCATTTCCTGTGGTCTTAGCTCTTCCTATTCTTCTGTCTACAAGAGGTAGGGTTTTGATATGAGATCTTCTAATTCCTCAGTGGAAGTGGGTGCTCCATGATCTCTGTTGGTATTGAACAGGCGCACATGTGAGACTGGAAATGTGATTACATAGGGACATACTCAGCCTGGATTACTAGTTCTCAACTTGTTCTTGAATTAAACTACAAGATTGTAGACTGCAAAGCAGATAGATACGTTCATCTGCTGTACAGAGCTTTATAAACTACAGTGACATTTCTTCTGCTTCCAATTTCTTGGCTTTAACAGGAATGAATAAAATTCATTAATGACAAAGGAAATTTTTTCTTAACAATAAACATTTTCTGTCCGAAATGTACAGCCTGATGGGAAAAATAGAGTCCACCTTGGAATACTTTCATAAAATATTAGTACATGTCAATATCTCTTATATATTCACTATTTTACTTACTTTACATGCAAACATCAGTACAATATTTTCACCTCAGTACTCAGGATGCTCCTTCTTTCGAACAGACACAAGTGCAATCAACACTCATTAGACAATTGCTGAAGGGCAATCATCTAATCTTTCTCAACCACACCCCAGGTAACTGCAATCACCTGAAGGCAGTTGCTGGCTGTTTCACCAAAGAACGTGAACACTGGAATATTTGCTTCCAATGTCTGATTTTCTAAGATCATTGAAGAAATATGCATGCTTTATATATATATAATGTCTGCACTAGTACATTAAACGTGCATATAGCTGTTCTGACTCCATAACACTAAACTTTCTAGCCTTTGAAAAAGAAATGACCAAATACAAACGCCCTGCTAATCCTGGACCTTTGCTAAATTCCAGGTTGAACCTAGGAACTGCTTGAGAAAAGTACATGCTGACCAGGGCCAAAAAAATTTAGGTACTGTTCTAGCAATTTAGCAATGTAGATGTCTGATTTCCAGTATCCAGGAAGTTCCTTGGCTCTGTTTAATTTCATAATAAAGGTGGAACTAGCATTTGCTTATGTACATGCACCTTTTCTGTGACATAATATCAATTACTGTATTTCAGTAATATTCTGCAGCACAGTGAACACCAGACCCTTCCCAGCAAACTACATGAAACTTACTTCACAATGACCCAAAATCAAGTCACTGTTTAACCAGATGGGATATTTTTAATGTTCTGAAGTTCAGTGGATAAAATAATCTTTGGCTCTTACATAGGACCATTCACCCAAGCATTTCAAGAAACTTGGAGGCACTAAACAAGGAAAAAGTTTCCTTTGGGAGCAGCTGGAAGACTGTAAAGAAAGCAGTTCAAATCATTATAAAAGTTATTAACAACAAGGAAAAAACCTGCTTCCAACAGAACTGTTAGGCTCTGATGTGTTTCATTCTTGTTACTACACTAGTTTTGTTGGGAAATAACAATTTACACTTCCTTCTTTGTAATAAGTATTTTGTCACCATGCAGACAAATGTAATACCTTAGTTGTTACTTTGCACTCTGAAAATTTATTGAACAATGAAGAGAGGACAGTGTAAAAGACTGAGGTGTTGTCCATCAGTCTGGTATCTGAGCTCAGCATGGAGACCTGGAGTGCAGAAGAAGGAAATACTTCACCGTCCACTCATCTGGGGCAGATGAATCTGTTACAGTGCCCAGAAGAGGGATTTTGAAAGGTATTTCAAAATCTTCTGATGTAAGATTTTATTGCTAAAACATTTTATTCTAGCTCTGGACACTGTCAGCCTTCAGTTCAGTCTGATATTTCATGGCAGGAAGGACCACGCTAAGACCCTGTCCAGGAAGGCTGAGTTTCCAGTGCCTGATCTTTGGCATCAGGGACCGCCTAGATGCGTCATCCCTGAAGGAGTTATTGCCTGGTGGTGGGTGGAGGAGCAGGTAATCTCTGAGGACAGAAGGGAAGGTGGCAAATAAGCAGCAGTGGCACATTGCATCAACCAAGGAAGACTTTTGACTCCACTCCCAGTGAGGTCATGCCAGTGGATAAGTGGAATGAGCCTCAGCCCAGGCAGCAGAAGCCAGATTTTATTTTCTGTTGAAGCTTTTACCTCACAAATCCATAGCAAGTGATCTCCTCACCAGGAACTTTTCCAAGGGGAGGAGCAGAGGGCTGGTTCTCAGTTTAACAAATGCATGTGTCTGGACAACTCCTTTTTGAGTGGCTGGTTTTCCTTTTTTCCCTCTTGCTGTTCTATAGCAATGTCACACTCTGTGAGTGCACGTGCGTGTATTTGTACAAACCCTCACTCTTGCAGGTAGTGTCTCTCTCTTCTGCAGCTACCCAAAGCCAGGAGCACACAGGCACTCACTGCATATGCAGTGTTAGCTACAGAGCACAGAGAGGTGCTCCAACCCAGCCTTGAACCAGGCAACTTGGGCAGCATGTGTGTTCTGGCCTGACAGACAGAAAACTTAATAAATTAAAAATGTGTAATCACACTACCTACCTAAAATTCTCCCAGTTACTTCATTTATTATGTTTTACTGGCTTGCAACACAGCACTTTATCTTCCCATCTTGAAAAGCTTTGTAAGAATATACAAGAGGCAGCTGGTTTCTACCTTTCCAATGGCAGAAATGAATAAGGTAAAGCAAGTTCTACCAGTGCAGTTATAAACAACTCAAAAATTTTAGTAGTTTGGATGAGATTTCTGGAAAAAAGTTTTTTTTAAAAATGTATTATATAAAAATAATTCTGCTTATAATTAACACTATATTATTATTAATGAGAAACCCTAACAAAAACGTAGTCTATGATTTCAAGTTTCATTTGACTTTCAGCAAAATGTATAGTCCATGTTTAATCCTCCTTTTGTCCTGTTTTTGTCAGCTATTACTCCTTCAAATGTATGACATTGTTAATCAGTGTTAAAGATTATGGAGTGATTTCCATTTTGATTCTGTTGGTTTTACAATTTTTACAATTCTAGAAACTGCTTATTACAGCATACATTTCCCAGGCTTGTTTTGTGTCTGAATTTGATGATAATTTTATCCTCAACTGTTCAGCCTTTTTTTTGTAAGATAAGAACAAAATAGATGAACATTACAACATGCACAGCAATACACAAAGTAGAGCACCACCAGCAGCACTTTAGGTATCAAGTTTCACACAGCAAAGAATTAAACAGTGGAAGTTTTGAACACAGGCCAGTGTGAAGGCCAAAGATTAAAAATGAGATAAAGGACTCAGACAATCTCCCAGAGGATCCATTTTTTGGGTAATCACTAGCTAACAGGATCTAAGACTGGATCAATTCATATTCACTTGTTCCCCTGTGGATTTGCTAGTGGCTACTGTCAGCATCAATATAACTTTAATTGAAAGGATTCTTTGGAAGTGCTACATTTGGCTTGAAAATAGCCATCATTGGGTAATATGCCTATATAAGACAACTTCCATGGCTAAAATAAGATGTTCTTGAGAGAGTAACTATGAAAAATGATTAATAGTAGCTGGGTAATGGAATATATAAATCCTAGAAACAGACTTCATAAGTGAAGGATAAGTTTTAACAGGATAAAGTTTTATAGCAACCAACAAGCCCTTAAATGGCCAAAATACTTATGAATCATTTAAAATATCTGTGGCCAAGCATGAGGGCTCATTTTTAAGCTCTGAAACTTCCAGTAATTTTGTATGAAATTTCATCATCTCTAACCAGGCTTGCTGAGTCCAAGAGATATGTGCTCAGTACAGCAGTTTTTCCATTCCACACTTTAGGAAGTCCTATAAATATCAATCCAGACGACCTACAAAGCAACCTGGATACACTTAGATTAAACTGAGAATATTGAGTAAGGGCCTATAAAGGCTATTAATTATGGTTAGGTTGTGTCACAACCCACACGCTTCTCCTAGGATGACCAAGGACTCCTCTGCAATTTCCAAAAAATGCCGGGGGACTTTTACCCTGTAAGACTCCTCCATGATGGCAGGAGATATTAATGTGCATTGGGTGAGACAGAAGTTCTCATGGATGGCATTGGAGAGACACCGGGCTAGGAAAGGACAGATGTTTGTAATGCTGCATCTCATTTTCCAACATGTTTTTTCAACCTGAGTGGCCCCATTAATTTTTTCCAAATCTAATGTGTATTGCCATCCTGAAATTAAGGTTTGCTTATTTAGGGAATCCTGTCATATTACTGATATACTTACTGGGAAAGAAGCAGAAAAGACAGAAAGTTTCCATAAAACATCAAGGTCAACTTCAAATTAGTGTATTGACTGAGGAAAATATAGGACTTAAAAGATAAAAAGTAAAATATCTGCCAATAGCTGGAAAGAGAAAACACATTTTGTGTGATGTTTCGTTGTTGGTGGTGGTTCAGCACTCAGGTAGAAGGTTAGGCAGGATAAATTAATTCCAAAGAGGTGATCACACAGCATGTACAAAACAGCCCCAGTTATAGCCGTCAGCTATTGCTCCCTGGTTTTGGAGATGTGGTTTAGTGGTGAACATGGTGGTGGTGCTGGGATGATGGCTGGACTTGATGGTCTTGGAGGTCTTTTCCAACCTTGACTATTTTATATTTCATGATTCTGTTACCTTGGGGAGGGGAAGCCTTAGAATTTTTTTTTAATTTAATTTCTCTGTGTTTTCTCAGCTTGTGTAAACTTTAATTCATTAGAGTTATCAATCACAAGAGTGATGCGAAAGTGGATCAACATAGAAGTATCTGAGCTGTGCAAAAAAGAGGAGTGGAGAGTAGGAAGAAAATGTTAATCTTTCTTTGGTCATAGTTACATGACACATCGTAATCTCTTCTATATATAATACACATAGGCACTGGCCATAGTAAATATATACAATTTAAACCTGAATGGAAAAAGTTCCTTGATCTCAGAAACCTTCAAAGAATTAAAAAATTATCCCATTCTATCTTTACAATGGTGTATAAAAATGGACTATCATTATATTTCTCCCTGTGAAAACATACAAATACTTGTCCATCCATACAGCAATATAATTTAGCTTCAAGCAGGTATGTGAATAAAAGTATTCTTGAAAGTAGAAGTCTTGGATTCAAGTCACTACTTTTAACTATTTTTTTTGGTGGATTGCTCTCAGTGATTCTCTATGGAGAAAACTAAATAACCCCTGCATTGGGAAACTGAACCTTGCTTTGTTCTTTTCTATGTGAGTACAAGTTGGTTATTTTTCTACAGTTGGTAAGTCTCTGTCTGATCTTGACACAAATGTAATCAAAACTGAAAACATTTCAAACTTTGTTTTCCTTCATGCTTCCTTTTTTTTCTTATAGAGTAAAAAATTTATTTAAACAGTAGTTTTAAAATAGTCCCAGCAAATTCTAACCAAATTGGCTCTCAAAATGAACAGATATATCTTAGTGGAGTTGAACCACAGCCACAGATGGAAAAGACAATATCAGTAATTTCACTGGCCCTGCAAATAATACAACTGTTAAAAGAAATAATCTTCCAAGGTTCCTGGGCAAGGTAGAAAAATACAAAAAACTAAGAAATAGTAGGGGGGAGAAGGAGAAGGAGAAGGAGAAGGAGAAGGAGAAGGAGAAGGAGAAGGAGAAGGAGAAGGAGAAAAGGAGAAGGAGAAGGAGAAGGAGAAGGAGAAGGAGAAGGAGGGTGGAATGGTGACCTACATGAAGCTGAGGAAACATTTTCTATATGTCTGAAATAAGGTGAGAAAAAAAGTAGGGAGTTTCCTACTTACGCCTTAAGTGAATGCAATAATATAGTATAGCAGCACTGAGGCTGAGAACTTCATTTTCGCTTCAGGTCTAGAAGAGAGTTACTTTGGAGTGTTATTATTCCCAAAACTCTCAGGAGGACTGTGGCAGACAGGACTGGGCCTACAATCTTGAATGCCATTATTTGAATCTGTCTTTTCTGTGTCACACTAGTTTGAGTGTATATAGTATATTACCTTTAATTAATTGAGTGTTTATGTGTTAAAAAGTTATTCACTTGTGCAGAGAGTGATTTGCTGCGATTTATGATGGGAACATTTTATAACAGCAGCATGTGTTTCCCTACAATTTGTATAGGTTCATTCATTATAATTTTTCCTGATGTTTTGCCTACCATATTATTAACTTCCCCAAAGCAATGAAATAGCAGCTTGTCTTCTCACAGCAGAGAAACGAGAGGAATAATTATGAATGTGGAAATCCCAGTGAAAACATGCTTCTATTGAAAGGGCCTAGTGGTCCAAATAGAGGCCTGCTGGATTTATGAAGTCTATAAAAAAAGCAAACATACAGAAAAACAGATGCTTTTTAGCTTCCAAAAATCTTGGAAGTCCTACACTTAGGAAAAAAGGGGTGAAGGGAACAGGAGAGAATGTTACATTTATCATAGAATCATAGAATCGTTTAGGTTGGAAAAGACCTCTAAGATCATCAAGTCTGTTAACCCAGCACTGCCAAGCCCAGCACTAAACCATGTCCCTAACATGGTTTATGCCACTATTAACAAAAATTTATATTTTACTATAGGCTGCAAAGTCTGAATAAATTGTCAAAGCTTCAAGTCTTTGCCATGCATGATTGTTTAACTATTTGCAAGTGTTCTTTTCAAGATGTAAGAGTTTGTGAGCATAGCATTTGATTTGCTACTCCTTCAGTAGCAAAATCACCTTTGCTTCAAAGGGATTGCTCTTTAGTACTCTTTGCATGCAAGAATTTACAATAATGGGAAAATTAATAGCATTCACTGATGGTGGTAGTGGAAATTTTTTTCCAGGCTGTCAGTGAGGATGTAGAGGGAAAGCCTGTGAAATCAATTCCAGAAAATGTTGTGGATCACTGGCTATTTTACAAAGATCCAAAGCTGACAGGACCACCACAGTCATTTGTGTTTATTGTTCAAGAGGGTGCTTTTTTGGACCATCCCAACCAAAACCAATCTCGTTTAAGAAAAAAGTAAAGGGGGGTTGAGGGGACCAAAAAAGCAGGAGGCAGAGTAAGCAATGAGCCCTCTCCAAGCCCCGCTTGAGGATAGCCTTCCCCAATACTGCCCCGGCCCTAGCCCTCGCTTAGGCACTTTGTATTATTACATGTGCACTCTTCATTGTTTTTTCTCACAACAACCCGGTCTGCTTCTGCACTCTGTCGTCCGGGTGGCCACTCATAAAAAATGTGATTTACATTCTTGTTTCTCTCTTGCCACCTTTTTACTTCCTGTTGCTTCTGCAGCCCATACTTTGCTTGCCTTTTCTGTTCTTTTAATCTGAAAACTGAATTTATGTACATTTTATGCTTATTACTATTACGTTTGTGCATGCAGCAGAGGAAAAAAATTAAACACTGTCATCAGAATTGCCCTAGTTTTTCTTTTTTTAAATAATGTATAGATGATAAATTATTCAAACAATGAAAAAGAAAAAAAATTACTTTGCTGAAGATGACAAAACAATTCAAAATAAAAGCAAGGAATTTTATCTCAGTTGCTTTCCCATCACATTCCTAAATTTTTCACACCTAAAAATGATCACGTCTAAAATATTATTACACATAGACTACAACAGCATCCTTTGCAACAGGTAGAAACTCGTTTCAATGTCACTGAAAAGCAAGGCAAGAAATCTAAAGATTGGAGGTGACACAGAGTGATGGTGGATTTGACAGATGAAGTCATGGAGCTTGAAAACATGTGCTCACCTTTTGCCAGGACCAAACCTCAAACGGCCAAATTCAAGTCCTTTGAAACAGTTAAGACAATTTACCCCTACTGAGGAGCTGCCCCTGTGAATATAAATCCATGCTATAACAGAATAAAAGGGTCATTTTGTGCTAATTCAGTCCCACTCAGCAGCAAAGCCTGAGCAGAAAGATCTGTCATCAAGTTGAAGCTCTCTGACTGGCTGTACACTTCTTGCTGTAAATCTCACAGATTCTCATAAAGCAGGTCCATCCCGAGTTCTCATTGGAGACTAGAAGTAGCCCTTAGCATTTGTAGAAATAAGCAGCAGATATGGCTGTTTGTTCTTTATTCCCCTGTCTGCCTTAAATTCAGATCCTGTTTTCTCTATTAGGGCTAAGGAAAGAAAAGTGATTAACTGGAAGAACATATGAACAAGTGAAGAGATTCAGAGTTCAAGTATGCACAAAAGATTTGGCTGCTCCCCTGGAATTTATTTAAATTGACCTGACATTTTTTTCAGAGGTAAAGAATGATACATCATGCCCACAGTCCTCTAGCTGGTAAAGCAATCCTCCTCTGTTCCCCACTCCTCAGAGGCAGTCTGCTCTCTTACCTGAACATTTCTTTTTAAAGGGTAAACTGCTCCAACACCATCAGTCTTGCAGGCACACACCTTTTAGATGCACAGTGCTTTTCATCTCCCCTCAGTGCAGCTGAATGGGAACACAACCCCTGCAGCTTCAGGTGTCTGAAAAGATTCAGAAATGTGCCAATGCCAGCCAGATCTGCCCCACACATACCGTACAAATGTTTCAATATTCTCACCTCAACATTACTTCTGTGCAAGATGATGAAAAAGTCTATGCCTATTTCAGTGCACAGCATTGGGAATTTACCTTAGGAGCCAAAGCCATGAGCCCAGGGCTTGCAGTCAGCAACTTCTGGCTTCTCATCCCAACTGTGACACTGATGTACAGGATGACACTGGGCTAGTCATTCTGTGAGAATCTGTCTTACATTCCTCAGCCATAAGATAGGGTTCCTTGTTTTTCACAACTTTTTTGGGAATTAGTTACTTACTTCTGTATGATGGAAGAGGAGAATTATATAGGTGATAAGTTATTCATTTATAATAGGAAAAAATAGGGAAAAATGCTTCAAACCCAGGAATGATAAACTATTTTTAGTATATCAGTAACAGTAGCACTTGTATGACTTAACATCAAGGCAATTAAAAGATTTTTTTTAATCAGTTCTCATGTTTATTTTGTAAAATAGTGACTAAAGATTCTTGTTTAAATGTACATCATAAATTATTACAATGAAATGATTAAGTTAATTCCCAGGCAACATAGCTAACATAGTGGCTATGTTCATTTGTATTACATCAAGTGATTTGGTGAACTTCAGCTTTTACTCGATTTGAGGTACAGAAACATCATAAAGAGAGGTGGAAAAGTCTGTCAGTAGAAACCAGGGCAAGGGAAGAAGAGGTCTAAATGTGCCCAGACAGACTACATGACAGAGCTTTAAAACAAACACGTTTCCCTGCCCCGTGCTCAATCTTCTTAGCTCCAGAACAGCCTTGGTAGAAAATGTTAGCACTGTTAAACTACTAGGTTTAAGCTTTAGATGGCATATTTGTGTGAAGTTACACTTCTGAAAAACATTGAATGCTATTTAAAGAACTTCTTGCAAATCAAGGTACAGCAAGTACGTACACTTACAACCATAAGCCAGGGAACAAGGACTCTCACTCATGGTTAATGGCTCCAGTGATTGGGCTGCAAAGCAGAGAAAAGTAAGTAAAGTCTTCAGAGGGATACTGAAAGATTTATAAAATCATGTAGGAAAGAAAGGAAAAACATTCATAATCTCTCCATGGAGAAAAAGAAAAAAAGGAAAAATAATCAGAAGCAGCAAATTCAGTGGTTATCAAGACTAAAATGAACTTTTTCTTCTCTGCTTTGAAAAACCTTCAAATATAACAAATATTCCTCAGACTGAAACCTTTTTGATTTTAAATGTTTCCCAGTGTCTTTCTTAAGTGTTTTGTTTTAAATGATGAAGTTTTAATAAATAGTGGACACATAATAAGCTTCTGTGGGATTTGGACTTTATCCCACAAGTGAGAGGAAGACCTCATAACTCAAAGAGTGATGAAGCCGCAAGAGACTTATGAAGGTTTTTCCGCACTAGTGGGATTAATTCCATATTCCACAGATGCCCATTATATAGAGGTTCTCTGTTTATACTGCAAGGAGGTAAAAAGGTTTTTTTTATTAGATTAAAATGTCAGGGTTGAATATAAATGTCTTAGTCAGAAGAGTAAAAGAACAGCTGCTTTGTGGTGTCACAAAACATCCAGAAAACAGTGACTGGGTTAGTGGAGAGACATGCATTGAAAATGGTTTGTGTAGCAAGGAGGCATCACTACAGATCACTTGTTCCCTCTAACAGGAAGTAAAGGAGCCCTTACCTTTTGAAGAGGATTTTTGAATTGGTTTTCTTCATCACTTCCAGCATTCAAGCCCCTGTTTCTACTGCTCTTGGGCTTTGCTGCTTCATAGCATTGACAGGTCTCCCCAATACACCAAGATCACTGACAAAGGAAAAGGTGAACTTACAGAAAAATGGGCTGCCCTACTTTGACTAAAATGAACCTTTAGTCCAACATTTTGCAACTCTAGAAAACCACTGAAACTAAACTGACTATGTCCTGGTAGCAAGGAGTGTATTCCATATGAATCACTGATGCATTTGCTCAGCAAAACCCCCAAACACTGCCTGTTTTTGTTAGACTACTGCCTTGCTGTATTATGCCATTATTTTTATATGGCAATTCTCCTCTCTGTTCTGAAGCATTTCAAGGCTGGATATAACCCCCAGCATAAGAAAAAATCAGACACATGTATTTACATAATCTGTTTTCTTGGAGATATTTGTCTTTTAATGAAACACTGTTTATCTTCAAAACAGGAAGGCTCTAAAGCACAAATTTTAAAATCAGATTTTGGCTTTGATTTGAAGACCATAAGCTTTCATTAAGAGACTGAGTTCTCTGCAATACTAAGTTTTAAATTAAAACCTACATTGTTCACTGTTATTGTAGAATCCTCTATATTTTTCATGACATGAGGCAAAATGTTTTGGTATATGTGGGGCATAAACACTCAAAGTAATTTCTGACCGTATGTGCACTGCAATGTGTAAGCCCCGAAGAAATGTATCACTCTGGATTTCATTCAGCATGGAGCAACCTGCCTGTAAACACTGTATCATTCTGCCCAGCTTTTAAATACCAGGGAAAATCTGTCCTCATTTATTAAACCCAGCTGCTGCTTATGGGTTCAACTGAAACCTGCAGCTTGAAATATCCAAATAAGAGTGCCATGCCTGAATTTCAAAACCCAAGCAGCTATTTCAGAATGAAGTCTTGCCATAACCACAGAGCACAGACCTGCAGTGAAGACTGGAGTCAGGGGCCATCTGGCATGGGGCTGCAGAAATCCAGATCATCCTGCTGGTTAGTGTTGATAGTGCTGGGCAACTGTGAGAACACACCCTTCTTTAATCCTCTGTCTGATGCTCCTTTCAGAAGAGCCCGCTGAGGTGCCCAAGCTGTGGTCTGGTTCCTGTTGCTCCATGGAGAACTGGTGAGCCGCAAAGGGCTGGCTCCCTCCCTACTGTGAAGACAAAAAAAATAAGAAAAACAAAAACCAAACCCACAACAAAACAAAACAGAACGAGAAGAACTGAAAGGGGGTAAATAAAGTCAAGAGAACAAGCTGATGTCAGGATTCATGCTTTTCAAAAAGGGAACATGCCTCTGTGCAAGTAAAATTGAAGTCTTTTTCAGCCATTTATTAGCAATTATGCTAATATTGCACAAAAACATAATTTGTGCCACAGCCACAACTGGGTAAGAGGCAGTGCTCACAACAGCCTCTCCTAAGCATGGATTGTGACCCATAAGGCAGCCTCTGTGAACTGTACTATCTCACTAAGAACAGAATGGAGACCCCCATACTATGCTGAGAGCTTTAACACCCATGCCAAGAGTAGTAGAAACCAGAAAATATCTGTCCCTTCCTGTGATGCCATCTCACATGGCAGCTCGGTCTACATCTGCCTTAACCACAAGTCTATAAATCTGAGGCTTTGCTCTGGGTAGGATGCAAGGAAAAGATCCTTTTAAAGGTCCTTTTGCCCTCTATTTCTCATGGATTGGTATTTTGAGGTCAAGTATTTTTGAATATTTATTTTTAGTACTTTAACATATCTGCTTGTCTACTTAAAATAGCTTAAGAAATATTTTGGGCACAAAAACACAAACACATCTTTAATGAAGTTCTGGAGTTACCTCCTCATCAATGACAGCAGTGTGGAGAGGTGCTGGGGTAAGTTTCTAACAGAGCTCTGATACACCCCATGTCAAAAAGAACAAAGTTAAAAATAGCGGAACTTGAAGGTGAGACAAAGAAAAGAACACTAGAACATCAGTAAATTTCCTCCATTTCTTTTTAAAAATTTTGTCTTTACTTTTAAGCATAAGTTTTACTAGTCTGTCTCAAGGAAGCTAACACTGAGTTTAGCCAAGAGAATATCTTTAACAGGATCTGCAGTGTGATGGAGAAAACTGATCAGGAACCCAATCAGAATTTAGAAACTGGATTGTGTTCTATCAACTGCATTCTATAAATCACTTTCTGCACTCTGGACCTGGTCTCTTCTGGCATACATTTTTTGCATGATGGTAATTTCACAGCTTCCTTATGGAGTTCTTCCAAATTTATACTAGCACTGTGGAAGCCTCTACTAATATTTCTGCATGCTTTCCTACTAGGTTGAGGCAGGGAGTGAAAATTTAGATGCAAAGAAATCCACCACAATGAATCCATCCCCTCTCAATATGGGAAGATTTCTACACCTACACAGGAAAAACACATCATACACTTTTTCTAAAATCTCCTTCACTGGAATGGCACTATGCCTTCACAGGCAAGCAGGGAGGAGGCTGCAGGAAGATGACATCTTGGAGATTGCAGTATCCTCCCCTTGATTGATGTAAGTGCTCCACTGGGGGTATGACTTCAATTCTTTCCTTGAAACATGAATCAAACAAGGCCACAAGCAAATATATTTCCCTGTCAAACATTTCATTTCCTGGAGACAGTTAAGAGCTGATGTGACATACTGTGAACGGTTTATTTTTGCTTTTGGGCCAGCAAATTGCTGTACTGTTTTCCAGGCCCTTAAACTTGGTTTGTGTTTGCTGAAAGGAGCGTTGCAGACACACTGGCTGCGAGTCCAGTAGGATTTCTAGCACACTGACTGATCCTAAGCATTCAGCTGAGGAAATGAAAGATCAGTAAACTGTATTCTGGCCAGAGGTGCGTGTGTTCCTCTTTGCTGAAGACCTCAAAAGAGCAGACCATGGAGTTTCTTTCATGTCATCATATTTGTTGCATCATCTAGTTTCCCTTTTAACAAAACTATCAACTGATGCAATTGCCTGGCTTGTGCTTACAAAAAATAGAAACACAGGGAACACTCTTGTTCTGCCTTTTTTTGTCCCGTGGCCAACAGGCACAGTGCAAATTCAAGCATCAGAATAATTTCTTGGTGAGAAAAGCAGGACAACAAGCAGTAAGTCTGTCTCACAGACACAGTGGTAATAAATGGCAGAGCTAGGAGTAGACCATGCTCTACAGACCTGGCTGTTCATTCACCGAAGTAAATGTAATCCAAATTTCACTGAATGAATTTTATCCTAAGTTCCCTGTGGTAAAGAAGGGGAGAAACAGATGCTGCAGAATCACCAGTGATTTTGCTGATTTGTGGGACAGAGATCATGACCCACCTCATAAAAATTTAAAGTAGCTTTTCTTTTATCTGCAGGCTTTAAACATCCATTGAACCAACAGCAGAGAAGCATGGGTATAGTACAAAATAACAGGACAAAGTTGTTGAATGACTGGACACTCAGTCAGGGTTATCTGAACGTTGTAAGAAGCAGTCCTCTGATAGTGGCTGTGATTATTGTAGGGAATACTGCTGGCATGGCAACATTAAAGAAACACTGGGATCTTCCAACTAATGTGACAATATTTTCTTTTTTAATAGGTGTCACCTCCACTTTTGATTTCTGTGATACTAAAATGTAACAAAATTAACAGAATATACATTTTTGCAGCATTGTGGTACAACTACAATAGAGCAAAATATTTTTGAGCACTACAGTAGACAACAAAATATAGAGTTCAGAGGTAAAATAAAAATTGAATATTTCATTTTTCTCTGACATCCGTGTATTGAAAACAGAGGTTGATATAAAACAGTCCAAAAACCATTTGGTCTGGCCTTAGTTTTTGAGCATCATCTTGTTAAAATCTCTGCCTGCC
>VXAD01003543.1:0-26765 GCA_013399195.1 Dicrurus megarhynchus
CCCTCCGCAGCCCCCCGCCGCTCGGCCGGCGCGGAGCCGCCATCGCACCGAGCCGCCCCGCGCCCGCCGCCGCCTTAAATAGGGGCGGGCAGGGCCGGGCCGGGCCCTCCGCCCCCCGCCCTTAACCCCTTCCCCGCCCAGCCACGGCAGCGGGCGGGTGGCGGAGTCCGCATCGCTCTGCTCCGGGAGGGCAGCGAGGTGCCCGACCACGGGGGGGAGGCACCGCCGCCTCTGGGCTTCCCGCAGGAGGGAAGGGACCGGCTCCCTCTGCCCGCGGCTCCGGGACACCGAGGATCGCCCCGGAGCTGCCCCGGCAGCGGCAGCGGCACCGGCGCGGCGGTACCGGCGGCAGAGGGACAGCGGCGGCACGGCACAGCCGCTTCCAGGCGCTGGATAAACCCTGGAGCGCGAGCAGCGGGAAAAGGGATGGGCCGAGGGACAGCCACGGCCGAGCTGATGTGTGTCCCGGCCATTGCGTGTCCCGGCCAGGGTCGCACGCCCCCGCGGTCTCAGCCTGACACCTTATGTTAAAAGCATGTACTAACGTGTTAGTGAGAATTGTCAGAGACATTTGCCCCTCACCACCCGAAATGCAGCCGCATTTTAACCCCTGCTCTTTAAAAGCAGTAAGCGCAGGTGCAGTTGCTCCCCTGCCGCCACACACCCTGTGTGTTATATTAAGAATTTTAATGGATACAGCTCTTGGCAGGTGGCACCAGCTAAAAACGCAGAGTTCCAGGGAGAGCAGGAGGCAGCGTGAACCACATCTTCAGCAGCAGCAGCCACACAGCAGAGGCTTGACATTTCTGTAAGAGCAGCAAATTTGTGTGTTCACTGGGGATGTATAATTGTCCTCCCAGAGAGACAGTAAGTGGCCATGACTCCCTGCCTCTGGCCGAGCCGGATCACGCTGAGCTCTCACTGCTCCATGGTTTTGCTTTCCCAGAACTGTCCTTGGGCAGCAGCAGGGGAGTCCCTGCCATTACACCCCCGCAGCTCTGCACCCCACTCCTTGGGCAGCTTTTGTGCAGAATTAGAAGGGCGATGGCTTTGTTCTCAGTACAAAAATCCTGTGTTCCTTCCAGGCCACTGGACCCACCAGAGATGTTGCTGGGGGAATTCAACAGCGATGGCAGCAATTTTACGTAAATTGCACAAGACTTTACCAAACCTGATTTGCAGCACTGTGAGCAGAAAAACATAGGTAAAACCGGTTAAAAAAATGAAGCAAGCTCCAGCCTGGGGTCTCATTTCTGGTCTAATAGGAATGACTTCAGCTACCTGGAGTCACGGCATAGCCAGCACAAGATGGGTTGAGCCAGGACCTGGCTTGTCCTGCAGCCCAGCCCACATGGGAGCGCAGGGGAACATAAATGCCTTTCCTTTAAAGGCAATACAGCCAGTGACCTCTGCCACCCCATGGGAGTGACACAGGCAGGAGCGGGTGGCCAGCTGTTCCCCATCTAGTCCACACTGGCTGCACAGCCTGGTGCCACCAGCCAGCTCCTCTCCAGTGGGGCACAAGTGCTAATGTGGAGCTGTGGGTGCTGCTGCTCTCACACTTCCGTTCCCTGTGTCTATGCCACCCAGCCCCTGGGACTGCTGGCAGCTGGCTCGTTTATAGCCATGCCTGCTGATATTTGGTGAGCCAAGCAGAGCTGGGACAGGACACAAAGAGCTGTGGCCTTGTGTTACCCTGGAGCAGGGGAACAGCAAGACCTGAGCTCCTCTCATACTGAAGCAAGCTGAGGATGCCCCACCTGCCTTCCTGAAGCTGGGTGAGGATCCATCTTTGCCTCTGCTTTGTTTCTGCTCGTTAATTTAGCCGTCCCTTTAATTTAGTGAACTCCCTTCCCTTGGGAAGCAGGCGAGCTTTATGCCCTCCGGTGAGCAGCTCTCTGCCTGGCTTCACTGGGATTCCTCTCTGCACGTCTGTGACCACAGCCCATGAGCGTGACACTGCAGGGTGCTGTGCAACCGGACCAGCTTCCAGCACGGGTGTGAGAGCCTCTCTTATCTCCTGGGGCAAGAGGGATTGCCAGACAGTACAGCTTGGGTACGTTACATACTTGGTAAGCTGTCCCTGCCCAGTGCACAGTGCTGCGGTGGGAAAAAAGGGATGGAGGATTCTTTGTTCACACTGCAGTGAGAGGTCGGCCCGGGGATGGCTCCATATCCTGCTCAGAAACATCGATGGTCCCTGGTAGGTGGGTGTCCCCCCATGCTGAGGACAGAGGTGGTGGCTGGAGTCATGCTGCAGAGTGCTCGGGATGTGGAGCCTGACCAGGTGTGGGAAAGGACCTGGGGTGTGATACTGTACGGAGGGCAGTGTAAGGAGCAGTGGGAGGGATTGGTGCTGGTGAATGTAGAATGTCCTTCCCTCTGCCATTCCCTGTGCAGAGGGGATGTGGCAGCAGCCAGCGACCTGTCACTTCGAGCAGCTCTCAGGGAGGCTCCGCAAAATGTCCTCCAAGTTCTGCTTGTCAGCCCGGATCTCAGCCAAGTCGCTCTCAAATGCTTGGATCTTCTCCTGCTGCCGTGCTGCCTCCTGCTGCAGCCGGCTGAGCTGGCCGGCCAGGGGTCCCGGTGTGGCCAGGCGCAGCCACAGCTGCTCCAGCTGCAGCCTCCCGGCGCTCAGCACTGCGTCCACCTCTGCGTCCTGCTCCAGGTTACCTGGGCAAGGGGGCAGAGGACATGGGTGAGAGCAGAGAGCTGGACAGGAGTGGTTCTGGATGTACTCCATGGCACCAGGCAAACTATAGGGAGTGGGTGCAGCAGGGCATGGAGGCTTTGCAGCTTCTCAGTGATCACAGTTAAGCAAACAGAACTGTGGCTCCAGGCAGGGCCTGGGCACTTCTCTCTCTTACAAATGGATCATGATTTCCACCCTTTTGCAAAATTTCTTGGATGCAAGAGTCCTGGAATGCTCAGAAATATACCCAGATGATCAAAACAGGAGGAGGTCGAGCAAGACCAACCAGCAACAAGGAGGAAACCCAGTCTAGCACAGCCCTCAGCTCCAAAAGGACTCTGCCAGCCTTGCTCCCCCTGAGGATTCCAAGGGAGATCAGTGTACTCAGCACACACATTCAGCAAGCCCCAATTCATTCTTTGTGAGGGTTTTCCTCAAGACGTGAGCCTTAAAGAAGCTTTGCTGTGACTATGGGTGATCTCAGCCAAAGGACACCCAGCTCAGCCCGGATGGCCATCAAGCAGGAGTACCAGTGAGCAGGAGAGCCCTGGTCCCCGAGAGCCCAGCCCTTTCCCTGGAACCTGCACCCCATTTCCCCCGAGGTCTCACCTAGGCTGTTCAGCAGGTCGTTCAGGGTCTCGATGTCTGACATGAGTGAGCCCCGGGCTTCCTGGAGACTTTTTGCCATCTCACTCACCTCTGACCCCACCTTCCAACAGAGACAGACACTCAGATCAGGGACACCATTGACCCTTGGCTGGATGGCAGAGGAGATCCCAGGAACATCCCCAAGGCATTGTCCCTACAGTGGAGCTCACAAGCCGGGTTGTTCACTATGCTTTGGGCTATGGGCAAAGCTGATTCCAGGCTCTGGAGGACACAACCTGCCCAAGGGGACCCAACTGACCTGGTGTGCTTCCTCCAGGTCCCCCCTGAGCTTCTCAACCATGTGCTCCTGCTGGGAGAGTTCCCACCGAGTCTCATTGGCACGTGTGGCAAGCTGGCTGGCGTGTTTGAGGGCCTGTTTGCTCTCCTGCAGCACAGCCCGTGCCCTCTGCAAAGGGATGGAGATGGGAACAGTCACCCAGGGACATGCAGCCCTGCCTGCAGCAGCCTGGCCTCTGTAGGTGATGGCTGCCAGCCTGGCCATGCCCAGCAGCTCCAGCCCACATCCCTCAGCTTGGACCTTGGCGCTCTCCTCAGAGATGTGCTCAGCCTCCCCAGCTGTCCTCTGGGCTGTGGTGGAAACAGACAGGGAGTTTCCCAGTGTCTTCTTTGCCTGTTTAATCTTCCTCTGAGCATCCACTATCACTCTGTCCCGCACAGTGGCCATCCTCCTCCTCAGGGCAACCTGACCCTTCCGATGCCCAAGCACCTTTCTCATGCCTATGGGAACAACCTGGCCATCACCAAACTGTCCACTTCTCTTCTTGTCACCTGGTGAGGGCCAGGTTGTGGCTGGAGATGCTCTGACTGGTGCCTTTTACCTTCCAAGCTGGCCAGGAGGGACTCGGCATCGGAGAGCACAGCTTTTCCTCGAGAGACAGCCATGGTGGCCATGTCATGGGCAGAGCCAGCCTGATCCTGCAGCTGGGAGAGGAGAGGAGAGGAGGAGCGAGGCTGGGGAGTGGGTGAAGAGTTGCACCCAGTAGGGGAGTGTGGGATTCAGCCTGCTCCCATTTGGCAGGCGAGCTCCTAGGGAGCTTTGTGTCTCCCAAAACATCCTCTCCCAGCTCCCTGGCTGCAGGCATGGTCCCTCCAGTCACTGGAGCAGCAGGGATGGGGCTCCCCATTCAAGTGAGCAGCAATTACCCGCTCGAAGCCATGAGTCCTCTGCAGTTCCAAGCGCAATCCAGTTGCCAGGATGTGGGATGTCTCCACAGCCTGCTGGGCCAACGGCTCCTGGGCCGCTGCTGCCTGCTCCAGCACTGCCAGGTCCTGTGCCAGGTCTCCAGCCTGCACTGGCAGCACCTGCTGCAGGGTCAGAAATGCCAATGAGATCATCTCCCAGCTCGGGAGGCAGCAGTGGTAAAGCAGGAGGTAGGGATGCCAGCAGGAGCTGTAGCTTGGGCACTGCTCACCTGCCTCAGAGCAGCCACCTGCAAAAGTCTCTCGGCCAGGTCAGCACGTGCCTGTTCCACGGCTGTCAAAGCTCTCCTGGCTTCCTCTGCCACCTCTACCATGCCAGCACCCAGCTCCTCCTGCGCCTGCTGGATTTCCTCATACCTACGTGGACAGTACACTGCTGTTGGCCAGGGCCCTCTGGTCCCTCAAAGGGTGGAGAGGATGACTTGAGGCCTGGCCCTGGACACGGATGTAGCAGGAAATTCTGGGGGCTTTTCCTGAAACCCTCCCAGCACGCAGAGCCTTGTCCCTCTGCTTTACAATGAGTTTGAAGGTGCTCAGCACGTGCCTGTTGGGCTGGCTCCAAATCCCCATGACCGAGTCCTGTAACAGGGACCTTGCCAGAGGAAAGGGGCTGTGGTGCCCTGCCAGCCCTCCTTGCTGCCAGCCCCTCACCTGGCCTCCAGCTCGCGCTGCGCATCCCGCGTCGCGTTCTCCTCCAACAGGTTCCGCAGGAGCTCGGAGCTGGCGTTGGAGGCACGCAGTGCTCTCCTGACCACTGCCTCCACCCGTGCCATAGAGTCCTTGTGGCTGCAGGGACAAGGACACCCAAGAGAGGATATCAGGATTCGCCTCCTGGCAAAGGAGTGCCCGCCCTGCACCCCCGGCTGGGCCCCCGGCTCCTCTGCCTGTTCAAGTCTTACCTCTCGGACAGAGCTCGAGCCTCCAGTGCCCAGCGGCTCCAGTTTGTGGGCTGCTGTGGGATTTCCTGGGGAATCTCCTTGGAATGCAAACACCAGCACTGAGACCCCGGCAGGGAGCAGGCGCCCCCAGACGCTGCCAGCCCAGCACCACCAAGAACCTCCCAAAGGGGTGGAGCAAGGAAATACCTCCTCTTGACTCAGCTGCAAGGAGGGCTATTCCCACATGGACCCCAGGCTTTCCCACTCACCCGCTCTGCTGGTCACATCCCACCCCAACAGTCCTGGGGAGCACATCCCGCTGCCCTCCAGCATTGCCACCAGCCCCCTCAGGAGCCCAGGGCTGCTGAGAGCCCCCACCGTGGTAGCCAGGGTGTCCGCAGCGTGCAGGATCTCCCGCTGTGCCGACTGCAGCACGGCCCCGATCTCCGACAGCAGGGTGCAGGTCTTGGGGGGTCCGTGATCGGAGCAGCTGGTGGCCCGGCTGGCATTGGTGAGACGGCCTTGTGCAATGTTCAGTGCCCCTGCCAGCTGCCCCACCTGTACCAAGAGGGTGGCCCAGGCACCTGTGGGCAGCACAAGCAGTTCGTTGCCCATTGGGGTTGCTCGGGGCTCCCTGCTTCCCTGTAGGGCTGCCCCATGCCCCAGCCCCTGCCTCACACCTACTAATGAAAGGGGAATACAGTCCCTCTGGGTGCTCAGGAGGGACCCAGGGATTCAGCACCCAAAGGGCACCCATGTGTTGGTGCTCAGCCCCCAATAATGCCCATCACTGCCTGCTCCAAGACCTCAGGAGTGTGAGCATCCCTGCAGTGCTCTGTCTTCCCAAAAAAGCATGCCCCCTCCACTGCCCTCGCCCCAGGTCACCCCATCACCCACACCGAGCCCAGTGCTCACCTGGGACCTCCTTGCACCCACCCAGCATGTCACAGCACCCTGAGGGAGCAGAGGGTCCCCAGAGGGGTGAAGTGGGTGGAAGGAAGGAGAGTCCCCCGTACCTCTCAGGAGGTGTGGGCTGGGCAGCCCATCTCCCCGGGGTGCATCTCCCAGCATGGCAGACTGGCCGGGGTGGGTGTCACAGCCTGGTTTCTGCAGCCATTCCTCCATCTCCTGCAGCCTGGCCTTCAGCCGGTCAGCCTGCGGGCACAACCCGGGGGGACATGAGGGGACAGTGGGGCGGTGCAGGGGTGGGGTGCTGTGCCTGCTTCAGCACTGCACAGGCTGTACCTCGTCCTTCACCAGCCCGTAGCAGGCAGGACACTGCTGGCAGCGGGAGCTCAGCGGGTCAAGGAAGAAGTTGGCCTGGCACCGGTCACACTTGTAGCCCACAAAGCCGGGGTGGCAGAGGCAGGTGCTGTTCTCGTGGCACTGAGGGGTGACGGAGCCCAGCGGGGAGCAGTTGCAGGCTGCAGTGGCGGCAGAAAGGCATCACGCTGTGGCTGCCAGCCCTGCTTTAGGGACAAAGATGCAGTCCCCATCCCTGTTACCTCGGCAGCCCCTGGCAGAGAAGCCAAAGAAGCCATGCTGGCATCGGTCACATTTCTTCCCCATGACACCCGGTTGGCAGGAGCATTGCCCTGTCAGCACGTGGCACCCGCTCTCCCGCGACCCTGTTGGGTGGCACTCACAGCTGGCACAAGAAGTGGAGGGATATGAGCAGGCAATCAACGCAGAGACCGGAGCTGGGAACATGGAGCCACTGCTGTCCCCTGGCAGTCCCATGCTGTGCCCCACATACCTCTTGCACCCCACGGTGGGCTCCAGGCCGTAGTAGCCAGGCTGGCACTGCCCACAGGCTCTGCCTGTCACGTGTGGGAGGCAGTGGCACTGGCCTGTGCTAGGATTGCAGCCCTCCAGCCTCGGGTCTGAGCCATTGGGGTTGCAATCACAAGCTATAGGAGACAAAACAGCTCTTAAATCCCTGCACAGGGCTGGTGGATAGGGCAGTAGGAATGAGCTCCTGACAACATGAAGAGCCACGTTCCACCGTCAAACAGGGCTCCAAGAGAAAGAGCCCCTGCAGGCTAGAGTATCTCTGGGGAAGGATGGCAGTGGAGCAAGAGGGCAAAAGACATTCTGGAACACTTGGGGATAACCTGAACCATCCATCACCTCTAAACCTGCTGGGCATCCCCTTCCACCCTCTGCCTTCACTGCTGGGAGGATTTTGGCTGCAAGTGAGCTGTCCCCGGGGGCTGTACGTACGTGCACACTTCCCCGCAGGGCTGGGAGCCAGCGCATCCCCGTAGAAGCCCGGCCGACACTGCTCGCAGTGATCGCCCATTGTGTTGTACAGGCAGCGCAGGCACCGGCCAGACACGGGGTCACAGTTCCCCACGGCATTGAGATCCACGTTCCCGTGACACTGGCAGGGTTCACAGGGATGCACGGGACCTCTCTGCCCCAGGGGGTCCCCGAAAAACCCGTCATCACAGAGCTCACAGCGTTTTCCTGGGGAGGGTAAAGAGGAGGGGAGGATCCAGTCGTGCCGACGCTGCCCACAGCCCCTGTGCCCGCCCACCCCCAGCCTCACCTCTCTGCCCCGGGGGGCAGTGGGTGCAGACCACCTCCCCCGTGCTGGGCACCTCGGTGCAGGGCGAGCGGCCGGGGCAGGGGCAGGGCTTGCAGTCATCAAAGCGCCCTACGAAGGGGTTGCCATAAAACCCGGGGCTGCAGCGCTCGCAGGAGGGACCCTCTGTGTTGTGCAAGCACTGGCAGTGGCCTGCGGGGAGGAAAACGGAGCTGAGGGTCTGCGAAAACCCAGCCCCGAATAACAGCAGGGACTGCGGGAGGGATAGAGAGCCCAGCGCTGAGCACGGCAAGAGGGATGTGCAGCTCCAGCCAAGGGGTTGCACATCTCCAGCCAGTACTCGGGACATTTTCCCTCCCTGCCCTGTCTTTGCTCAAGGGAGAAGGTTTTGGAGGGGACACGCGGCCGCAGCGACGCAGGGACGAGGCAGCGCTGGCACAGGCAGCACCATCAATGTGTGCGGAGGCTGCCGGCGCCTGCCGTAATCCACAACACATTTCTCAACGTCGAGGCTCGTCCTTTCCAGCCTGTCTTGGAAAACACAAGCAGCCGGGGCACCCACCGGGGAGCAGCTCCTCCAGAGCGAGCCGAGCCAGTGAGTCAGCCTTCCGAAATCGGCTGTGAGGAGGAGAGGGAGGAAGAGGAGGAAGAGTGCTCGAGGAACCCCCCACCTCCAGGCAGATGCTCTGCTTCACGGGAGAGAGAGGAGTCGGGGGAGGATTTTCCCCCATGTTTTGTGGGGTCGGGTCATACCAGGAAGGCTGCGCAGGAGGGGGTGTTATTTCGTTTTCCCCACATCCAGGCAGAGCCAGTCGATGGAAAAGAAAGAAAAAACGGGTGGCAGGAAGAAGTGGAAAAATAAACTAAAGGAAGTGCGCGGGCTGGCAGCGCCCAGGCCGGAACATCAAAAGCCTGGCCCCATCCCTGGGGATTGTGCGGTCAGCAGCGCCAGCCCCGGCTCTGCGGGATGAGGGCGGGTGTGCAGAGCTGCCGCCGAGCTTCCGCGGGCGGGACAGGGGCATTCGCCGGGCACTCTGCCTCCTCCAGCCCTCTCCATCCCGGCCGTACATCATTGTTGCTCCGCACTGAGGAGAACCAGCCACCGAGGGCTTGGGCTGGCAGCACACAGGAGCTGGCTTCTCTGGTGTCTTGCATCAAGCCTGGCACCGCTGTTTTCCTGCTTTTTTCCTTGTTTCTCTGCTCAGGTTCACCCTAAGTTTGCAGATTCCTGAGCTGTGCCCAGTCCTGCTCCTCTCATCGGGCTGTCTGTGAGACCCAGCCAAGCAAAACCTTCTCTGCTGCCCTGACCCCTGCTCCCCCACTCCTCTGAGGACCAGCACCCTTCCCTTCTCCTCCTTAAAGGTCATAAAGTATTATGAAAAATGCTCCTCTAACTATAAATTACCACCACTATTGCAGTTCATTAATTATCTCTGACTTTGCAGTTATGAACCCTGTCCCTACAACCACCCAGGCAATTCAACTTGCAAATTTTGGGAATGGCAACCTCACCAAGGGTTTCCAGCTTCCCTCAGAACAAGCAAAGACATGGATTTGTCACCCATACATGGAGGGACGGAGGGGCCGGGGGTGCACACCTGTGAGGGGGTGACAGCCCCCGTGCTGGTTGCAGGTGCAGGGCACGCAGCTGACGAAGGGGCTGCCAAATGGGATCTCCCTCTTGAATCCAGGTGCACAGGACTGGCAGAACTGCCCTGTGTATCCCATGGGACACGTGCACTCCTCCACCCAGCCCGCCCGTGTGCCCGGCCCGGGGCGAGCGGACGTGAGCTGGACCTTGCTCAGGAACAACCTGCCTGTGAGAGGGGAGAGCGGTGTGGGAATGGGATGGTGCATCCCCTGCTCTGCTCTGAAACGCTCCAGACAGGCACAGGAGACCCCAAAATATGTCCTTGAGAGCCCAGGGGTGTTCACAGAGAGGAGGCAGCCCCTGCCCCAAAACACCGCCTACAATCCCTCTCGTCCCCGAGAGCCTGATATTGCTTCGGTGTCTTCACTCCCACCCCAGTTTGGTCCCCGTGGGGATGTTTTGTGGAGCCACCCACCTTGCACGGGGCCGTGGCTCACGCGGAGGCGAAGGGCGGTCAGGTTGGAGAGCAGGCGCTGGAAGCTGAAGGCTGACAGCAGAGGCTCTGCACCCTCCTCTGCCTCGTGCAGCCTGTTGGAGAGGGAGTGTGGGAGGCACGACAGGGCCAGCCTGAGCCAGGTGCTGCAGGACACCTGACTGGGACCCCCCCGAGGGGGACAGAGAGTGGGGCTGAACCAGTGGGGCAGCCCAGACAAATCAGACACTGTGCCCTAAACCCCACTGAGGCTTCCCAAAACACTGCGATGGGTACCTGAAGGAGACAGCCTGCCTTCCATGCTGGGGCTGGATCTTGCTGCTGGACATGGTGATCTCCATCCCCTCACCCTCCAGCACCAGCTGGACCTGGAGCAGGGGTACCCCGGTTTCTGTTCTCGTCCCATTCTCCTCCACTCCCAGCAGCAGGGACAGGAGCTGCCCGTAACTGAGGCGCTGGTTCTGCAGAAACTTCTCTGCGAGAGGAGAGCGGAGCAAAGCCTGTAGGACACAGAGGCACCAGCTCTGCCAGTGCAGTCCTATTCCCATCAGCATCGTCAGGAGCCACAGTCACCCTCCTAGAGTGGTGCCAGCTCCAACCTGCCCTCCTGGGGTTCTGGTCCACCACTCCAGTATCCCCCACTGTCTTCTGCTATAGAAACATGCTCAGCTCTGGAGTGGAGCCCAGCGCCTCCTGCACCAGCATAGCAGTGGGACGAGAGCACCAGGGGGTCCTCACGGCAGAGCAGCCCCCCAGGGACCCAGCACACACAATACCTGGTGCAAGAAAATCCACTGGCTCCTCTCCATCCCACTCGGCGATGATCTCCCCGCCAGCCCAGCGCAGAGGCAGGTCTGTGGTGCCTGGAGCTGTGGCAGCCCAGCCCTCCAGCCCTGTGTGACAGCACACAGTGACAGTGTACAGCTAAGGGAGCAGTGAGTCCCCGCCAGCACAGCACCAGCGGGGTGCTGCTTTCAGGGGCTCTGTTCCTCCTCCCAACACTCTCTTGAGTCTTGGCAGGGGCCAGCATTTTTTAACACCCTGCTCCACTTGGGATCTGTGCTCTCATGCACTGGAAGGTGGCCTTAACCACCCCTCATCTGTTTGTTTTCTTAGATTTGGAGGAAATTATTATCTTTAAACTTTTGCCCCCCTGCCTGTGCTGCCATTCTAACATTACTTGGGCTGGCAAGCACAGGAAGCCAGAGGAGAGATGCTGGAGAAGCCCAGAAGAGATGGGGCGTAATTGCATTAAGTTGGTTTCCTTAAGAAACCAGTTGAACTCCCCCCTACTCCCCAGGGTTAGTTATTTCTTCCAGCACTGCAGGACAAACACTTGGAAATCTCTCAAGTGGGCTGTGCTCTGTTATCAAATCATCCCTAATTTGGACTCTTTCACCCAGTATAAGATAATTCCATCTGATCCACCTCCACTGTGGACTGGGGAGCGCTTTGGGGAGCGGGGCTTTAAGAGGGTGCTGTGGTTGCATCTCAGCTCGGAGATTGCCAAACCAGTCCCCAAAGGAGCAGCCCCAAATTGGCTGTGTGAAGGGTGGAAAAAAAGACTCGGTATAAAGCCTGGCTCAGTTTCAAGGCCGTGGAAGACATTCCAGCAGCACAGCAATTGGCAGCGCGGTTTAACAGCAATTAGGATCCACCCGTGCCTGGCGCACTCGAGTCCATCTGGGAACAGGCGAGGCAGAGCGGGGTGCGTGCCGTGGGTGCCCGTCCCTGCGGGGCACGGCGGGCGGAGGCTGCGGTGTCCCCGCGGCGGGGCTGCACACGCCGGGATGCGCGGCAGATGGCAGGGTTTCCCCCAGCATCCCGCACGCATCCAGCCCTGCCAGCGCAGCCCTGCCAGCAGCCGGGCAAAAGCACCCCACCCCGCTCTCCCAGCCGCGCTGTCACATCCCAGCCGAGGATGGGGAGAGGTGGGAATAATTGGGAAAGTTCCCAGCAGGCTCCATCCTATTGTTTTATATCTTTCCGGGCTGATTTTTAGTGCTCTGCAGTCCCTGGTGTGGCGGAATGTCCATGCCTGGCCCTACAGTCCTCCCTGAGCCATGCACAGCCCCAGGAGCCGGTTGGCATGGAGGGATGCCACGCGGAGTCACGAAGAGCCTGTCTCCACAGAACTGGGGCCAGAAACAGAGGTAGAACAGTAGAACAGGGGCAAGCCAGAGAAAACCCTCTCCACCCATCACCACCAGTTAGCTCCAAAGGGGGATGCTCAGCCCCAAAGAGGGACACTTAGACACATCCTCCCCAAACTTTTTTGGCTGAAATTGGCAGAGCTGTGCCCTCCGTTTCACCCGGGGCTGGGGGGGCAGTACCTTGGCTGAAGTCGGAGCGGATGTGAATCTCCTGGTAGCCATCTGCTGCCCTGCAGGCGCTGGAGTGGCCATAGCAGAAGCAGCTAGTGCAGCCAGCGGGGTTGTGGGGCTGCAGGTTAAACCAGCCCGGCTGGCACCTGGGCACAGGGAGGAAACAGGAGTATGTGGCACAGGGCACGCAGAGCTGCAGGGAGCCACGGCTGTGTCCCGGGGTGGGACACCGGTGACAGCTCCTTGTGAGCCCGGTCCCAGAGGTCCAGAGGAATGCAGCCCCAAGTCCTAGCATTGCTCCAAGAATGGAAAGGGACAGTGTTCCTATCCCCATGCCGTGGCCACGGTGCTTACCTGTTGCACAAGTGCCCCTCCACCCTCTCCTTGCACGTGCAGTGCCCTGTGTTGGGGTCGCAGGTGCTCACGCTGCCTGCGGGGTCACAGGTGCAGGGTCTGGATGGGGTGAGATGAAGGCAGGAGGTGAGCCCCGGTCCCATCCCGCTGCCCCTGCCCAGGGCCGGGCTCCTCCTCACCTGCAGCCACCTTCGCTCAGGCTGTGGTAGCCGTCCTTGCAGCGCTCACACTTCCAGCCCGTCACGTTGGCTTTGCAGAGGCAGGTCCCCGAGTTGTCGCACTGGGGCTGCAGGGAGCCTGTAGGGATCCCGGCCAGCCCTGAGGCTCAATCCCAGCGGGGGAGAGACACAGAACGGGGAAGATGGGGGAACCCCGGGCAAAGGAGAACCCACCAAAACCATCCCTCCCAGCAAACTCCAGCTGGGGCAGTAGTTTTGCAGCCGGAGCCCGGCTGGGAACAGCTCCACGCACCTGCGGGGTGGCAGTGGCAGGGCTGGCAGGCTCCCTGCGGCTCCCAGCGGTAGTAGTTTTGCTTGCAGCTCTCGCAGTGGGGCCCGGCCGTGTTGTCGCGGCAGTTGCGGCAGTGTCCCCCGTGCCCGCTGCGCCGGAACAGCTCCCGATCATAGAAGCACTCCTCGGAGCGGCCGCTGCAGTTACAGGCTGGGGGAGAGGCAGGAGGATGGGTGAGGACCTGGCGGGCACTGGAGGTTACGGCAATCTCCTGCGGGGCCGGATGAGCCAGAGGGACCCCTTGGCTCGGCAGTGAGAGCTTTCGGCAATGCTTCTGCCCTTGGAGGCAGAGGTGGGTGCAGCACCGTGTGCGGAGCAGATGGCTGGTAAAGGGAATGGGGAGCACTCGGGGTGCTGCTGTGAAGGGGATCCCTGGGGTACAAATCCTCCCTCCCTCCCAAAATGGAGGGGATGCAGGAAGGGCGGAAGGTGCCAGACGAGCCGATGCAGCACCAGCGCAGCCCATCAGGGCCAGCCACCGCTGTGGCCACGGAGCCAGCCCGGGGGATACTCACGGAGGCACTCGTTGGCAGCCTCGGCCGTGCCGCGCGCCCAGGGCCGGTCCTGGTAGAAGGGCTGGCAGCGCTCGCAGTCGGTGCCGGCCGTGTGGTGCTGGCACACACAGAGCAGCTGCCCGGCCTCGTCCGGCGCGCACTCGCTGGCGTGGCCATTGCATTTGCACCTGCGGCGAGACCCCGGCGCGGGGGAGCCGCTCTGAGCACCGGTGTGGGCAGCAGCAGCAGTGGGACGGTGCCCAGGCTGTGCAGTGTGTGACCCTGCTACTGGGCTGGCTGTGGGGTGAAAGCAGCTCGGGCTGTGCTGGCCTTGAGGCCGCCCATCGTGTCCCCGAGGCGCTCCCGGCCTGGCCAGTCGGGAGGTCACACGCCGAGGGTGGCCCGTGCTAACCAGCTCCAGCTGCTGACCCCGGAGGTGGAACAACAGCTCCAGGTCTGCCGGCCGGCTGGGAGCTGTCCCAGCCCCGCTGCCTGGGGCAGACAGCACTCTCAGGGACGGGGTAATTTTCCACTTCTCCCAGCTGGAGAAGGACATGTGCAGCACAGTCCATGGGTAGCACCAAGTGGGTGCCACCTGCATCTCTATCCCACATCTGCTGCCCTTTCCCGCTGGCAGCTGTTAAAGCTTCTCTGCCTGTGGCCATGCTGACTCCAAGCTCCTCCACCAGCCTCTGCAGCTTCAGGTCATCTTTCCACTAGAACCCCAGGACTCCCCTTTTGCAGTGCCCAGGGATCAGCAGGGTCACAGGAGGAGCAACACGAGCCACAGTGTCATTAAAAGCCATTGGGCTGGGAGGGAACAAAGCAAATACAGCTGGTGGCACATGGAGTGGGCTAGTGGGGAAAAGACAACCTTTCTGCACAGCTGGGAGGGCTCCAGGTTTAATCACCCATCTCCGCACTTCCAGCTCCAGCTTACACGTGGAGGAAGCCACATCTGAGCAGTTTGCCCCAAAACCACAATTCAGACAAGACTGAGGTGAGGAGCAGCTGCCCCAGTCCTACAGCCCCAAGAAGGTTTCCATACTCCTGGCTGTCCCTCACCTGCCTCCGACAGAGAAGTCAGATATGGCGTAGTAGTACGACTGCAGCACCTTGGGGTCCTTGAAGATGTCATCCCCAAATGTGTTGAGCCGGTTCAAGGAGATGAGCAGGTCAGTGACTGTCACCCACTCCTGCAGGGGACATGGGGAAGGCACCTTGCTGGAGAGGTCTGGGCCACCAGCTCCCACCCCAACCAGGACACATCCTGCACCTTTTCAAGCAGGAATGCAGCGCATCACCAGCGCTTTTACCCCGGGTGGGTGTAATAATGCCCCCGATCCCAAGGGTCCATACACCACCCCCCCTCCCGCTCTGGTGATACCTGCAGGGCGGGGCTTCCATCAAAGTTGTAGGCGCTGGGCCGTCCCTCCAGGGTGGAGAAGGCCACATTGCCCCCGCTCAGCGGGGAGATGTCACTGAACTCATCGCTGCAGAAGGCCACCTGCTCGTCCTCGCCCGGCCGCAGGTACTGCCGCGGCCGCTTCCCGTAGGTCTTCTGGCAGGACGCGCTGTAGAACTGGAAGGGCACCCAGGGCCCCTCGGCGTGGCTGCGCTTGTAGATGGCGAAGCTCTCGGGGCGGCTGGTGTGGAACTTCAGCCGCACGTAGGTGATCTCGTAGGCTTTGCCTGGGGACAGACCCGCCATGCTGTGACCCTCTGCCTGCCACCTGATGGGCACCACAGCCTGAATCATCCCAGCAGCATCCTGTGGCACCCACCACAGCTAAAAACAGAGAAATCACCACCCAGCTGTCTTAACCAGCTCCTCCTTGGTGCAGCCCAAACCTTGTCCAGATCCAAACTGGCTCTCGCCCCAGTGCAGTGCCCACCCCTTTTGTGGGTACGCTGGGTGGGTTGCATGGGTGAGGAGCAGTTCCAAATCCAGGCTCTATCCAGCAGCTGTGGGGCAGAGTTAGGCTCACAGCACTGAGAGCATCCCCAGGGCAGTGGTGCTGCAGGGGTGGAGAGTTGGAAAGGGTCAAGGCCAATCCCTTCCCAGGGAGCTGCATGCCAGGACCCGGCATCGCTTCCATCTTTGCTGGGATGAAGACAAAGAGAGGCCACCAATCCCTGGGGCATCCGGCGAGCTCTGAAAGAGCTTGAAAGAATTAGCAGAAAGGAAAAGAGAAAACACCAAAGTGAACATCAGACCCACTTAATTGCCAGAGATGAAGGACCAGCTCAAAGCCTGGATTGCTCCATAACAGCACCACTCCTGACAGCACAAAACAATTAGCTGCAAGGTTTTGGCTTTATTTGAAAAGATAATGAGTTGGGAATGTTAGAGGGGTTATTCCGGGACTAGGAAAACAAGCCTTTAATTGGGCCCATATGAATACTGTCGCGTATGTGCTGCGACTTTGCTGCGGGGGAGCCGAGGCAGCCGGCTACCAGCGCTGGGAAAAGCAGCTGCATCCCATCAGGGATGCGGGAAGCGCCAGGCAGAGTGCCTGGAGAGAGGGACAGACCCACTCCCAGCCCACCCGGAGGTGATGAGGGCCAAGAAGGAGCTGCAGCTGGGCTGTCCCACCCTCGGCTTGTGCCTCTCCCCTCCCTCTGGGACCGCTCCGGGCTGGTGACAGCGGGGGTGCCCCTGTCCGGCACCCCGAGCAGGGGGGACGCCTGGCAGGCGCCGGTTCCCAGACAGTGCGGTCCCCAGGGGGATGTCTACCAAAACAGCGAGGTCGGGGCCGTCACCTCCCGGAGCAGTTTCCTCTGGGAGAGGAAGGGAATGCAGTGCTGTGTCAATAAACTGCCCCTGCCCCAAGCGGCCCCACGCGAGGGGAGGGGACGGCCAGGCTGGGGGAGCCCCATTTTGGTGCCTCCAGCTAGGATGGAGGAGATTCACTTTTCTGAGGAATTATCATGAGGGATCGTGTGCTTTTCCCAGACAGGCTTTTTAATCAGCCAATTTCTCCTCAAGAAAAAAAATGATCCAGAAAATAACCCAGGCTCTTTGCTGCTCAGGTGTGACAAGTCCTAAAGCAAGATGTGCTGCAGGGCAGTGATGCTGGGAAAGGTGCACAGGCAGCACCAGGACCCCCGGGTGCTCTCGCAGCTGTGCTGTCACCTGAACAAAGTGTGCACCTGCCTCCCCCAGAGCCCAGACTGCAGCTTCTACTGCACTGAGGCTCCAAGAAGAGAATTTTGGAGAGGACAAAAGGAGCACATGGGACAGTCATGTCACCTACATGTCCTGCCATCTCTAGCCCTGCCAAACCTCAGCTCCAGGCCCTCGTCCCACAGGAAAATCAGAGTCAGAGTCACGGACACAGATACCGCCTGATCTAGACAGTCCAAAATGAGCCACTGGCATTCAGATTGCTTCCTGAGGAGCCCTGGTGTCTGTTGCCTTTGCAAGCTGTGGATATTTTGGGTTCCTTCCTGACGTCTGACAGGGCAAATGCAAGAGCTATGGACACTTGGGATGATCGACCAGCTGCAAGCCCAATGCACCATAACAGCATGGCTGGAACCTCACGGGGAGGAGAGATTTAAAGGAGCATAATCTAATTAACGCCAATCAACAACACACAGGTAAACACAGGTCTTGTCCAAGTCATTCCATGTCTTATTTAATAAGCTCCCCAGGTAACCACGCTGGAGAACACACAGGAGCTGTGACTGAGCAAGATGGGCAGGCTGTGGGGACACACTACATGGGTTGAAACACCCAGTTAGCTCGGTGGAGCTCCAGAGCAAGGACTCAGCCCAGGCTGCATTCCGGGGGACTGCAGCGGCCAGTTGGGCTTTTCCTGCTTAACCCAAGTGAAAGCACTGAGGCAGCAATAAAAAAGTCTGTGGCTGGGATAAGAACAGGGCCCAGCAACTGTGGGAAAGGTCAGACAATGCTGTGCCAAGCCCCAAAATGGTACTTTTTAGCATGGCAAGATATAGGAGCCATGCAGGAGGAAGGGTACAACTGCAGAGGATGCTCCAGCTCACGGAGGGCTGTAGGGACAGGCTGGAGGATGAGCTCGATGCAATGCTATAGCCTTGGCTGTGTTAACAGAGACAGACACAGCAGGGCAGCCACAGGGACTGGACTCCACAGGAAACCCGAGTGTGGGGTCCAAGAGGGACCACAGAGGAGCCAGGGAAGAGCTGGAAGAAGGACAGAGACTGGGAAGGAAGCCCCGTGGCTTGCAGAGCCCACACATGTCGCTGTGCCGAGCTGGGACTGGTGGCCACAAAGTTGCCCGGCAGCAGCTGGCTCAGGCACACAGGCTGCGTTCGGGTGGTCCGTGCCCCGGGTCACACACGAACGGATTCGGGACGATCTGACAGCCCGCGTTAGGTGGACAAGAGGCCGGCAAATCCCCTCTGGCAGGAGCAGGGAGTGAGGATGGCAAGCTCCTCCGGCACCGCTCCTCATGCCCGGCGGGGAGCCCAGCCCCAGCCCGGGGACAGGACCAGATGTCCTCCCGCTCGCAGGGGGCTGGGAAAGCAGCGACCTCCACCCAGCCGGGCAGCTCCCGCGTCACTACCGGGACAGGCACGGACCCTCCACCGTCACCCCGACCCCGCTGGGTCCCACCAGCACGTCTCCGTGCCACACCGACACTCAGCTGTCCCCTCGCCACGCTCGGCTGTCCCCTCACCAGCTCCAGCCGCAGCCCCTCCACTACCCGCCTTCGGCATGCAGATGGCAGGAGACTGCAGAGAATGAAGATTTTACAGCGCTGGCCAACAGCCAGGAGAGTTTAGATGGCAAGAAAATGTTATAAAACCTTTTTAAAATGCCAGGCATGCCCCTTGGGTTTAAGTACCCTCCAAGTGGGCGGCTTGCACAGTATTTAAAACACAGAGGGTCGGATGCCAGCTGGGGAAACCTACTGGGGTTGCACGGTGTGTCTGGAGCTCTGCACCCTGAGACATCCCAGGCACCCTGAGCAACGCACGGGGGTGAAACAGGAGGGGCTTGGCACCCATGGTAGTCACCCTCCCCGGGCAAGGCTCTCCCCAGGGTAGGAACCATCTGCCTCCTGCTCTGCAGGCTTCCAAAATCAGTAAAAAGCAGCCTGGGGTGAAGGGGAGAGCAGGCACTCCGGGCATGGCTGCCTGGGAAGCACAGGCAGGCACAGCTTCTGGCATGCTGGGGCTCGGCTGATGGACAGGGCAGACCCTCCCCGAGCGCTTTCAGGGCTTTGCAGAGGGCAGCTCCCTCCATACACCCCCTAAAAAGCCCTGGGGAGGATCCTGTCCTTAATCCAGCACTGGCAGCAAGAGCTACAGGATTCAGGAGCATCCACCCCCATCTCGGCACCCTGATCTCGATGCACCCACAGCCGGTGCCCTCCACTGACACCGCCAGGGCTCCTGCTGGCACTTACCCAGGTGCAGGGTGATGTTGACGGAGTTGGGGTACTGGATGCCGAAGGCCATGGACTGGCTCTGCCACCAGGTGCTCTCCTCCTGGCTGTGGAAGTCGGTGAGGAAGGAGGCGTTGTGGTGGCGCCGGGGGTCGCTGGCGTCGCAGCGGTGGCACAGGGCGCTGGCATGCTGGGCGCCCATGTGCAGGCAGTAATCCTCCGGGGGCGACCCGCACGTGTTGGTGGCCTGGGCGGCCCGGCCGAAGGCGGCGTTCTCGAAGACGGGCATGCAGCGGCGGGGCTGCCCCCGGGGGTCCCAACAGGGGGACGAGCCCCCCGCCCCCATCCCCAGCCCCAGCAGGGCCAGCAGGCAGAGCCCGGGAGGCCGTGCCATGCCGGGGCTCTCCTGGCTGGACTCTGAGCCTCCTCTGGATGGCAGGGCGGCAGCAGGCGGGACGGGACGGGATGGGGTGGGATGGGACGGGACGGGTCCCCGTACCCGGCACCTCCTCTCGCTCCGAGGTCCATCTTGTGGAAGCTGCTGGGAATGTCGAAATGTTCGTACGTGAGCCAGAGCTGTGGAGTTTGGGATCCCCGCAGGCCATCCCAGGCCGTGTGGATGGGACCATCCAGTGCTCCATCCCCAAAGCACCTCCTTTACTTTGTGGATTGGGGATTTGCATCTTCAGCTGCGTGGATGTAGCTGAGCTCCTCCGTTTCTCAGCCCTGGGAACGAGCTTGTGGTGAGGTACATACCTCACATAAGGCTTTTTCCTTAAATTGGTGGGGGTCACCCTGCAGCCCCAAAATCAAGAGGGGATTAGGGAAAGGCTTTGAAAGGATTCAGCACCCTCTTCTCCCCCGCACTGATTTATGGGGCATTGATTGCCCTCCCACTCACACCAACCTGCCTGGGTTGTGGGTATGTGACACCCCCAACGCCTCCACACCAGCACTCTCGAGTGGGGGTCCCATCCCTGCCTGTCGCCATGAGCCTGCCCAGTCCCCTGGACCCGAGCGAGGGCACATTCCTGTGGAGGCACCTCCATGGGGTGGCAAAACCACATAACCACCAGACCTCATTAGCAGCACTTAGCTAATGCTAATTATAGTCTTTCCCAGGGGAATCCCTCTGGGAACCACGGCACCCTCCAGATTTGACCCACGGGGGTAGGAGGGTGACAGCAAACAGGGAGAGAGGCAGCCTGGCACGGTGCCATGCCCCTGGGCAAACCCTGACCCACACCCCACAGGACTACGCTTGCAAAAGTGGGATGCACAGGGGAACTCTGCCCCTGACCCCCACACTGCTTCACTGAGCTGCCCACGGGGGCTCTGGAAACTTAGTCCTCATTTATAATTTAAGCTCCCTTCCTCCCCTTCCCTTCTGCTCTTATTTATTTTATTCTCCTTCGCTGTACACACTGCGGGAGAAAGCACCAGAGGGGAGCTGTGAATCAGAGTCCTGGGCAGCGGCTCCCGCAGCAGCGCCGTTTCAAAGCCCCATTATCATATATTGACCCAGGCTCTGACAGCCAGAGCCAGCTCCTCTGGGAAGGGTGAATTTCCCAGCATCGAGGAGCTGTGCAGCAGCTGCCTGGGAGTGGGCGGCCAGTGGCAAACCCACTGTCAGCCTCCAGGGAGAAAGAGAAGGGTTTTCAGCTCAATAATTGTCCCGCGTGTTTCCACCACCAGTTTTAAGGGGATTTGCATCCTGCAGAGATGAGGTTTTCCAGGTGTTTTGCTTTCCCCTTGGTACTGAGGCTGTAAGCTCCAGGCAGGAGATAGAATCATAAAATACTCTGAGTTGGAAGGGACCCAAAAGGATCATTGAGCCCAGCCCTTAAGTAAATGACCCCTATGGGGATTGAACCCGTGACCTTGGCACTATTAACACCATGCTCTCACCAAATCTTTTGTCTCATGGGTTTGCCTTCTCCTCCTTGGGATGTAACACACATCCATGAGATGATTTCCCTGCCCCTGTTGCAGAGGGGTCCACGTTAGAGAGTGATGAGACCACACAGCCAGGGCTCAGGATGCAGTAGGAGTCAGGCAAAGCTGATGAGTATCCCAATCTCACCTCCTCCTCCAGCACAGCCCACTGGGTGTGGGGGGATGATGGGAATCGGTGGTGACACTGCTGTGCTCAGCAGTGGGGATGCTGCAGCTGGAGCAGGAACTGCACATTCCCAGATGGTTCCAGCTGTATCCCAGACTGGATGAGCCCCTCACCAGGCTCCTGCTGGGTGCTGGGCAGTAATACTGGCTGCAGAGAGAATCGACAAGTGAATGACTAGGGGGTTTTTGCCTGTATTTGAATACAGATGTTGAATTACACCAAGGAGATGCCCTACACTTGCTGTACAAGGTCCACTGGTATCACAAAGCCCAGCCTCACCCAGAGTCCTCTGTACCTGGAGAGACTTCACCCACTGCTCCAGTACTTTGGTCCAAGCACTTCAGGGATGTGGTGACCAAGGCTGTGATGACACCAACCTGTCCAGGAGCCACCTTCTGCCCCAATACAGACCTGGAACCCCACAAGGGTTAAAAGCTGTGGAGGCGGAGAGGAGAAAATGTTCTTCTGATTTGCTTAATGAACGTTAATTAAGAAGACAGAAGATAGCAGATTCCTTCAGGGTAGAGATGAAAGGCCCGTTAATTAAATCTGGAGAGTGAGGAACAGGGCCGACTGATCCTCCTCCTGATCAGACCTGACAAGGCAGGCGCGGGGCAGGAGCGAGGTGTGCCAGATCCCGCAGCCCCTCACGTCCCACAGCCCAGCTCCAGGCTGGCAGCAAGGCCAGGTTTTGACAGGGTGCGTGGGACTGGGTGCCACTTACCTGCCTCCAGCACCCATGAGGCTGAGGGTGGCCCCATCCATCCCCTGGAGCTGGGGCGAGAGCTGGGTCACTGCCCCTGGCTCCACTGCACTCCTGGGATGGTACTCTGAGATGGGCAGCCCTTAGTTTCCAGCAGGACCTTCTCCTTGCTGGAGGAAGGGGAAGGCAGGATGGCCAGCTCCATCCTGAGGAAGAGGAGGAGAAGGAGATTTGGTCACCCAGCTTGGCGGTTTGCCCCAGGTCCCACCACCGACAGGAGCTGGCCACAGGTTAAATGGGAGAGGGTCAGAAAGGCACTGACCACCACCTCGTGCCGTGGAGGGACAAGCCTCTGGGATGGACAGCTGCCTGTGTTTCAGCACACACGCTGCCTCACCTTCCCGGAGCGGGCAGCTCCTACCACAAGTGATTTGCCAAAAATGGCTTTTCTGCCTGTAGCTGAGACCTGGAGGCTGTGGCACAGTAACAGGATTCTGCTGGCAGCCTGCTGCCTCCGTGCTCTCCTCCAGCTTTCAGCACAGGCTTATTTTTATAAGCAGAGCAGTTGAACATCCCAAATCAAACCCCAACACCGCAGCAGCCCTACCTGGCCCTCCCTGACACTGTGGCCCGTTCCCTCTCCCACCCCACCCCTCGCCCTGGGACTGGAGCAGGGGTCGCAGGCAGGTTGAGCCGCAGGATGCCACGAGCATTTCAATGAGCACAGACAATGCTCTGCCGCTCTCCCGGCACGCACAGCCCTGCCAGGGGAGACAGCCAGGGTGATGGGGTGCTCTGTGTCAGAAACAGCAGCCCCTTGGGCACAGAGGAGGAAAGGGCAGCTGCCAGCACACCCCACATCTCTGCTGACCTCGGAGTGAAGACCCCATCTTCAGGGCAGTGGGAAACTGCGCACGCAGTGTAAATGATGGCTGGAGCATCTCTCATGTGCACTGGCTTATTTTGTAAACCTGAACTTTGCAAAATGTCACAAAATGGAGAAACGAGAGGCCTGGGATGAGTAAATCTCTATTAGAAATTCCCTGGGATGGCAGCAGTCATGTTCTCGCTCGGTGATGGCACATTACAGCCCAGCCCAGCTCGGGGAGCGGGGTCATGCGTGGCGCTGATTGCGGAAAGTATTTAATTAACACTGCCGTAAATACAGCGCTAGCGGTGCCAGGCAGACCATGGCGGGGCACGGTGCTGCTGAGCTGCGGGAAGTTTTGCCAAGGCAGATGGGAGAAGATGAGGGAGGGCAGAGAACATCCAGCAGATTTTGCTCCTTGCTTTGCCACAATTCTTGGGGGGCCTCAAGGGGCAAGGGGAGGATGGGACAGTGACACTGTCAGGATGGCCCCTGAGCAAGAAGGCTTCACCATCAGTGCCCAGACGAGTGGGGAAGCCCCATAACAGGGAAAGGAGCTCTCTCCCAAAGAAATTGTCAGGACACACATCACCGTCCTCTTCCCTGATGCACAAATGGTCTAAAGTCACCTTTTCAGAGATAATCATCCCCAAATTCTCTCAATACCTGGCAGACAGTGAAAATAGGAACATCTCAGCTTCACTCGTGCATGACCACAAGCTCATCATCTCACTGATGAGCTGAACAACACCAGATCTGACCCAGCTCAAGGACACAGGGTGACAGCCAAGCCATCACTGTCCCCAGGACACACATTTCACCCATCGCATGGGACTCAGGAGGTCGGGGACCGCGACAGGAGGAAGGGCCAGGTCAGAGCAGGACCAGTGGGTTTCAGGCACAGCCAAAAAGGACCTTTACTCGCCTGAGCTCATCAGCAGCTTAATGACACTGGCTAAAAAGCTTCAGAGTCCCTAATCGCTCATCATATTACGGCTGCTCACAAGTGAGGCCAACCAGTACCAACCTCCTCGAAGCCTTTCTAATTAACGAGCAGAGGCTTAGGCTCTCCCAGCCCAAAAGCAGCATCTCAGATAAAACCAGCAGCCTCCTGCCAGCCCTGCTCCCCTTGATAAACCCCTTTAATGGGCTTGTCAGCATCACCTGAGGCCACCCCATTGGCTAACGAGGCACATCTGTCTGTCTATCCCCCCCCCTTGCCTCTGTGCTGTGGGTGGGAAGATGTCCACCCATCCGTCCATCCATCCGTCCATCCATCCATCCATCCATCCATCCATCCATCCATCCCCACCGTGGCAGGAGCCATGGGATGTTCCTGCCATGGCTGCCCCTAACCCTCTGCTGGATCCCTGGACATGTCCCCTGTGTACCCCATCCACGAGGTGCATGGATTTCCCCTTCACCAGGAGGGTGGGTGACAGCTGAGAAGCAGCAGATGCCACCAGATGGTCATCACAATGAGACACCCAGCTAATCCGGTAACTGGGAGGACACTGGAGCCCCTCATTTGCTAAGTGACTCCCTGTACCAGTCCCAAGGGGAGTGAGCTCAGGATGGTGGCACTGAGCTGCTGCCCACGAAGCCTCCAGGACCTTTGCAGCATCGGGACACCTGCACTGGCACTGTCACAACGGTTTGTGGCCACAGTCACAGCCTGGGTTGCCCCCTGAGAGTGGCTGAGCACTCACATCTCACCACAGTGATGGTTTCTCAGGGGGCTTTGGAAGATCAGGCTCAGAAAGCACTTAAGAACTTTCTGAGCCTCCTTTCCCAAAGCCCCCCAGAGCCCATCGCTGTGATGAGTGGTGAGTGCTCAGCCCCTCTGCCAGGGGCTGCCTCCCCCCTCCCTCCCACTCCCATCAGTCAGAGATGCCCCAATACACTCTGTGACAAATAAGAAGTTGTTGCGATACCTTTGACTTTAAAGTAGGAGAAATAACTCCTCTGTAACGTGATCTACCATGTCTTTATATTCCCAAGCGTGTCTCCCCGGATCGGGGCTGGGGCTCTGATTTAATATGCTCATGGAAACAGTGCCCTCATCCAATTACCACGGGGATTTCAGTGCAGGCGGCAGCTGAGCCGCCGGTAGCCCCCAGCACGGGAATGAGCCCCAGGGGGGACCGGCCCAGGGTGACCTCACTGGGGTCACCCCAGAAGTGCTGCAGGGGGTCCCGAGTTAATTTGGCACCCCCAGATAGCGGCTGTGCCAAGGACTGGGTTAGACTGGGAAGCACTGGTGGGAACTGGGAGAGCAAAGGAAAGGTGAAGCCTCGCTCCAGGCGGCGGCAGAGAGCTCTGTGGGAAACATTCCTGGAGATTTCCATTTACCGCGGGAATAAAATCCTTCTGTTTCGAACTGGAATGCCTGCTGCTCCTCATACCCCTCCAGCCACGAAGGCTGGATGCTCCCTGGTAATCCTGCATCATTTATTTTCATTGGCTGACAGGAAAAAGTGCCATCAGAAAAGCGGTGTTAGCTATGCTGGCTGGCATAGAAAATGTTGCTTTAATTGTATTTTATTTGGCAATAAGAAAAGAGAAGCAAGAACAAACCCTCCAGAAATCCCCTCTCTCCCCCCATTTAAAATTTCAATTTGGTAATTTTATGACAATGTTTCTGATAAAATCCAACAAAGCACATTAAAGTGAGAGAAGTGATTTATCCTTTTCAGTGGCACATGATCTTTGGACACATTTCCCAGTGTATATATATTAAGACAGTTGGAAAAAAAAACCCAAACAAACTTGTTTGCTTCTTTTCCCTGTCAACTGTTATTTTTCAACCATAAACCCCACTATTTTTTCCAGTCCTTGTTTCCTGCTTTCTGATCTCTAAAGGCAAAACCAGGGAAATATTGTACAGCCCATCTAAAAAAACCATCACGGAGCAGCCCCACGTCCTTCAGTCCAGGCCTGGCCATCACACCATGTCCTGCTGTGATTTTACACTTTCAAGGCCATTTTCCTTGAAAATTTCCCTTCCATCCTATTCCCAAAGAAACTATGTCATTGATTTACTGCTGAAATTGGAGGAAGAGGCTGGCTCGTGCTCTGCCTCTCCTGATGCTGGTGCCAGCTGGGAGCTGCATGGGCTGGCCACGATTTGGGGGTTCCCTGACCTTTTCCCGGCATCTCCACCAGTCAAGAGGATAAAACCTTGAAAGCTAACGTGACATTTAGAAACCAAACCATCAATACATAAACCTGAGGGTTTCTCTGTGCCACCTGGAATCAAACACTCTGAGTCTTGGCCAACCAGCCTGGCTCAGTTCTCCCACCCAGCCGAGCATCCCGAGCTTCCTTCCAGCATCCTGCAGATTTATTTGCTGCATAAATCCCCGCTCCCACCCAGTGTGGCAGCAACGCCTTCAAAGCACCGGGTGTTCCACACAGTGTGGGGGGGGCTTGGGAAGGGGTTAATGGGTGGGCAGAGGCAGCGCTGGGGAGTTGCTAGGAGACTTAGGGCTTTGGGATGCTGGATGTGATGCTCAGCCAATGGAGGAGTCCTCTGAGGAGCAAATCTGCTAATTTGGGCATCATTGACTGCCGGGGTTAGGGGTGGATGTGGGTGCTGAGCAGAGCTGACCCCGACCCCCTCCTGCCAGCCCCACGGTGATGCTTCCCCATCCTGCTCCTGTGGTTTCAATTAAACCACTGAATTAATCTCTCGCAATAAACTCAGCTGCTATTGTAGTTTGCTTTGGGATTCATCATCACTTTTGCAGCAAATACAGCAATTAAACAGAGCGCTCTTGGTAGCTCAGGAGGGAAAGCTGGGCTCCCCCAGGCTGGTGTTTGGGATTGGGGTACCCAGGCCCCCCCAGGGTTAGTTTTCACCAGCCCAAAGCCCTTTCTGGGGGCTGCTGAGAGCAAGGGAGCTGGAGGAGGCACCAGTGCCCCCCCTCACCTGCATATGC
>VXAD01003543.1:32005-48929 GCA_013399195.1 Dicrurus megarhynchus
GCCCGGGGGTCCCAGCGACTCCCCAGTGTCCCCAGCGAGCTTTTCTCCCGGCGCACCCCAGCGTGGCGAGCTGCACCCCAGTTCCCCCGGTGCGAAGCCCCCCGGGCTGCACCTCCTCACCCCCCTAAAACAATCAATGTGTTTATTAACCTGCAGCCAGGGTTCCCCCCAGCCCCGGGGCTGCCCCAGCCGGGCAGCGGGCGATGCTCCGGGGCTGCCACACGCCTCTGCTGAACCGCTACACGTTCTAAACTGCTTAAATAACCCTTTAAAAGGGATTTGGCATCTCAGCTCCGCGCTGCAGCCGGAGTCATCCCTCCCGGTTCGGGGGCTCCCGGCCGCCCGACCCGCTCTTAACCTCCAGGAGCCCCGCTGGTTTTTGGGGGGAGGCCGGCGCTGCGGCGGGGTGCGGTGGAGCGGCGGCAGAGCCTGCGGTGACACGCGGGGGATCCGGCACGTGCCGGAGCCTGTTTGCACATCCCGCTGCACGTGTGGCAGCTCCGCCAGCCCGGCGTGGCCGGCCGCCAGCCGCCGAGCACGGCCGAGCAGGTGGGGAGTCCGGGAAGCCCAGGATGGTTCGGCTTGGAAGGGACGTTAAAGATTACCCGGTTCCAACCCCCCTGCCACGGGCTGGGACACCTTCCACTGGACCAGGTTGCTCAAATCCCCATCCAGCCTGGCTTTGGACACTTCTAGGGATAGGCACAGGCATGGATGCACGCTGAGTGCGGGCAGGGTGGGAAGAAGGAGTGGGGAGTATGGGCAAACGTGTCTGGGAAGAGCTGGAGGACAGCGAATCTCCGGCGAGCCTGTGAGTGGAGGGAAGGAGCCAAGAGCTGGCAGTGCTGCCCTTCCTCGGCACCCAGGAGCTGGGCAAGGATGGGGGGAGCAGCCGTGAGACACGCTCGACCCCAGGTCCGCCACTTCCCTGTCCCCTGACAGCCGCAGCAAGGCGAGAAAGGGGCTTCTGCCTGACTTCTCCCTTCCGCACACCCTTCCCTGCGCCCTCACCTCCCCGGTCAGCCCCCTCCATGCCGAGCAGCTTCCGCGCCTCGCTGGAGAGGGGCTGCGCACCCCGGGAGATCTCTGACCCCCCGAGAGAGAAACCACCCTGCCCTCCCCTCCCCGGCAGAGCTGCCTCCCTGTGCGCAGCCCCTGCCCGCAGGGATTCGAGCCATCCGTTTGGAGCTGCCAGCCCCCCGGCTTTGTGCCCCCCGTGGCCCCGAGAGCGAGCAGGGCAGGATGGATCCAGCCCCACCACCCGGGCGGGGCTGGACAACCCAGCGCGGGGCTGATGGTTCACGGTGGGTCGCGAAGGATGCACAGAGTTTGCCGCGCAGCCGGTGCTGCGATCGCAGCTCCCGCAAGCTCCGGTGGAATCCCATCCCAGCCCGCCCGCATGCTCACCCACAGAGCCGGCTCCGGTGCGCTCGCCATCCTTCCCGTCTCCTCTCCTCTCCTCTCCTCTCCTCTCCTCTTCCCTATCCGCAGAGCGTGGCGTGCCGTGGGAGCGGTCGCAGGCAGGCTCTGGGTGACGGAGGAGAGCAGGAAAACGGGAGCGGGATTCAGTTCACCTGCTCCGTGCCCGCCGGGAGCCGGCGGAGCGCGGCGCTGGGCGCTGGGAGGGCGGCTGGGACACAGCCCGGGCCCAGGGCGAGGAGACGGGGGCTGCAGCCCTGCGCCAGGAGGAGCAGCAGGGCGGGATGGGCAGGGAGGGACGAGAGGGACGGAGCAGTGGAGCAGAGGAAGGATGCAAAATGAGCTGCTCAGGCAGCTCTAGATGAGCGATAGGTTCGGGGTGAGGGACTGACCCTTGCTGCCCTGGGGCGCCTTTAGCGCTGGGTGGACCCCGGCAGGAAGGTGGGGGTACCTGGATTGAAGTTTGCACCAGCAGCTGAGCCTGGGCAATGCAAACCACAGTGTCCACTTGCCTCGGAAGCAGGACAAAGGTTCTGGTTCTGGTTCTGGTTCTGGTTCTGGTTCGTACCTGGCTGAGGGCACAGCCCAGGGGGAGCAGCCAGGCTGCCGGACTGCTGCCTGCCATCCCGCAGCAGCGCTTGTCTGGTGAGCTGGGGAGAAGCAGGGATTTTGGCAGGAGCAAATGGGACCTCCTCATCTTAGAGCATCTCCCAGGGCAAAGCTCAGCCTCTCCTGCCACCACTCTCCATCCATGCCCTCCAGGGACCGGCCACCTCCGGGTGCCCAGGGGACAAGCTGGCTCGTGTCCTTCCCTTCCCACGTGCTGGAGCTGCTTGTCTCCATCCCCAGCACAGCCAGTCTGGCTGGCTGAGTAGGCTGGGGGGTGCTTTGAGGGGCCTGATGGTGTCCAGAGCTGCTTGTGAAGTGTGGCAGGGTCACCAAGGACCTGGACCCCATGGGTGACCAAGCGTAGTTCTACTGCCTGTGCCAGTGCAGGGCATGGAGAGCCCGACTCAGCTTTGCACTGAGGACACAACCATCCCTCAGATCCTGCCTGGGGCTCCCTCCCAGGCTCCAGAGCAGGTTTGCAAGTGAAGATCTGCTCATCCCAAGCACCACTCAGTCTCACAGCTTCTGCTCTCCTTACGAAGGAGTGATTTGAAGATACTGGAACCTCCAGCCCAATGGATGTCCCCAGGAGAACATCAGTAACCAGGGCAGGGGGATGTCCTACAGCTGTCCAAAAGTCTTGGCGAGAATTCCAAGGCCATGGAACAGACAGCAGGAACCCTAGGGATCATGAGAGCTGTGGTCATGGTGAGGCAGGAGCGTGTGGCAGGGGTATCTGCAGGGTCCCATGCCAGCAGCTGGGCACGCTGCTGCAGTGTTGCTGTGCTGGAGGGGCTTGGGGGGACCCCCACTCCAGTTTGGAGTGTTGCTGGTGCCACTGGCTGAGTTTCCCTCCTCTCCCCACTGCAGGTTGCCAGGTAACACAACCTGCCAGCAAAATGCCGTGGGACTCATGAAGCTGCTGCCACTCAGGATCTTGCAGTCGCAAGCAGAGGGGATCATTTTGGAAGGGGATTGGCCCCCAATTCCTGTTGCCGGTGGGAGGGCAGTGATTCTGGGGCTTGAAAGCTGGAAAACAGCTGGATACAGCCCCTGGTGTGGTGGTACACCCGGGCAGAGCTGCGAGGTTTCGGTGTGTTACAGCCCAGTTGGGATTTGTGTGGCTGTGGGAAGCAGAACATCATCCGTTCATGGCTCTGCTCCGGGAGCTCTCACTGCTCAGAGGGAAACCTCGGCCTTTGCAGCCCATCCATGTGCCCCTCGAGATGGGGATGGCAGCACTGCTAGGAGCAGCAGCAGCAGGATGGGAGGGCACAAAATCCTGGAGATGAGGGTGCTGTCACAGCCAGGACAACCACAGGGACATGGTCCCTGCTCACCCTGTAGATCCCAAACCACCTGACAGCGGCCTTTGGTCAGCAGCCATCCCTCCTGTCCCTTCTGTGCTTGCAGGGTGCTGAGGGGCCCAGCTGAGCCCACATCCCGGGTGCCCACATAAGGATCTCAGCAATGAGCATCTCCCACCTCTGTCTGCCACCATCCTGCTGCTCCTGGGTGTCCCCTGTGCCCCCAAGCCAGGGCTCCATATCTACACACACCAGGCAAACTCCTCAGCTCCCTGCTTGCCCTAAGCTTCCCTTATTGCCTTTGACATCTCCTTTTAATGTGCACCGAGGGCCTGAGCCCGGGGCTGTCTCCTCACAGAGGTCCCTGCAGGTGGCTTCCCATTCAGTCCAGTGCTGTTTTCATCTGCAGCCTCACTCCTGCAGAGTGGGGGAGTGGAGGAGAAACCCGGGGCATACCCTGGGGCTGGTGGGGCATCCTTAGCCCCCCAGCCAGCCCCGCTGCCACTGGGGTCACCTTAATGCAAATGGTTGCGTGAGCGTGAATGAAATGAAGGGTGCTTGAAGGAAGGTGTCACTCCAGATAGATGTGCACGGGAGGGGACAGGGCCTGGGAAATCTTTGCAGATGCAGCAATTTTCCCCTCGTTTCTGGGGAAAGTAGTCTTTGTCTCTCTGAATCTGCAGTTTGCTGCCAGCCCTGCAATTCCTTGTGACAGCCGTGGCCAGGGTCAGGGGAAAATCACAGCCTCTGTCCTGCAGGTGTAATGAGGAGGGGAGGTGGAGGGGGACTGGGAGCTGACGGGATCAGGTGGCAGCTCGCTCGCTCTGCACTGCCTGCGCTGGCACTTCAGGCTTTGCAGGGAGAAAAGGCTCTTGGTGGGCATGGAGCAGCTCCCACGGGCTGAGCCGATGGGTCTGAACAGCAGCGGCGGTGCCAGAGGGGCTGGGGGGGGTCAGAGACCTTTCCCACAGCAACTCCCCCTTGCTGGGAGGCTCTGGGACTGATCCAAAGGCTCTGGCAGCAGATCTGCCCTCCTCCAGCAGGAAATGAGACAAGGGGGACGGAGATATGTGGCCTGCCATAGCTGGGAGATACCCCAAGGGGAGCAGGTCCCCACGATGCTCAGGGCAACGTGACCCCAGCACCGACCCACAGCCTCCCCTTGTTGCTTTCCCTGCGGTCCTTGCTGTGAGGGACACGAGGTGTTTTCCCCTTTTCTCCCCATATTTGTGCCCAGGGCAGCAGGGAGCCCCACACGCATCTCCCGGGGAGCCAGGGCTGCTCCAGCCGAGGATCACCGCTGTAAATAAAACATGCCAGCGGGAGCCGGCGGCTGCCGTGCCTTCGCTCTCGTTATTATTTCATACCCCGCTCCCAGGCGGGTTCACTGCTCTGCTCACTCGGTGTTCGCCCGTGGCCTCCACGTCCCTGGCAGAGCCGCAGGGCTCCCTGGGGTCCCCACCCTCCCTCCTCTGCCCCCACCCACCCCCCTGGCCAACGGCATTGCCGGATCCCCCAAAGCCCGTGCGGGTTCGACCCTACCTCTGGGATGAAGGGGCGCGGGGTGGGTGTGTCCAGAGGGGTGCTGACGGTGTGTCTGTGTCTCTGCCCACAGAGGATGAGCTGTGGGTACATCCTGTGCACCGTCCTGCTCTCGGTGGCCGTCCTCCTGGCGGTGACGGTCACGGGGGCCATCCTCTTCATGAACCACTACCACACGCCCGTCACCGAGTCGCCCCCCGTCATCAGCACCAACCCCGAGGAGGCCAACGCGCTGGTGACCATCGAGAAAGCCGACAGCTCCCGCATCAACATCTTCATCGACCCCAACTGCCCCAGCGCTGCCGGCACGCTGGGCCGCATGGAGGGGCTGCAGACCTCCCTGCTGCGCGCCGTCACCGACCACGACGCCGAGGCCAAGGCCACCAAGAGCCAGCAGAAGGCCCTGCTGGTCACAGTGGCGGACGAGGTGGCCAAGCTGCTGACCCACGCCGTGCAGCTGCGCGCCGACTGCGACGGCCTCAAGAAGGGGCACAGCGCCATGGGGCAGGAGCTCAGCGCCCTGCAGGGAGAGCAGGGCAGGCTCATCCAGGTGAGCCGGGGCTGGCGGTGCCAGGCAGGGCTCCCTGGGGATAGAACACCCTGTCCCAATGTCCCCGGGGGTATGGCTGCTTGCAGCCCCTGCCCACAGTATCCAGGGGAGAGCTCCAGGAGAAGGAGCTGAGGTTGAAGGCAGGTGCTTGGGAATTGGAAGTCGGGAAGTGTCTCCCTGCCAAACCACCCCAGTACCAGTGATTAGGGCGTGCAGCTTCCCACACTGGGGTCTCCCAGCTCCAGGTCCAGTTTGAGGGTTCCAGTCAGAGCCAAGCACAGCACAGAACCTTCGCAAAGTCAGTTCATGCAGCAGTCAGCCCTCCCTTTTTCACAGTCCCCAAAATTTCCCAGCCGGTGAGCTGTGTTGAAATGCTTACCTGAGTATGCCAGGGGTCTGCCAGGTGTTGTAGCAAGATCCAGGGCATGGCTGGATGCTCCATGCCTGACCCTCCTGGTACTCAACTCCCTCTGTCCAGAGCTGCTTGTTTCTCGCTGCTTCACTTCGCTCCCCATCCTGCTGCCGTGCCACGGCCACCCCGTGTCACTCTCCCAGCGTGGGTCACCTCAGGGGACGATGAAGAGCTGGCGGCTGCCTCAGGACACGGCTATTCCTGCCGCCTCCGTCATCCTGTCCTTTGCCCACAGATGCTCATTATCCCATGGGGTGGCAGCACCAATGCACCCAGGTTTGGGGATTTCTCCTCCCTGGTGACAATAGGTGCTTACCTGGACCCTGGCAAAAAGTAACAGAGATGTTTTATGGGATCTGCTGTGGATTTATGTCCCCACCAGCCCATACCGTGGCATTGCTGAGCGGTGGGAGCAGGCAGACTTATCAAGGGACTGGGATGTGGCAGGGATTTAACCATTTAACCACAATTCCGTGTCCCCCCATGTGTCCCCTGCCCACAGCTGCTCTCGGAGAGCCAGACCAACATGGCTCGGCTGGTGAGCTCCGTCAGCGACGTCCTGGACACGCTGCAGAAGGAGCGCGGCGGGGTCCGGCCCCGGCTCAAGGCTGACCTGCAGCGAGCGCCGGCCAGGGGAGCGCGGCCCCGGGGCTGCTCCAACGGTGAGCCCGCATCCCTGCCAGTCCCTGGGGAGAGGGATATGCCTGGGGCTGCCCGCGGGAGGGAGAAAACCACCCAGGATGAGGCAAACCATCCTGGAGAAGGGATTTAATACAGTGCAGGGGCTGGCAAGGAGGAGGAGAAGGAGGGAGATGGGAAGGTGTGCTCTGGAAGGGGAGATTCTCACCGTGCAGCCCCCAGATGTCCATACCCCAGCACAAAAGCCCCTTCACACCCCTGCAAACCCATCTGCTCCCCACAGAGCATAGCAGGGGCACAGGCAGAGCAAGGAGCCACCATTCACCTCCATCAGGTGCGGAGGGTGGCCCTGCACGGGCTCGGCACAAACAGTCACATTCCCCAGCGTTGGGCTAAGATGCAGCCGGGTGAGTCTGTCCTGGAGCTGGGAGCACGTGCCCACAGCCTCCCTGGGCAGCCGCTCTCCCTTGTCCCCATCTGGGCCCCAGCTTGCCCTTGCCATCCCCAGGGACATGGGGTCAGTCCCTACCAGCTCCTGGGGGGTCCCCATGGTGGCTACATCCCCCTGGGCACTGCTGGCCCTGAGCATCGGAGGAGAAGAGAGGGAAAGAGCAAAGCAGCACCAAGCTGCCAACTAGAGCTGGAAGCAAGGTTGGGAGCCTGGGAGAAATGGCAAGACATTAAATTAGATCATTAATTAACTAGCTTTCCCCTCGTCCCACCCCATCCCAACGCCACGCTGCAGGCTCCCGGCCCCGAGACTGCTTTGACATCTACGCGAGCGGACAGCAAGAGGATGGGATTTACTCCATCTTCCCCACGCACTATCCTGACGGCTTCCAGGTCTACTGTGACATGACGACGGACGGGGGCGGCTGGACGGTGAGCGGCCACCGTGCTGGGGGCACCGGCTGATGCCACCGCCGGCCACGGGCTGGCGCTGCGCCAGGGTGCTGGGGTGGGAGATGTCACTTTTGACACTTGGATGTGTCATCAGGATGGGCAATAAATGTCAAGGGGGCCTGGCTGTGCACCCAGAGCTTCCCAGTGGTGCCGCCAGAGCCCTGAGCTGGAGCCCAGGCCCTGCCCTGGACTGGGGAGCTTGGCTGGAGCTGGAGGGGGGTTTCAGGCAGGGATTTGGATGCCACCACTGGAATTTGTCCTTCTCAGCAGGGCTGGGGCATGGTTGGGGCACAGTGTGGCTGCGGCTGTGCCATGGGGCATGTGGCTGTGCTTTGCCCCATCCTCATGGACCCAGTGAGCCAGTGCTGGGGCTCAGGGCAGACCCCAAACCCAGCACATTTGGCCTCATCTAAGGCCGGGGTGCCCGGGGCACCTCGGATGCTGCGCTGATTCACTCCCTGTCCGATTCACTTTGCCACGGCGGCTGCCCTGGCCCCATAATCACAGTAATGGGGGCAGGGAGCAGGGGGACGGGGGGACACAGCACTGCCAGCCCCAAGCCTGGAGCCCCCCATTGCCCCAGGGACCACTTGGGTGCGAGCAGCCCCTCTGCCCTGGAGGGCATCACTCTGTGGGTCAGTAGGACAGAGAGGGGGACCCAGGAGGTGGTGGGGTCTCAGCAGGAGGGGTGGGCAGGCAGCCTCTGCCCCGAGGACACGCTGCGTGAGCCGAGCTGGCCAGCACCCCTCCAGCTGGGCGCTCTAGGAAACAAATCCCCACGATCTGATTCCCCTAAGCAGCTTTGAGCAGGGCCAGGAGGGAGCTTAGCCCCCCTGCCCTCAGGCACTGATGAGCCTTCGACCTCCCAGAACCCACCCCGGGCAGGAGGAACCTGTGGTGTCTGAGTGCTACCAGCAGCTCCAGTGGGGAAACTGAGGCACAGCACAGCCCCGGGACCTCAGCTCTTGGGGGCTCACAGAGGGAAAAGGGGGGCACCCTTCTGGCTCCTCAGGGTGCCGAGGGTCCTTGCAAACACTGTTCACAGTCTGCACAGCCTCCACCAGCCCCAGCCATGCCTGAAGAGCAGCCCAAGGTGATTAGCGAGACACTCAGAGGCTTATTTAAAGCTGCTGCCGGCGGGAGGGCTCGGGCTGGGCTGGGCAGGGGGCACAGCGAGTGATTCTAAGCCCGGCAGCACCGGGGGTCTGAGTGTGGAGTGGCACAGACACCTCGGCTCTGCCCTGCCTGTATGGGGCGAGGAGCCAAACCAGGGGCTGAACCCCAGTGGTCCAGAGACAGCCAGAGCGGGCTTGAGGGTGCACACCCCAGGCTCCCGTTTCATGGGGCTGCTCTGCAGCAGAGGGTCCCAAACGTGCCTCCAGCCCCTTGGGTGCAGGGAATGTCTCAGCCAGCTCCCAGGGGCCGGGGGTGTGGGGGGATCTGGCTGATCCAGGCTCCAGGTAAGCCATGGCACGGCTGGGTGCCGTGGTGCAGAGCCTGGGGGGTTTCCCTTCCCTTCCCTTCCCTTCCCTTCCCTTCCCTTCCCTTCCCTCCTCCTACTCCTCTCTGGAGCGATTACTCCTGACATTTGGGCTTATTTGCATGTGGGTGGGTGGGTGGAAGCGATGGCAGCAGCTGAATCAATTTTGACTCGGGAGCTTGGGAGCTGCTGAGCTCAGCTTTAGCCTGCCTGGACAGCTCGGAGGCCGTGGGGAGCGGGGCAGGGGGAAGAGCGCAGCGCCTCGCTGTCCCCGTGGCAGGATCCGCAGAGGCAGGGAGGTCCTGGTTGCTCCCTGTCCCCATCCTTGGGAAGGCTGAGCAAGGCACAGCTGGTTTGTCCCCCTCGGTCCTGCCCCCCAGTTTGCAGCTGGTGGGGATGTGGATCTGGGTCAGTGCCCACCAGGGCTGATGGGGGCATCCAAATCCTGTGCCCAGCACTGACTGTGATTGCAGTGACTGCCCTGGGACTGCCCAGCCCGGCTCCCCCCTTGACACTCACCTCTGGCACTTTGTTAAAGTAATAACGGGATGACAGAGGTCAGGGGAGGCTCAGCATCCCAGGAGGCCTCAAAAAGTTGCCTTTTCATGGGATGATGTCTTCAGAATGTCTTTGCAAATGCCCCAGGCTCCTCCCAGTGCCCCTGAGCCTCCATTGCTGCTCACCTGGGGCAAAATCCCCTGGGATCAGCATCTCGGCTCCATGAGCAGCGGTGCTCTGTGTGCCTCGGCATCATTTCCACGCACAGCACGTACTGGGAAATGGTGGGAAAGCCGAAGGATGCAGAAGAAAAGGCTGTGCCAGCAGGACAAGGGCTGTGGTAACGAGCCACGTGTTAAGCTTCCAGCTCCAGGGGCACCTGCTGTGCTGGGACACTGGTGGGGACAGCTTCACCAGCCTGGTCATCCCCCGCTGGAGAGGGATGGGGGCTGAGCAGACACTGGAGCATTGACGCTGGGCTGGGGTGAACCGAAGGCAGGGGGTGAGAGGAACCTGGAGAAACACGTGCTGTTTCCAGAGGATGTGGTTTATGTGTCACCACAAACAGGGACGAGACAATTCTGCTGGCAGGGCCAGGCAGGAGCAGTTCCTGGGATGGGCAGCGCTGGCAGCTGTGGTGTTCACAGGCTGTCCCACGGGATGGGCACTTCCTGGAGACCGGCTCTGCAATGCTCAGGGTTTTCTCCCTGGCTGAGCCCAAAGATGCTGTGACAGGGCTCAGAGGACACTTTGGGGACAGGGCTGTGGGATCTGTGCCATGGCTGCCAAAACTGGACCAGGAGCCTGAGCACTGCAGTGAGCGTGTCCCAGACCAGGGAGTTTCAAGCCCAGCAGGAGTTTGGTGGAGCTGAGGGAGAGGAGGCTGCCGGTGCTGTGGCAGGCACAGATTGGTGCTCCTGATTTTCTCCGTTTTTAACCCATTTTTCTGGGTTGGTGGCTTTGCAGGAACCTGTCCCTGCCCCACAAGCACAACTGGGGGAGGCAGAGAATGGAGGAGATAAATATTTCAGCCTTGCCTTTAAAGAAGGGAGGGAAATCCTTTTTGCTTAAGAGGGGGTGATGCATATTTGATGAGGAGGAAAAGAGCAGCGAGGCAGGGCTGGGAGCAAGATGAGCCTGCGGGTCACCCCAGCATTCCCAGCATTCCCAGCATCCCGGCACTGGGGGTGAGCAGGAGGCTCCCACACCCCTGCCTGCACATGGTGGGTGCACAAAAGAAGCACGGAAGGGACTGTGCATGAGAGATGATGAGGATGGAGCAGAAGACTCGGGAGGACACAGAACCTCCAGCACTCACCAGGTTTCAGCAACCAACCTGGTTCCAACCCCCTTGGGGCTGGGCCTGGTGGGCAGCGCGGCACCGAGGGCTCCTCCAGGGCGATTCCTGAGCCGTGTCAAGGCTCAGCCAGCGGGGCCCTGTCCCCCATGCTTCCCTGGGCACCACTCAGCCAATTGGCCTATTTACAACCGTGGGTCAAAGCCGATTAAGAGGGAGCTCTGGTGCTGCATCCACCGCCTTCCCCACGCAGCAGTGCCGGAGCCGATGCTGGCCGGGGAAAATCGGTTTCAGGCTCCTGTCCAGCCACACCGTCCCCCTTTCCCAGCAAGCCTGAAGAAAGCCCCTTTAAACGGGCTTAACCACAGCTTCTCAAGTGCTCAGCGCAGGGATAAAAATTAAGGCTCTAATTCTAGAAGGTAAGTACAGCAGGATCAGAGCCGTGCCGTGCCGAGGAGTGTGCCCGAGCCTCAGCCGGCACACGCAGCCCCAAAAATGCCCATCTGGGGAAGGGCAAACCAGCAAGAGGTTCACAAGGTCGTTCTGCTTCACATGCCAGGGTGCAGGAGGGCAGGAGCAGCCAGAGGGAGCAAAGCATGGTGGCTTCCCAGCTGACTTCAGGGCTCATCCGCATTCCCCAGTCCTGGGATGCTGGAAGCTCAGCTCGGCAACACAGCCGAGCTCTGAAGATGGGGTCCTCTGGCCCCTGGGCTGCCAGAGCATGGGATGGCCCTGCCTAAATCACCGAGTGCCCCAGCTGTCCTCACCACGGCCTCGGGAGTGCCGAGCTTGGTGGGAGTGGGGCGGGCTTGGTCAGCCAACTTTAATGCAATTAATCCAGGGCTGGAGGCTTAATTAAGTTCAAATGGTCGGGCATGAAGCAGCATTTTCTGGATTGCTGTCAATAAATCAAACCCCAAACTACGGATAAAAGGGGATGAAACTCACAGGGCACACACGCTGATGAGCAGATGGGAGGGGAAAAGGGAAAGGCTCTGAGCAGAAAAGCTGAGCTGAGCCCTGGGACCTGGCTGGGATCTGGGGACTCTGCAGGGCTTGGGGTGGTCAGTGCCCCACAGTTAATGTCTCTGGGAGACTAATGAGGCTGTCACAGAGATGTGATGCTTTACGGTGGGGTGCCTGCCCAGGAGAGCAAGGAGATCCAGGAGGAAGAAATCAGCTGCTGGGTTTTTACAGAGTTCCGAGCACCCACTGTTGGCAGCAGAGCTCACACTGACCTGGGCAGCAGGGGCTGCCCCACAGGCCTGGGGTCATGCCGTCCGTGTCTCTGCTCCCATGTGCAGCAGCAGACCCGGGCTGTTTGGAGGCAGGTGCAGGGTGTCCACCACTCCAGGGACACCCGACGACTTCCCAAGGAGCTGCAGGTTCCCTGAGCTCTGCTCACATTTCCGGACAGAGGTTTTATCTGAACCGACTCACCCACCCCTGGGAGCCGGCAGGCAATGATCCAGCATTTCCCCAGGGACCTCTCTCCAGTATCCCTGCGTAATCACTGAGCCGACGGGGTTTAATTTGTGCCTGTGTCTAATTAGGCGGTGGCAGGGAGAGGTGGGCAGCACGGCGGGGAGCAGAGGGGTTGCCTGGGGCATGCAGGCTGGGAGCAGCCCCACAACTGATGCCCTTTGTGTCTCCCCAGGTGTTTCAGCGGCGGGAGGACGGCTCTGTGAACTTTTTCCGTGGCTGGGAAGCCTACCGGGACGGCTTCGGGAAGCTGACAGGAGAGCACTGGTTAGGTGTGTGGGGCTGGCTGTGCTGGATCCTGGGCAGGCTGGCAAAGTCTGGGCTCCCCTGCGGAGGTCTGGGGCTTCCTTTGGCACGGAGGGGACACTGAGACCCCCCTGGACAGCACCCATGTCCTGGGAGTGACGGGCTGGGCAGACACGGAGAGGATGAGGGGGCTGCAGAGGGCAAGGAAGCCACGGGGCTCTTTGCCCCCGAGCTGAGCACGTGCCCTTGGGCTGTGCAGCCAGAGCGAGGGGTGGAAAGTGGGAACTGCTCCCTGTCCCACCCTGCACCCCCTCCCCGGGGACCCCTGGCCACCCCATCCCCACGGGATCCCCGCACTCACCCTTTTCCCTCTGCCAGGGCTGAAGAGGATCCACCTGCTGACGGTGCAGGGCAGCTACGAGCTCCGCATCGACCTGGAGGACTTCGACAACGGCACCGCCTTCGCCCACTACGGCAGCTTCGGCGTGGGGCTCTTCTCCGTCGACCCCGAGGAGGACGGGTACCCCATCAGCATCGCCGACTACTCAGGGACAGCAGGTAGGGCAGCGGGATGGGGGGCACACGTGGGCCCACGGGCAGGGGGGGCCCACAGCCACCAAACCCCCCTGCTGGGGTGCTCCAGTGTCCTCTGGCAGCAGCACTGGCTGCATCCCTGCAGCCTCAGGGAGCTGCAGGCACGAGCAGGGGTTGGGCATCTGCAGGAGGAGCCCCGTTGGAGGAGCCCCACTGGGGTACCCAGGGAAGTCCCACGGGGCAGGGACCTGGCCCAAGGGCAGGATGTGGCCACCAGGACTCCTTTCCCCCGGGACAGGCGACTCCTTCCTGAAGCACAACGGGATGAAGTTCACCACCAAGGACCTGGACAACGACCACTCGGAGAACAACTGCGCCGCTTTCTACCACGGCGCCTGGTGGTACCGCAACTGCCACACCTCCAACCTCAACGGGCAGTACCTCAAGGGCCACCACAGCTCCTACGCCGACGGCATCGAGTGGTCCTCCTGGACCGGCTGGCAGTATTCCCTCAAGTTCACCGAGATGAAGATCCGGCCCGTCCGGGAGGAGAATTAGCTGATGGCATGAGCCCCCCCCCACCGTGCGCAGCCCCCTGCCCTTCCCCACCACCCTGCAGACCCATTCCCTCAGCTGCCATCCTCCCCATCCTCTCTGAAGGCTTTCCCACCTCTGAGGGGCCCCTGGGGAGCACCTGCTGCCGGTGAGGGTGACTTTAACTCCTGGGCACCCACAGACATTGCCAGGCCTTTGCTTCCCACTGCCATGGCTCCCTTGCAGCTAGAACGGGTGTCCTGGCCAGAGTGTGACCCACGGCCTGTGCTTATGGCTGGGGCAGAGAGGATGCAGGGATTTGGGCAGAGGTGCCCAGCAGGCTCCCACAAGGAAGGGAAGGGGCTGCCTGGAGGGAGGGAGGGAGGGAGGGAGGGATGCAGCAGCCCAGGCAGGCTGAGCACCTCTGGTCGCCTCTGCTTCGGGCACTGACACCTGGCAGTGGGCTTGCCAAGCTGGCAAGGGATTGGGGGCACTTGCCATGGGGAACCCCAGGTCCCCCAAACGCCCAGGACTGGAATGAGGCTGCTGCTCCACAGCTCCAGCTCCCCCCATGGTGCTATTGGTGATGGGGAGGGCTCAGCTGGGTCAGCCTGACCATGCCAGTGATTCCCTCTCTGGACTGCAGGACGCTCTCCTCTGTCCCTGCAAGAGCAACGCAGCTGGGGAGGGATGACCACCGGCTCCTTAGTCCCTGTTGTCCCTGTCCTGACTCCTGGAGCCTCCCAGCAGGCCAGGACACCCCAAAGTGAGCCAGCACAGTGCTGCAAGGACGCACACCCAGAACCAAGCACGGCACGGAGCTGCTTTGGCAGTGCTGGGGAAACAGGGAGCACAACAAGGAAGAGGAGGAGGCGAGGAAGGTTCACTTCCCACCACAGCTCTGCCTGCATTTCACAGCCCCTCCCTCCCAACCAGACCCATTCGGATTCATGTCGAACTTTCTCCGTCCAAAAGCTGTGACCTTTCCCCAAACCCTTCGGGCAGCTCAGCCACACCTCCCTGTGAGCCCCCTCCGCTCGCTGCTGGCCTGGGCACCCGCATTCCCTTTCAGCCCGGCTGAGCCACGGTGCTGGCTCGGCACCTGCAGATATCCAAAGCCTTTCATTTCCTCAAATCCCGTTAAGGTTTTGCAAAAAAGAAGCCCCGAGTGGGGCTTAGCATCTGCAGGGCCCTGATAACCGGGCACCAGCCAGCCCAAGCAGGAGCTGCCACGGGGTGCGGGACTGATGTCTCCTGCTGGCTCCCTGGAAGGACTCAAATGGGAGATTTTGTCCAAAAAAAACGAGAACCAAATGTGAGCAGACTCTGAACAGGGAGGGGAGGGGACAGACGGAACCCTGCCACCCTCTACATCATTTTCTGCCTGTGCTACAGCAGAGCCCTGGCCCCAAGAAACACCATTGGACAGACGGACTGAGGAGGGGAGGAAAACTCCCGCTGTCCCCATTTCCAGGGGGGCTTAAAGCACGGGGAGATCAAAGGCTCAGCTTCCCAACTGTGCCAGGTTTGTACTTCCCTCTGTGATTCTTCTTTTTTTTTAAGCCTTCCCCACCTCAGATCTTGTGCTGGACAAGCTCTCTCACCTACTGGGTGAGTCCCTGTCTGTCTGCCCTGACAGGGAAACGGGGACAAATGATGCATTGGGATCACCACAGCTTTTTACTCTGCCAGAGAGATTTTTCAGAGCCCTCAGGTGAGGATGAGCTCTGAGTGAAGGCACCAGCTTTACCCACTCCATCCATGCCGGGAGCAGCTGGCCAGGCTGGCTTTCTGGAGCGATGGGAATTGGGGGAACTCAGCAGTGGCATTTCTCAGCACAACAGCAGGAGTCCTGACAGCTTCCAAGGAGCTTCCTGCGTTCCACTGGACCTCTCTGGAAAGGGTCCTGCCTGCACCCATCTTTACTTTTTGATCAGTTGTTTTGGTGGATTAGCTGTAACTGGGTTTTCTGATGCTTTGGGCAGGAATGCCACGGAGCCCTGTGCCGGGTGGGAAGGTTCATCCCCTCCCCAGACCCCTCCACGGCGTTCTGCCGTGCCGGGGAGGGAATGCTGTGCGTTGGTTTGTCGGTAGCACACCCTTGTGTAACTGCCTGTGTCACCTGGGACCCCCCAGAGACTTTGTTCTGACTTGCACGAGAGGTATTTGATCCATGCCAAGATGCAGGATTTCCCAGGATTACTCCCAAGAGCTCACACATAGCCCCATGGCCCCGGATTAGGTCAAACCCATCCGTGGTGACACCTCCCTGGAAAGGGGTGGGCAGGGGTGACTGGGGGTCTGGGATATGGCCATGAACCTTCCCAGAGAAGCCCTGGGCCAGGCCGTGGTGTGTAGCAGTGCCGTGAAGTCTAGGTCGTGTGTGAGTGTGTCCAACGCTGTACATGTGGACTTTCCAAACTCCTTAATAAAAGGATCTCATCGTTCCCCACCGTGTGACAGCCGTGCCCGCGGCACAGCGTGGGGACACGGCCGGAGGGACCTGCTGTGGTGACAGCAAAGGGGGTGACACGGGCTCACTGCAGCTCCTCGCTGTGCTGGGTGAGGGCTCCTTCCCCGTGCCAGGCTCATGGCATGGCATCCCTGGGAACTTTCCCACCACGCTGAAACCGCTCTGCAAAGCAAGAGCTGGGGAGACCCAGGAGGCAGAGGAGGCTTCCCAGGGCTCCAGCCCAAACCCAGGCCCTGCGGGACCTCGGGGTGGCCCTAGGGCTGGGACTGGGAGGGTGGCAGGAGTCTGTGCCAAGGGGAGCTGCTCCCTGCTCCGATGGACAGAGCACCAAGCGACGCCCCCAGGCCCTTCCTGCTGCCCGGCTCCAGGCAGTTATTTCACGTTCACTTTTACCTCCCCTCCCTGGTATTAATCACCCACGAGCAGGAATCAAGAGCCTGGAATGCTGCCTCTTCCCAGGCACCCCAGGCCCCCTAAGGTGTGCTCAGGGGAGTTCAGGGATGCCATAACCCCTCACCTGCCCCATGTCACAGCCTGGCAGGAGCCCCTTTCCGGACAGAGGGTGTCACATCCCACTCTGTCACAGCCCAGGACAGGCCTGGAGGGGACGGCAGGGGACATTGGGGACCATGTCCCAGCACTGGTGGCTGTGTGTGTTGACCAGGGAGGGTGGGAGCACTTGGGCATGTCCATGTGGGGCCAGGCCCTAGGTGGGTTTGGGGGTGCAGGGGTCTCCAGTGGTGCCTGTGCACACACCACACACACATATGTGTGGGACCCCCAAAAGCAGCACACAAGAACACACCAGCCAGATGAGGGGGACACACCTGGGCCCCCAGACAAGACCCTCCCTCCCAGCAGCATCCCTGACAACTGCCAGGGACACAAGGCCAGCTCCCAGCTGCTCCTCCAAATGAGGCAGCAAATGAAGGTGGCGCGTTAATGAGCAGCGTTGCCGCACTCCCATTGTGGCAGCTCCACCAACCCCTCCCCCCCCCA
>VXAD01003543.1:48955-152818 GCA_013399195.1 Dicrurus megarhynchus
CTCTTCAGCCCCCTCCCCGAGGATCCCACCCTCTTCTCTCTGTGGCCACATGTCCAAGGGGTGACCTGACAATCAGCGCTGGTGGCTATTTAATGGCCCAAGGTGGGCTGGCCGCTCATCTGGACACTGAGTGGACAGAGAGGTGCCAGGGCTGGCAGCACTCGCCAGTGCGGAGGAGCAGAGGTGAGTGACTGGTGGCCGTGTGTCTGTCTGTCTGTCTGTCCCTGCTTTACACCCCTGCCTCGATGGGCAGCACAGCCAGGAGGAGGCAAAGGCTGGTGGGAAGCAGCTGGGGACCCACCGGCACCCCCAGACCCCAGGACGGGACTCAGCAATTTGGCTCCATGACGGGCAAAGGGGTGCAAAAAGGAGAGTGCAGAACAGAGGCAAGGTGTGAAAAAGGCAGGGAGTGAAGCCCAAAGCGAAGCCTCCGGGCTCAGGGGTGTTGGGAAGGGCAGGCAGGGGCTTGAGTGCACCTGGGTCTGGCACAAGAGTGAGAAACAGCTCCCTTAGGCAAGCACGGAGCAGACACCTTGGCCCCCAGCACCTGCAGCAGCTTTTAAGGCAATATCTCCAGATAATAGTAATAGTAATACTACTACTACTACTACTAATAATAATACAACCCGTTTCCTCTTTCTGAGCCTTCATGGGAGGAGAAAGGGAGGCAGAGCAGCCCTGCCCCTGCTGAAGGTCACCCACTGCCTGTGGCACCGCACGAGGCTCAGGACTTCACTCCCTTCTGCTCTGCTCAGAGCCCTCTGCCAGGGCAGCTCCGAGCCCCATAAAGCAGAGGGATGTCGAGCACCTTCCTCTGCCCCTGTGTCACCCGGGCACAGCGGGCAGGACCCGCTCGTGGGGGCGATCAGGGCGATGCTCCCGCGGTGCCCCCAGGAGGAGCGGGCAGGTCCGGAGCCCATCGCCCTGCCCGGCTCTCAACCCCCAGCCCAGCCCAGCCCAGCCCAGCCCAGCCCAGCCCAGCGCCCGGCTGTGAACCAGCGGAGCAGCTGCAAGGCTGGAATGCGTGAGCACGGACCGCTCACTGCCGATGAAGGGCAGCGGGTCTCAAGGAGGCGGGGGGGGAGCTCAGACCCCCCAGCACCCCCGCTGGGGCTGGGTGCTGGTATGGAGGCTGCAGAAGGAGCAGTGGGTGCTTGGAGGGTTCTAGCAGGGGCGGCAGGGCTGGTTTTGGGGTGCCGCAGCAGGGATGGGGAACCGCCGAGGGCAGCCCGTGCTGCTGCCTCAGCCGCTGCCCGAGGATGTTCGGTGCTTCGCTGATATTCCTTCCCCTTCCTGTGCTTCCCCCAGATGAGAGCACCCTACTCGCTGTCCTGCCTCTTGCTCCTGACCCTGGGAGCCTGCTTCCCTCCCGGCAAGCGGCGGGAGCCGGGAGACCCCGGGGAAGCGGCTCTGCTCGGTCCCGGCTGGCAAACGGCGGCGGAGGGCCGGGGTCCCGGCTGGAGGGCAGGGGCAAAGCGGAGGCGAAGCGAGGAGCTGGATGTGCTGCTGAGCATCGCCCGGGAGCTGCGGGGATACGGCACGGCCGGGGCTGGGGGCAGGGGGGGCCCCGAGCTGCTGCCCGTAGGAGGGGAGAAGCGCAGCGGCACCCTGGGGAACCTGGCCGAGGAGATCAACGGCTACAACAGGAAAAAAGGGGGCTTCACCTTCCGCTTCGGGAGATGAGAGCTCAGACTTGATTCCCCACCTCCTGCGGGTCACCCCGTCCCGTCCTTCCCTTCCGTCTCACCTGGGTTTGCTCGGACAAAAGGATATTGGGGGGCTTTGCTGCTGGGGTTGCCTTGGGAAGGGGGGACGCTGCGTTTGCTCCACTCCCAGCTCTGCTCTGGATCTGCCATCCCTGTTCCCAACCGATGCAATGGAAGAAGACGAGGGTGCCTTAAAGAGAAATCACCGAATCCCTTCCCTGGTCACACACAGCTCCTGTTGGGGCACAGGGAAAGGGCCCGGTGCTGGGTCTCCAGTGCTGCGGAGCTGGCAGAGAGCAGGGATGGCACACGGGCATGGGCAGAGGAGGGGTGGCACAACGGGCCGGGCAGTAGGGCCGGGCAGCAAGGCTGGAGGGTTACAGCAGGGTAGTCCTGGTGGTGACGGTCCCCAGGGACTGCCTGTAGTCTAGGGCCAGCTGTCAGGGAGGAGAGGGTCCCTCAGAGCTCTCCACCGAGTTGCTGCTCTCCTGCCTATTAAGGAAAAGTCCCTCCGGCAGCAAATTCTGCTTAGTGTCAGGATGCCTCTTACACGAGGCAGCTCCCGCCTGCAAAACCAGGGCAGAGCAGCGGGCTTTGAGAAAATCTTGTCCTTAGCAGCCCCTGGTGTGAGCATGGAAACCTGCCCTGGCATCACCAGTCCTGCCACAGCCCCACCGCCCCGCTCATGCCCCGAGCCCCAGACTCCCCAGCAGGGTGAGGTAGCGATGGCCAACCTTCAATGTCCTTGTCACACCGCCCCAGCTCCTGCCTGACAGCCTGGCCCTCCCTAGTGCCTTCCTGGTCTCATCACCATCTATTTATTCCCAGCTGTAGCTTCTGTGGGACTTAGGTGCAGAAGGACTGAAACAAGGACTTCTGCACCTACTGGGGCCACTGAGAGGTGCTCGGTGAGTGTCCAGTCACCAGTGGTGCAGCTTTGGGAATCATTAGCCCCAAAAGCCAGCACAGCCACAATGGTACAGGAAGAGCCCTACTGCCCAGCCACTGCCTTCCCCTCCTTTGGGCAGATTTAGCTCTGCCAGTGCCGGTGTTTTCTCTGTGCCTGCCAGAGGTACCAGCAATCAGAGCTCTAACTACCTGCTGCAGGCACTAACGGCAACTTACACACTGAGCCACCGCTGATATTTCATTGCAGGCACAAAAATGAGCCAGGAGATGATTTGCAAGCGCTAAATTGCACCCTCAAAAATCAGAGACCGTGGCAGGACTTGGTTGGGGGAGTAAAAAGATTTAAAAAAACCCTAAATCAGGCTGCAAGAGGTGCATTGTAATATCCATCAAGCAGACAGACCACTTAATGCAGTGCTGCGTGAGTTGTTCTGGCAGCAGGAGCAGTGACTGAGGCTGAATGGAGGAGCTGGAACCCAGGGGAAAACAGTTGTGGGGCAGCAGGTCCAGGGAGGAGCGATGGGTGCACAGGACCAGGCTCATCAGAACGGTGCAGAACGGGAGGGACTCCAGGTTTGCAGGGACACAGAGAACGTCAGGATTTGGCCCTCACACGAGGACGGCGCCGGCTGCGAAGGTGAGGAAGCCCCTGCATCCCTGCTGCCCTGACCGCCTCAGCCCGGGGAACACAGCAGCGACCGACGGCACTCGGGGTGGCTGAGCCCACGCAGGCCCCCACCCCAGGCACCCCCAAATCCAACCCCAAACCTGCATCCCTCTCGATTCCCGCCCCACCAAAGGCCCCCCGTTTGGATCGGGACGCAGGCGCCGCGCTCGCATCACACGGCGGAGACGGAGCTTTATCGATGTTTCTATGGCAACGACTTCCCCCCACCCCCCTTTCTTTTGAGTGTTCAAACCATCAATAAACACGCGCTGATCAATTTTACCCTGGGCTGGAGTCGGGGGGAGGGCTGGAAGGGAGGAAGGGGGAAGAGTTTTGGAGTAACTCTGGGTCAGAGAGGGCCGGTAAATCCCCGGCTTTGCTGTGATGGATCATTGCAGGGGAAAGTGGCACTGACTGCTGCGGAAAGGGAAAGGAAACCTGCTGGGCAATGCTGTGGCTGCGGGGATGCCTGGGCTCCTGCACTCAAGTCCGGGAGAGGAACAGGCTCAGAAGAGCCTCATAAAAGCACACACATAACGAGGCTTTGATTGATGTGCAATAACGTCTGCAGAACTCACTGAAAATTGGAGCACTTACCTGGCAGGTGGGACAGAGCTGGGCTCAGCCCCCACGCCTCAGGGCTCCTTGATGCCACCAGGGCAATGCCATCACCCTCCTCACCCTCTGGCTCCTGCCAGGCTGTGACATTGGGCAGGTGAGGGGCCATGGCACCCCTGAACTCCCCCGAGCACACCTTAGGGTGCCTGGGGTGCCCGGGAAGGGGCAGCATTCCAGGCTCTTGATTCCTGCTCGTGGGTGATTAATACTGGGTAGGGGAAGTGAAAGCGAATGGAAAATAACTGCCTGGAGCCTGGGGGTGTGGCTGGGAGGAAGGAGGGGGGAACACGCCAAGAACGACCCCCGAGGGGCTGGAAAGCCCACCCCTGCACACTGGCCACGGGATCTCCCACCCAGCTCCCACAGGAAGCTACACCCCTTCCCAGTTCCTCTCCTCCTGAGGAGGGGAGCAGCTCCCGAGGGGACACCCAGACCCCGAACACCTCTGAGAGGTGGAGAGCTCAGAACCCACCTCCCACCAGTCCCTAAGGAGCCGGATCAAACAGGCCCTGGATTCCTCTGCCCGCGGCCAGCGCACCGAGACAGCAGGAGCCGAGGCAGACACTGCCATCGCTGCTGGGACCCTCCATGGAACACCCCGCTAACCTTCCCTGCCCAGGCACAGCCCTCGGCCCTGCCCTGGCCTCTGCTCATCTGCTCCACTCCCCTTTCCTCCACCCCGGGCAGACCTGCAGCGCTACAAACACACAGAACGGGAACAGCGAATCTCAGAAACCCAAAGGACGCTCTGCAGAGGAAGAGCCCGGTTTAATTGCATCCGAGGGACTCGTGAAGAGGCTCTGTGTATCATAACTGGGTCATGCAGGCTCCAGGAGCACAGGTGGGACCTTTACCAGCAGAATTGATGGTAGGACAAACAAAGAACCCTCAACAGGGGGGCGATTGCTGGGAAAATGTTCAGCATGGCCTGGTTTGCAGGTCAGCTTTCTGCTGAGCTGGATGTACCATTGAGCACTGAGCAGCACTGCCAGGCAGGACAGCTCTGAGCCCGGCCTCTACGCTGAAAGGACTGAGGGCTGTCCCTCACCCACAAGGTTTGGGGCATTGGCACAGCCAAGGCATCAGGACTGACCAGGAATCGATCCAAGCCATCATTCTCAGCAGCCCAGCCAGGCCAGGTCTCATCCTCGGACAAGGAGAGAGTCCCACTCTGCTGCCAGCCCACTTTTAGATGCACAGGTGATGACAGGAGCCCTCTCCTCAGAGGTGACACTGTGCTTAGGGTGTATTTTCCTCTCTTCTCAATAGTGGAAGGATGAATGTCAGCCAAGGAAGAGGCTGTGGGCTGTCCCTGACCATCCCGGGGGACAGGCAGTGGTCCAGCACATCTGAAAACACCACTGGCCCAGCCAGGCTGCCACACCAGCCTGACCATAAAAACAGGGGGTTTGTAAGAAAAAGAGTGAGCATAAAACACTGACCAAATTTTACATCTTGTGACAAGCAACTTCTCAACAAAAGGCAAGATGACATTAAAGGAAAACTTAAAAGAGTGAACATTGTAATTTCAACGGCACAAAACCCAAAACAAAACCACAAACACAGCTATTTTTCCCCCAGAGCACTCTCACTTTCAAGCTCAATAGCCTTGAAAATTGGAGCAATCAAACTGTTAAATGCATCGATCTGTTAAATCAACTCCTACTGTACTCAGCTAAATTTAGCCTATAATCCCCTCTCTCTCACTCCCAACACTGCAGATCCGGGGGCTTTCCCCAGCCAGGTCAACCAGGCTCTGCCTTCCCACGACACCACGGACCGGCCCCTAAGCCAGCAGAGATGGAGATCACCAGGAGTGGCTGCATTTAGGGGCAGGTTAAGCTTCTCCATCTTCCCTCAGCTACTCACCACATTCCAGTTTGGACACTGACCTTTGCCAGGGTGCTGGTCACGATCCCACCCAGAACTCGCAGTGCTGTGGCTCCGCTCACTGCAGACCCCTTTGCTGTGCCTGTGCCTTGCCAAGTGCAGGCCATTAATGGTGTTTATTCTCACCAGTGCATCCTCACGCTTCTCCTTCACCTTCTTCAGCCTCACCAGAAGCAGCTCAAAGCAGTCGCTGGCACAGCAGCCAAGGTTTCTGATGAGCCTTGTCCCCCCAGCCCAGGAGTGAGCAGATCCCGGTGCCAGGGCCCACAGATTGCACCATGGACTTATTGAGGGGATTAGAAATGGGAAGAACTGGGTCATAACCCTAAAACATCACTGCAGAACGGTGGGACCTCAGGCACACCACGCACTGTCACCTGCCCTTGTTTCCTTCTCATCCTTTTTTTAGTCTTTAGCATCTTCATTAATCAAGGCAGCAGCTCATTTCAGAGGCTGTTCAGTACCTGGAAACGTCCCTCCCTCATGATTTACCAGAAATGAGGGAAGGGAAACAGAAAATAAGAATGGGCAACCAGATATGAGGGAGGGAACTGTGTGAGGAGAGAAACTCACGGGTCATTTCATAGCAGAGGAGGTAAACACAACAGCAGCTGAATTGCAGAATCCAAACCATTAACAGAGGAAAAGCTTGTCAAATCTCTGATTTAAATCTCCTTGAAGACAACAGCAAAGTCTGATTCAAAAGAGGTGATGACACAGTCTTTGCTCTGTGCATCTCTTTTCTCTCCTGGCTTTGCAGAGCCAGATCAAAAGAACAAGGCAAAGGGCTGCTGGCCTGGCTCTGACCATCCCACTGAGCTGAAGGGTCACAGTGAACCCCTGAACAGGGAACTCCTGGTTTTGGATGTGGAGTCTAAGGGGAGTCAGCTGGGTCGGGAAAGTCTCACTAGCACACAAACACAAGTTTTCCTCAACATTGATTTATTTTTAAATATACTACGCAAGAGAGACTGGAATAAAAAACAAATTTAAAAAAAAATGGAAAATAGAGAAAGAGAAGAAAGAATTGAAAGTCGTGTACAGAAACAATCTGTACTGGACTAAATTAAAGGGGAAACGACCCCCTTAAGTATCACAGAGATGAAGGACAGAGCTATTTACACACTGTAAAAAAGACAAGTCTACAAAAGTGTGTAATAACGAGATACAAATGTATAATATAGTGGCACAATATGTTATCAAAGTAAAAACAGTACCTCCAGGAAAGAGACAATTTAAGGGTTGGGTTTTTTCTTACGTTTTTAAAGGCAGCCTGTGGCAGAAGTGTGTATTTTCTTTTGAACATTTGTCACGTGTCATGTCATGGCTGTTTGTGAGGGCGAGAAGTGGCGTGAACACACACAAGTGAACTACTAGAAATCATATACAAAACAAACAGTTCCAAAGAGAACAGCATAAAATACAATTGAAGGCAATTAGTGTTTAAGATACACAAGAAGGGTCACAAGTTACAGGGGAACAGAAAATGGAAAATGTGTTTCTCTCATGTTTGGAACTGTTAAGAGGAGTTAAATTGCACTGTTAATAGCCCTAAACCTTGTTCTTTCACTATTGTCATGAGTCACAGTTAGTTCCCAGCATTAACGGGGAAGGTCACAGGACCTTGGCACGGAAGGCCAGGAGTCTTGCTGTCAGCATGTTGTGGCAGTTTCCTCGGGAGATGCACCCCAGAGAAGCGTCTGCAGTCTTCACAGATCCTTGTTTGATGCTGGATGGAACCGCGCTGGCATGAAGGTAGAAATGCTTTTAACCCCAGAGCACTGGCACTGGAGCTCCTCCCGGGGGCAGTTCCAGTGGCAGAGAAAGGCAGGCACCACAACCCCTCAAAGCACAGGGCTCTGCAGGAGGGCTGGGGCCAGGCTCCATCTCCCTTCACAAAACAAAAAGCTGGAAATTCAACTGGAGACACAGCAGTTCTCACCCAGTGTGCTGTGCAGGTTCAGCCAGAACGGCTGCTGGAGGCACAGCGGTGTCTCAGAGCTCAGCCCAAGCCATCCCTTCCCGCTGCCACCCTCCCAGCTGCCTGAGCTCTGCAACCCCCCACCCCAAACACCAGCCCAATCAGTGTCAGACACCACGAGAGTGCCGCAGCACATCCTCCTCCAGACCTTCTCCAGGCCCGTTCTGCTGCTGAGGGAGCTCCGCAAACACGCTCCTGGGCTGTCACATCCAACACTGTGAGCCCAAGCAATCCACTGGAGCTCAACAACATTGAGAAACTACTGAAAACACAGAAACGAAGGGTAGCAGGTGGAATCAGAGGAAGAATTTGGGCAATCATCACTTGTAGCATTCTGTCATTAAAAAAACCTTACATTAGTAATTTTTCCCCCTTCCCTCCCAAGCACCAAATCTGTTGCATTAGTGTCAGGTAAATGTCAGACTTGGGCCAGGGCCATGTGCTGGGCAAACTCTCCCAAGAAATGCAGTGGGTATATTGCTATCCAAACACTCATCCTCATGTACAGGAGGGCAGAAGGAGGGGACAAAAAAGCAGTACAAAGTCCTCCTGAGGAGGATGGCATCTCAGTGCCCACCAGTCTGGCTTCAGTCTTAATGGCCTGTCCAGAACAATAAAATATTAACAAAAAGGCATGGTGTGACATCAGCATTTAGACTTGTAGTCCACAAGGCAAGAACTCCACAGATAAGACGATTACAAGTATATGAAACACAGGGAATCTGAGTTCAGAGGGTGGGAAGTGCCTCCTGAACACAGCCCTGCCCTTCAGAGCTGAGGTGTCCATTCACAGTCTGTGTCCTTGGCACAGCCCTAACCTGAACGCCCCGCTCCTTTGTCAGTCCACACGTTACTCTCTCCACAGTTGGCTTTGGCCCATTGTGACTGATTGATTCATTTGTTTGTTTTCAAATCTGGTTTCTTGCTACCTCTGAACAATGTCGCTGATTTCTTTCACTGAGCTGAGCAGTTTGCTAAAGTCCTGGGTGGCCGCAGGGCCGCTGCCAGCGGTCGCTGGGCAGATCTGAAGCTCCCGTAGGTTGTTCTCCAGCTTATTGATGGCCTCCCGAAAGGCAAATTTGTTCCTCATCTGCTGAATGGAGTCCACGTAGCTCACGCAGAAGGTGTAGAGGTTCTTGCCAGCCTCCAGGACGGCACTGTGGCTGGCCATCTGTTCAGAGTTCTTGCTGATGGCGAGCCGTAGAGCCTCGGTGCTTTCCAGCACCACCCCTTTGGTGATGGTGCCACTGGCAATCCTCTCCGGGGGCTGCCGGGTCTTCCGCAGAGAGACCCTGGTGGATATGAGGGGGATGAAGGCTGTGGATGACGTCTGGTCCCCGCCTGGGGCGGAGGGTACGGATGAGGAAGAGGCAGCTGGGGTTGCTGTGCTCAGCAGCAGCTTCGCAGAGGACTGTGGCTTTGGTACAGAGGGGATCCCCAGCTTTTTCACACCTTCCCCTGACTGGTTTGGCTTGACAGCATCACTGCCTGCAGCCTCTCCAACCTGAGTCAACTGTTTGGATTTCGGCCCAGACACCACATCTGCTGCTGCTTCATGGCTGGGACTGTGAGAAACCTTCCCAGGCTTGGCAATGGAGGATGAAGACAGTGGGAGTGGAGGGGCTGGTTTCAGCTTCGATAACTTCCCTTTGTCCTTCCCTGCCGACTCCGAGGTCTGCTTGAGCCTCCTCAGGCGTGGCTCCTCAGAGGAAGCCTTGCTGGCCCCCACGAACCCAGCAAGGTTGGGTTTGGCAGCAGAACCTTGGTCCATCGTCACAGTGGTACCTAAGGCACTGGATTTGACTCCATCGTCCTTGTGGAGCCCGCTGGAGGAAGGAGGGGCAGCAGGTTGCCTACGGCCAAGTTTTGGCGTCAGGGTGGGAGGGCTGGAACCAGGGCTCGACTCTGCATCTTTGAACACATCATCAGTGGTCTCTTCATTCTTCTTAAGCAGCCGTGGAGGAGGGGTCACTGTTCCCCTGACAGCAATGTCAGTCTTGGCCTCGTTCGCCCGCTTCCGAGGCAGTGCTGGCTTTTCACTTCTGTGCCCCCCAAAAGTGGAGGAATCAAACTGGCGTCCCGTGGACTGCAAATCCCGAGGCAGAGTCACGGATTTCCACTCTGTGTCCTTCGCTCCATGGGGCACACAGGAGGCTGAGCAGGACCTTAGGAAACGCTTGCTGGAGTTGGAACTGCTCTCCTCCTCACCAGCCACCCCTCGACTGCTGCTCATCGTGCTGGACTTCTTCCGTAAGTGGGGAGACAAGAACCCAGAGTTCCCAGCCACAACCCCGTTGGTGACACCAGCCCCATTGCTTGGGCTCTGGAACTTGGAGGGGTCAGCTGTGTCTGCAGGGGGGGCAATGAAAGCTCCGTTGCCAGCATCCCTGCACTCCTCCTCCCCGCCCGCCCTGCGCTCCGAGTGTCCGTCCATCTCCCTGAAGGAGCTGCTCCGTTTCGGAGGGGTAGGGGCAGTTTTCTTCTTCTTCTTGATCAGGGCACTGAAGAGGTTGTGCTTTTTGTCTTTTGGAAGCAGCCGCTCATCTTCATTCAAACTGCTCTCCAGGGCCACCCTCTCCTTTCGTGGGAGCAAGGGAGAAATAGCAGGTTCATGATCCAGGGGGTCTGCAAGGGAAAAGGACAGAGCTTTTGAGCATTGCTCCAAGCACCGGAATAACCCATCTCCTTACAGGATCAAACCACTGCAAGCACCTCCAAAAGGTGCAGGTTTTCTAAACAGACACAACTTCAGAGCAGAAATAAAGTGCAGCCACGCTCACTCCTAGACTGAACATGGTCTGTGATCCTGCTGCATCCATTCATGCCCGAGGTGGCTGCCAAGCTACTTTCCCTGTGGGTTTCTGGCTGGAAGAGCGACATACAAACACTACATGTTTGTGTTCAGATTCCCATCCTCACATCTGGAGGCTTGTCTAAACTTCACACTGTGAAGAAGATAAATACGAAGAGGCCTTTGCTTTAGTCCCTGTGCTATTGCTGTCTTTTGAATCACTGACCCTCTGAATTAATAAGGCACCTCTGTAACCCACCTCCATCCCCAGGCTCCTCGTTCATTTTCCTGATGTCATCCTTTGTGGGGAATGGAAATAACAGTTTCATGAGCAGAAATTGAGATCAAAATATGACACTTCAAGTCATACCACTGTGAAGATGCTCAGCTTTGTACAGTAACAGAGAAAAGGGGCAGTACCAGCCTCCTTCAGCAGCACTGCAGCAGAGGGAAGCAATGGGGTGACCCTTTCTCCACGTACAAGTGGTACTTAAAAATGAATAATGGTTTATAATAAATTCATACAGAGTCCTGAAGGTCTCTGTGTCTGACTGACAGAGGGGCTCGTTCCCAGGCCAGGCACTCCAATGGCATTCCAATCCAAAGGAGGAATGCCTGCAGGGCAGCATATACATTTACAGCTTGACTAGGCAGCAAGAAGGGAGATGAAGCAGAGTCATAAGGAAGGATGCTTCTTAGTCACAAACTGGTGATCATCATGCTATGGGTAGGATTTTGGCTGAGGAATGGATTTTGGTTGAGGGGAGAGAATTTGGAAAAAAAATAGTCGTGTGCTTTGAGAGGACAACACGTTTGCACAGGAACTCTGCAGTTACACCATTCCCACAGGACTCAGGGGGACCTGGACAGCCAGAAGAGCCAGCCCGTGGCCCTACTGAGTACAGACACAGTGGAGCTGCAGAAATCTAGAGAAAACTAGCAGCTAGCACTGAGGATCAGCTTCCAGCTGCTGGACTTGCTATGGAAACACTGACAATTGGAAGGGAAACTGCAATAAAACTTTATTGTGAAAAATTTTCTTTCACAGTAAAGAGTGAAATGATTCCCAGCATAATGTTAAAATCATATTATGCCTGCTGTACTTGAATTTCTCAAAGCCCTCAAGTATTTAAATGAAATTATTTTACTTCAAAAGCTTGTAATAACAGGCAATTATATTTCCTATATACGGTAAATAACCTTCCTTCCTGAGTCACTGATACTTATTTTTCCAACATTTTAAATACCCTCATTTTCCCCCCACCCCCTTTGTCTAGATGGACACTGGTTACTGAAACACATACTACTGGGTGAATCTGACACTACACAGAAAAGGTCAGTCACAAGAATGGTCAGAAGAGGCAGCCTCAACAGGAGCTGGAAAAAACCCCACTGTATTTAATTTTACATTCTTGTTTTTCAAACATGGAGCTAGATACAAATCTCCTGTACTCATTCAGCCGTTTACCACTGCTTTTATTACCTTGGAATGGAAGGTAAGTGCCTGAAGAAACTGATTGGAAGTTTAATTTTATGGAAGAGTCTGTAAATACCTCTTTGTCCCTTGCTGAAATTATATTTGGTGCCTGCCAAGAGTAATACTCTTCTGTGCTGCAAGCACAAATCTGGTAGGATGGAGCAGTGAAGAAACCTCCCTTATGGAGCTTGCTAAACCCTAGCTATCACCCTGCTTTAAATTATGCAGTGTGGTAGTGTAAAGTGGCTTGAACACAACAGATTACCCAGCACTCAGATGCAGTGGGAGATCCCACTGATAGCTCCTGCCAGGGAATGGGAAGAGGATAGGATCAGAGAGCTCCGTGCTCAGGGTCTGGTCTTTAGGGAGCTGCAGGCAACAGCCATTAAGTTAAAAAAACTCTGAGGGCTTCTCTAAGCAACGGCAGGGAGAGAACCAGTCCCTCAGCCAGTTAAGGATTCACACTCCCAGCTGCTGTGTGTATCTGGCCCCAGAATTAACAACCTACCTTTGCAGAAACTAATAAAAGGAGTTCTGGACCCAGGACAGCAAACTCAGCAGCCTGTCACCCAGAAACACAGTGCTGGTACAGAGAGATGGCACCTGTTATTAGGCACAGCTTTGCCTACGTGAGGCCTGGAGCTAGTTGTGCATTTTGTTTCCCCCTGTATTTCCTGAAGGAATAATGACTTTAATTAAAACCTACCACATTCCCCCTGGCCTCGAGCATGTGCAGTCTCCAAGCCCTCGTTGGCATCTTTGCTTTCAGCAGCTCTCCTCGATGTTCGCGTTTTGGTTGGCAACTCTGGGGCTTGGAGGAAATTGCTCACTACACTCCTCATGCCCTTCTTTCCCAATTCCTTCTCCACCTCTGCAATGCACAGAAGAAAAGCAATCATAGCAATCAACTGAAGATAAAAAACTATTGCTCTGTTTGGAATTAATAGCACAAAAGAAAAGCAAACAACAGAAAACAAGGGTTCCTTGGGGTTATTCAGCCATTTGGCCCTTTAAAATGAGATGTTTACCCAGAAAAAAAACAACCCCACGTGTAAACAAATAACTGGTTTCTACATCATTTACACCAGGCTGTGTAACACAGGACTGAGGTTCATTGCAAAGCAGTCTATGAATAACAGGCAGAGTTAAGGATGCAGTCAGCCCTTTCCCCACCCCTGGAATTGCTGGTCCAACAGGGACCCAGACCTACCATCCGATATGCTGGATTCCTGAAACATCGTTTCAAAGGCCTGATGGATCTCAGCGAAGGATGGTCTATCAGAAGGACTCCACTGCCAGCCTGAAAAAAACCACACCACCACTCAAAACTTCCCTCCAGCAACAGACTCTCAGTACCGTGCACCAGCAGGAGCCAGAAATCACAGTTCCCTTCCAATACACTGAGATAAAATACTGACATGAAAATCTGATTTACAGGGTGCTGGGTGTCTGCAACCACTTTGGCTCAGTGACAGCTGCAGACACCCAGCACTCCCTAAATCAGGTTTTGGTGTCAGTGTGTGACAGTAGGTGCTGAGCACTGCTGGGGAAAAGTGCAGGGCACTGAGTCACGTACCAAAAGTGAAGAGTCACAATCAGTCCTGCAAGAAGCCAAATGAAGCTCTTGCTTCATCCTTGGAGCACAAGCTTTTCTTTAAGTTGTCAGGAAAAAGGAGACAAAGGAAGCATTGAGATCCACAACAAATCTCCTCTCCAGACCTGTGGGCCCCCAGTAGAGATGAACAGCTGGTTTCACAGCGTGTTCATCCTCCGGGGAACGCAGTTTTAACCAAAGACTTCCACACAGCACTGCACCTTCCCTGCAACTGGCAGGGGGTTCTCATGCCTTGCTGTACGTAGCCAGATCCTTGCACTTTTACTGCACCTCTGCAGAGCTAAAAAGCAGCATTTGCAGGGCTAAGAAACACTTACATGCTCTCATCAGCTCATAAACTTTCTCAGGACAGCCTTCAGGACGCTCCATACGATAGTCCTTCTCCAACAGCTCATAGACTTGAGACAGGTCAATCCCAGGGTAGGGGGACATACCGTAGGTTGCAATTTCCCACAGCAGAACACCAAAGGCTGCAGTAGAGAACAAGAGGGAAGAAAAAAAAAAATAAAGGGAGGAAAAAAATCAATAGGCTTTGTTTTCATCTTGAATTTGAGAGGATGTTTAGTGGGAGTAGTCACTACACAGTGCTGCACGCTTAGACCAGCTCTGGATGGCTCAGATCCCAAGCTCAGCAGCAGCTTAAATGTTAAAGAAGCGTAACAAGCCTCTCCGTCAGCACAGACAAGTCTCCTGCGATATGACAGGCTAGAATTAGACTAATTTTCAATGTATCAGTTGTCTCAAACCTGAACGCCTTGAGATCCTTCAAGTCCTATTAGAGGCACAATTAAGAGACTTCACAGTGGATTAGCTGAAACCGCTTCACTGCTGCACTGCAGTCGCTCCCTCAGTGTGACAGCTCCTCTCATTTGCAACCTTCCCCCGGAGGACTCACACATTTTAATAGCTCAGTGTTTTTGGGGTGCCCTTGTTTAGCTGTAGCGTGGTCTAGAAGGGAAATCTGGGAGGCAGCACCGAGAGCAAAGTTTCAGCAGTTGCTACCAATGAGATACAGTGAGGGTGAGACATTTTGGTCCCAGGGAAAGCTGAACAGGAAAAGGGAGAGCACAAAAAGGGTCTTGGAACAGGCGAGGCATTCAAGTGGCAGCAGTCGGTGGGGATGCAGGTCAGCAGCGGGGTCAGGCAGCTAACCCAGGAGTCAGGCACACAGAATAAACGCAACACCAGTTCAACAACCTGCATGTAATTAGTTCAGTCACCCTATTCTCTTTTTAACCTGAAGAGAAAGCGATTACAATTCTGCATAAGTAAGGAAATCACATCACATTACATGGCAAGGCCACCAAGGGTAATTTACATTAGACATTTCTGTGCACAATTTTCTTTGATTGCTGTCTTGAGGCAGTGAGGTGAAAACATCTAAACCCTGGCGTGCCCAGCAGCAGCCCTGGCCTCTGGGGACAGCTGATCTCTGATGAGATCCCAAAGTCCACTGTCCCAACTCTGCTTCCCAAGGTTTCATTAACCCTATCTAAAGATATCCCATATTCCTTTGGGATCTTTCCTCCTTTAAGTACTCTGCCATTGAAATGCAATGGGGATCCTGCAGCCACCACAGCAGTACAGCAACATCCTGAAACTGTGGCAGATACTCAGCAGCCAAAACCACATGGAAACCCAAAGCAGCAGAAACACCTTGGTCAGCAATCACATACTCCTTGACAGGCTATTTTGGCTTTTCCTCCTCCATCTACAAAACATTTTACATCAGCCATCTACCTAAAAATTTCTTCAGCATAAAGCCTTTCTCTGCACATTTTCCCCCAAACTGCAGAAAACTTCATCTCTGCTTCACTACTGTCTGTTGGTTTATATATAGAAGATGCTCAGGATATCATTTTCCAAGTGCCTTTGGGACCACATTCCACAAACTTCTATCTCATGTCACTGGGCGCTTTTGAGAATTTGACCAACAGCTATGGCAGAGATATAAAACCCAAAGAAAGGCTGATAAAAGTACAATGAGATTTTCTGTGGTCAGATTTGATACAATACAGCTCCATTTAGCTAAGCCTACTCTTATCACCAGCACTTCAGGGCTCTTCAATAACCATTTGTCATCAAATTTTCCCTCTGCTTCTCCTCATCTCATTCCAAAGATTATTCTTTTAAAATGCAGAAAGACGAGCTTGGAGCTATCACTAGACAGATACACACATAATTATTTTTTTTAACATAAAACGAACCAGATTCCCTCCTCCTTGAAGTAGTAGTTAGAAAGTTTTTGGCTTTATAACAATGTTTCACTTCATAGTCCTGTGCCAGGACTCCATCAAGGTAGTAGCACTGGTGCCCTCCAGCCCCATTTCATACATTTCTATGAACACCACAGTATCCTCCACTTTCATATTTGCCAACAACTCAGATATATATAGAATCAGGTCGGCATTCTCTGTGCTCTGCTCTGAGCCTGCCCAAGCAGAGATTAGTTCCTGCACTCTGACAAGCCCATAGAACAACGTGGCTCAAACCAGGAAACCTGCTGCTCCCTCCTGAAACGTTCCACAACGGCCTCATTTCACAGCCCTGGAAAAGAAGACTATCATCTGCATTGATCTGTCCATGCAAATTCTTACCCCAGACGTCGGATTTAATGGAGAACTTGTTGTAGGCCAGGCTTTCTGGTGCAGTCCACTTGATGGGGAATTTAGCTCCGGCGTGGGCCGTGTAGGTGTCACCCGTCATTAACCTGCTCAGGCCAAAGTCTGCCACCTTCACCAAGTGGTTCTCCCCTACAAGGCAGTTCCTGGCAGCAAGGTCCCTAAAAAGAAGACCAAAAATAGGCAAAGAGAAGTCTTTACCATCTCACTTTTAGCTATAGCAAGGAAGCCTGCTGTTCCTGAAGAAACCTGGGCCTGTGTGATTATTTTGATCCAAATATTACACAGAGATTCTGGAGTTACACGCACACACACAAGAGGGAAAGTTATTTTCCATTCCGTCTTCGTAAGACTGTCATCTGAAGTTTTTTTTTCTTCTAATTTGAAGTGAGAGCTTCAAGAAGCCCCCTCACTTTCAATAAAAGCTGCCACCCTCAGGATAAAAATATTTCAAAGAAATGTCAGTGCTCAAGTTATCAATAGCTGGGGATGAGCACTGAATAAACCGAGTTTCAATTCCTCACTTCCTGCCCACCTCTGTAGTGCTTCAGTCACCCCAGCCAACACCAGTCATTCTCCAGAACTCCTTTTCCAGTCCTTGCTCAACCACCAGGGCTACCTCTTAGCCCTGCTCTTCCTCCTTCCTGGTGTACCACCTTTTACCACACAACTTGCTCACGATAGCATTTGGCCTTGCAAACCTGCTGTAGCCTCTGCTATCAGTGCTGGCATTTTCAAAGAACTGGGCAATAACCACGCTTAACTTTTTCTCCACTTTTTTTCCACCACTGGCTCCACCCTGGCAGGTGAGAGACATGCACATTGCATTTACCACTTCCCCTGCTTGTACATGCTGTTTGCATCCTTGGAAATGCTTCAGGACGATAAAAATGTAAAGCACAGAAGTACATTTCTCCTAATATTAGGTTTTGTTAAAAACACTTTTCCACATTATGTAACGTTGAACTAAAAATTGATTGTACCAGGAAGCTCCTGTGAGATCTTTAGATAAGAGGCAGACACTGCTGTTTCTGTTGCTTGTTCCACTCAATCGGAATAAATTAAAAAACAGAAAAAAGTACATCTTACTAGATGCCCATTTAAATTTCACGGTGTTTTTGAACGTACATTCTTATCAATACTGATTACTACAATGTGTATCTAAATAAAAGCTCCTCTCCACAATCAAATTCTTCCTCCTTCCTAATTCATTAAATGAGGTCAGAGCCCAGCATTTGAATCCATGGATGTGAATTGTGACAACACTCTTCAAGTAATTGGGTAGGTGGTTATGGGGGTGGCTGATAAGGAAAAACGCTACTATTTATTTTAGATAAATGGGTCATCAGAAGTAAGAGGAAATGAAATGAATGGCAGAGAAGACAAATGCGATTCACACAAAGGAGTTTTTAAAGTTTACTTCCTGCGGGCTGAAGGGACAAAATCCTTTCAACAGAGCAAATCAAAGGCCGGAAATTTTAATTGGCAGCATCACTGTTCAATTTATTGACTGATAGCAGCGTTTAACCAGGCCTTTCAAGCAGCAAAGGCAACTCATCGCTTAGAGGAGCACCTAGAACTTTACACACGATCTTCATATTTGTCTCTATGAAAAAAGCCACGTGTTAATTCCATATTCCAGTTAATTGGGCAGGAAAGGTCATGCTACGACACCGAGAGCATCTCGTACAAAGCTCAGCCACTCTCAAGCCCTGGCGCAGGATGTGTCATTATATTGCCAGGAGCCCATTTCTGCAGACGAGGAACGCAAAGCTCCAGCCATAATTGCAGCACACTTTAAAGGTCAGAGTCCCTGAGACTTTTAAGACAGCAGAGATGCTTATTAAAGTGAATACACAATCTGGACAATAGAAGGGAACAATCCCTGCAGTGGAAAACAAAGTGAACCAAACAAGAAAGAACAGGGGCTGAGGCGGCGCTCGGAGGGTGATTCGGCTGCGGGGACCTGCACACATCCAGCATCATCAACTGCAGCTGGTTTGAAAGGCTGTTAGAAACAAGGAAGCGGCTTGTCTGGTTCATTAAAAGTCCATTACTTTGGGCTTAAATTTACATTTAAGGCCTTGCCCAAAATAGGTAAGTACTGATGTGTCTTTCACCTGCATCTACTTCAAAGGCAAGAAAAAAACCCTGAGAGAAAACCCATCCTTTGGACAGGTTAATAGACTGTGCCAGATATGCACTAGTGCGTTAAATATATGATGCCAGTCAATGCTGTGATAGCCTGAAAGGCAGGAAAATACATCACGGGGTGTTCTGTGCTCGAGATTCAAGGGTGCTCGCTGTCTTTCCTACCTGTGGATGAAGTTTTTCTTCTCCAGGTACTCCATGGCAGAGGAGATCTGAGTTGCCATGTACAGCAGCACCACAGCATTCACCTCCTGCCTGTTACACTCACGCAGGTAATCCAGCAGGTTCCCATACGTCATGAACTCTGTGATGATGTAGAAAGGAGGTTCCCGTGTGCACACCCCTGGGAACAACAGAAAGCTGACAATGAATGTTGGAGAATATCAGAGAATCTTCAGCTTTTGTCCTCGAGGGCAATTTGTACCTCCAGAAGGCAGAAAAATGGGGCTTATGGAAAGAATGGATTCTGCTTGGAAGTGGTTAATAGAGGGGTTTAATTTTCTGCTTCAGGCTCTGGCAAATTAAACATTAGGGAGACGAGATCATTAAAAATCGTGTATTAGTCGTACAAATTGTGAATTTTGCCAGACAATAAGTGTCTGTATTTAAAGCCTTGGTATGGTAAGCAGCTTATCTGCTCCTTAACATCCATATCACTGCACAAGGGTTTAGTTCAAATCCCTCTGCTTGGTATTTATCACTTACCTAATAACTGCACCAAGTTCGGATGCTTGATCTCCTTCATTACTGCAGCTTCTTTCAAGAACTCTTCCACCTCCATGGTATCCTCCTGCAGAACAATGGCAAAGCTTTGGCAAAGGCAGTGTACACAAAGGAGGAACAGATTTTTGTATGAGGACACAAAAAGAACTGCAAACTGACAACATAAGCCACAGTTCTCGCAAGGTAATTTTTCCCTGTAGCCACAACACAAAGCCAGGGAGTGAAAAACATTAATTTTTTGTATGATTTTAAAAAACCATATTTTTGTAATTCTCATACTAGCTGAGCTTTCTGAGGCAAGAAAATCCATGTCCCTTTTGTGAAGGGACTCTCACAGATCATTCACGAGCTGAAAACGAAAAACAAGCTTGTTCCTAACAGAAAAAAAAAAAAGGTAACATGAAATAAAAAATACAGAAAAGGAACAAGAACAAACATAAAAGAAAGGATCCGCCACAACCAAATGCTTGAGAGGCTGCTGAAATGCAGACCCTTGGGTTCACTGGGCAGGAACAAGAAATCCCCTCTCTCAGTCAGGGAGGCACGACCGATGGCAGCCACTGTGTGACTGAAAGCCCAAGGTTTCACAGATTCATTTCTGGCATTTAGAGCCTGACCCATGACGTATCCATTCTGGGCAGACATGTCACTACCGATTTGTTGGGTGCCATAAAGTTACTTGGCACAGCACACAACCAAGGAAGATACAATCTTGCTCAAAAGACATATTTTTCTGAAGCAAATACGCCCCAAATGGCCGGAAGGTCATTTCAAAGTGGTGCAAAAATACAGATCTATTCCTAAAGCAATGTTTCTTTCTATATCCATTTTTTTTTCATTGATGGATTAATGTTGACAGGCTACATGGACAAAGTGTTTTAAGGAAGGATTGGAAAGGATTTACTGCTGCTGGTGAGAACGATAACAGTGGGCTGCCACTGTGAGATCCAGCCAGCTCCCTGCTCTGCACTTAGCACTGAGAACATTTTTCCAACACTTCCATTCAATCATTTACTATTCATTGCCAATTAGCTTGATTGACAGCTGCGATTTGCTCAACACACTGTCAAAACTAATAGTCCAAAGGTCCTTGTGAGCAGAACCTTAAACTGTTCTCTTTGGCAAAGGAAACTGGGTTAATAATCCAGGTTGCAAAATTATCTTAAATACGCCTTTGTCTTATTCGTGCTACACAAACCCTGGAAGGTTTGTCCTTTGCATAGCTGCTCCACAGTTTGAAATTTCTTACCTCTCAGTGACCATATTAATAGGAAGGACACATACAGAGAAGCACTGTAGTGATGATCTCTCTGAAAACCTGATCTTGTGCAAAGGACCAAGGTGAACTGGCTTCCAGCTCTCACTGTACTAAACCACGGCAGAAATAGAACAGTTCTGGCTGTACAGCATTTTCCCAGCACGGCACAGGGCCATGCCATGGCACTAAGGGACACCAGGGTTACATGTTGTCTAATTTAAAACACAGGCTTCTCTGCTGGGGAAAAAATAAAGGAGAGAGAAAAAAAAATCCAAAGAAAAAGGAGAGGCAGTCCTAGTGGTGGCAGAGCCGAGGTGAGCAGTAAGAAATGTGCTGAGCTGACCAGCTCACAGCAGCTCAGCCATTAAATGGCCCTCAGGAGAGCTGACTGTGGCCACAGTCAAGATCGGCTGCACTTGGTCTGGTGCAGGTCACAGAGCTCCCTGTCCCCGCAGCCACTGCCTTGTGCTCCTGTCCAATTTGGGGGTAAAAACACAAATTCAGAGCGTGTCCTGTTATAACAGACCCTGATAAATACTGACGTGTCCTGTGCAACTCACAGAGCTGCCAGGGATGGGTTTTAACAGGCAACATCTCAGCACCAAAACACGGTCTTGCCCTCTCCAGTTAAACACTGAGGAACAGCGTGAGCTGCTTCGATCGCTCCTTCCCCAGTTCTGTGCCAGCCATGAGCTATGTTTAGACACTTGATAGAAAACTGAACAACAAATGGGTGTTCGTAAGCATCATTATTCAAAAAGATGCTGCAAGGACTTTTCTCCCTCTCTCTTTTAGTCTTCGCTCTCCTTTATCTTTTGTATAGAGATATCTGAGGTAGATGGGGAAGGAGCAAGAAGAATCATACAAAGTTTTGAAAAACATTCTCTCAAAGGAAAATAAAATGAGTCATCTGCAGATTTGGGCAGTAGCTGCAAAAGGCTTGTTTTTCCCAGTAGGACTGGGATATAAATGTGATTTTAAAATGTTTCCCAAAACTTTGAAGAAAGCTATAATCCCACCTGTCAGGCAGTAGACTAATGGATTTAAAAAAGGTGGATTATAAATTTGCTTTTAAGGATGGTTTTAGCGTGCATAATTGCAGGTTGAAGTGTTTCTCCACTCTCTTCTTGGTTGTTCTTACACTCCCCAGTGGAACATGCTGCTCTATACTACATTATGAACCATTTTAGTCGTGTTTCATTAAATATGTATTTGATATATTTGAAGCAGCCATGGTCTGTATTAAGGTTTCTCCCTTGCACAAACAGATTTGACGGGATAACACGTAATTTGTCTTTGTTGATGGGTTTTAGGGAGAAGAGAATGAAATCAACAACTTCAGTTTGGAGCGAGATGGGAAGCCTGAAAGCGTCAGGAATCCTCACACTGCAACCAGCAGCAGGAAGATGTTACTGCAAGGAGTGCTCCAGGAAAGAGCTGAGCTCGCCTCAGGACGAGCAGGTGTTTTGCTGAACCTGGTCACATCCCAGCTCACCTGCACCGCAACGCTCCGAGCGATCCCGAGCAGGGACAACACTAGATGTCACTCGCTCCCTGTGCAAGCGGCACTTGGACTCCCCCGCTGGGAGCAGCAGCAGGAACCTCCAGAGTACAGAAAAGGCCAAAGTGAAAATACTTTCTGCAGCCATGGCAACCCAGAAGTACTGAGGCAGCCGCTGCTCGGAGAGCAAGGAAGAAATATTTTCCCCAAATCAAGGGAAGGTTCTTCCCCTGACACTGAAGCGTCTACACAGTTCTCTCCACTTCAAAATTTCCATTGCAAAAAAACCAAAAAGAAACAAACGAAACCCTCAGTTCTGTTTGTTTCTGCAAGACCAAACCATGTCCCCATTTGAGGAGAGAGAACATGGTGTCAAGTTCGCATAAACTCCTATTAAGCAATCAAATGCAATGTGTGCAGATGGTGCCAGAAGATCTCAAGACAGTTTTATAAACATAGATGAATTAAGCAACGACCTTATGAACTCACAGAGCACTATTTGCATTTCAAGAGACAAGGAAACCAAGACGCAGAAATCAGGGAGCAGAGCCAGAAACAGAACTGATTATCCACTTCTTCATTAAAGCCACTTATGAATTTTAATATACCTTAGCTTGCATACCCTTTTTCCTCCTCTTGTGTCTTTTGATAAGAAGCAGCTGTGAACAGTTGCTTAAGACTTCAGGAACACAGGGAGCTTGTCTTTTGGGAAAGATGCCACATAAGACAGAAAATCAAAACATGTAAAGCCTCCCTGAAGCACAGCCTTTGAATTGTATGTTGACTGACTCACAATCCACAATTTTCCTTAATACACCAGCTTGTGCTGGTGTGTTCATCCGTGAACAGCTCACCTTTACCACACCCTGAATACGAGACTTTGCAGCACTATTTACTTTCCTAAGTTTTCATCCTTTCTCCGGTAAAAATTGTGCTGTTAACATCCTCCTTTGTTTAGATATGAGTGTTATAGGTATCATATAAACCATAAGAGGATCAAGCTCTTTCCAAAATACTCTATTTCCAGCCTACAGCACACAAAGGGAGGGCCACCATCAACACAAACACCTAACCAGAATTGCGGGCAGGCAGCTAGCCTGAACTTGCTTCCTGCTGGATGGGGAATGCTCCGAGATCGAGTCCTACCTTGAGAGTCTTCACGGCCACTGTCAGGTTGTACTTCTTCCAGACTCCTTCATACACCTCTCCATACTGGCCTCCACCCAGCTTGTGCTTCATGGTGATGTCGGTGCGCTCGATCTCCCACTTGTCGTAGTTGGGGGACACGCCGTAGATCGTGGGCTTGTTGCGCTTGGGCGCCGGGTAGTGCAGCGTGGTGATGAGCCCATCTGCCACGGTGGAGTGGTGATGGACCAGCTCTGCCAAGGTGTTGAAGCGGCTCTCTGAAGACACATAGAGCTGGGAACCAAAGGGGAAGGGAAAAGCTCGTTCAGGTAATGCCCCTCAGAGAGCTCGTACGCAGGAACTGCGTCACAGAATTGTGAAAGCAAAGTGTGGCGTTGCTTCTACTCGAGCCACGGAACTGTGAGCTCCACAAGCTCTGTAACCAGCTCCAGAGCCCAGAACAATCAATGCTTACATGGGAAAGGCACGGATTCAGGAGAAAATACATGCACTTTGCCAAAACAACAGGGTAGAAATGGCTGCAAATAGCACTAGACTGGCATGCTGTTGCTTGAGATGTCTTTTTTTAAAAAGCTGGTCAGTAGAGACTGTGGGACATTTCCTGGAGATTATGGGGGGTTGTCAGCCTCAGTGTCTCTATTTCACTATTACTATTTGGTGTATTACATTTTCACCTGTCTAAATTCTCCTTGAAGTATCACTGGCAAACCAGAGTCTTCCTTGCCTTAGGCCTGAGCTTCTGCAGAGGTTTAGCATGAAGTCAGGGAGCTGGTCTGCTCCATTCCTGTGATGGGCACTGATCGATAGCACAGAAGGAAAATCATTACCACTGAATGAAAACCTGCTGCGAGGCATGATAACCCATATTTGTTACCTTCTTCACATTTATACAGAAGATCCATTTTAAGCCTAAAATCCTGCTAAAGATAACGGACAACTGACTCTCTCCCACCAGAGCTGTGTGTTTCCAGTTTTCATCCTCAAGCCCGGTCTTCTGCCAGGCAAGGTGAAAAAAGCTAGAAATTCAATTATTTGAAAAGTGCTGGTTACACCTGAAGGAGAGGGAAAAATTTTTGCATCAAAGTGCATTTTACATCAGAGTCTAGCCTAAAACATAGAAGATGGAAGAGCTCCATTTCCCACAAAGGACCAAGGTCTGGCAAGGGAAAAGCTTGCAGGAAGAGCAGCACCATGTTGGCCACCCAAATTCCTGTCCAGTCCACACACTAGCCCTACTGCTCACATCACATGCCAACAGCTATGATCAAACTTCCCCAATGCTTCTGACACGCTGGAAACTCAACAGTTTCTGCATGTGCAGTGGCCATCTGTTTGGGATTTCAGGCTGGGAAGTTGATAGGGCTGCCAGGCATCCAAAAATCCCAAGACTTAGGGTCAAATCCTGCTTCTTTCACCTAGACAGAATTTTTGGATGGAAAAAGAAAATGCATCTGTGAAGTTCCAGCAATAAGAGAGTATGTCCAACAAAAAAGGGAGCTGCATTTGCAAGAGAAAAAAATGTTTGCAGGAAGGGACAAAACTGCCCTCAAAGTTGATTAAAGTCTTTGTACTGGAGACTCTGGAAAATAATGGCAACCTCCTGGGGAGCATGTTCACAACTCTCTACCAAAATGAGTCAGATATTCTTTTGGTAAAGTAACCGGACCAAATCTCATTTCAACATTACGGCTAAAAAAAATCCCCTCAAAAACCCCTACAAAAACCTACAACGCTTTTCATGGTCAAAGACATGAAATCACCTTAAAACCAGGTGTTCTGAGAACAGAAAAGTGACAACATAAGAGGCTTTTACAGCTGCTTGGTGTGACTGACCAAGCATTATCCAGTACAACCACAATTTAAAACAAGCCAAGCCTGTCTGGGAACGACCCGAAGTACTTGCAGTGGTATGAGCATTTCCCATGTTACACTGAGAATTAAAATCTAAAAATATGGATGTAGAAAAAGCTGAACTCCAGGATTACTTGGAAGTATTAGAGAGGCATGGAGAAGGAAGCTCCCCCATGGTTTTATGACAACTTATATCTCATGAAAATTAGAGATATCTGTATTTAATGTGACAGATTGTATGATCCTGCTATAGAAGGAGAAAGAAGCTTCAGAGAAAACGTGTAGCAGGATGAGGACAGGACTCACAAGAACAGGCCATAAGAACAACACTCTTTGCCTTAACACTCATGAAGTTTTCCATTTACATTAAGAAAATCTTCCACCAGTAAACATGTTTACTCTGTAGGCAGGTTTTTTCTAACCTCTCACTGATGACATCCAACCAGAAAACCATGTGCTGCTGCTGACTTGTACTCTTACACAGGTGACAGACCCAGCACCTAAGTTTTGTAGGGACTCACAGTTTGCTTCCTGGCTACATTGTTGAGACATTATTTGGTCAATTTTTGTGTATCAAACAAACCATAAACACCAGTCCTGTTCCAAGAGGCTCTGCTTGCACAAATGGGCTGCTCATCTGCACTTCTGCCACCAGACCACACCTCTTTTTCCTGGTTGGAGTATTTTACACAGGTGGTTAAACACATCCTGAATCCAATGGCACTCCCTCTCCCCACTCAGCAGACAAAACTGAACATCCACACCAAAAAAAGAAGGTTCAAGTCTGCATCCAATTTGGCCACTGGAGGATCCAAGAGACTCAAGCAGGACCCCAGCCCTGCTTCCTTCATGCTGAGGACAGCAGGATTTGAAGAGCTGGCTGGATGAGGCTGTTTATTCAGTTGGGTTACTCAATAGGAGGCTTTGCCTCAAGTACTATCAAGTCAGGAAAACCAAGTCCTCTGTACCACGGAAGTGGTTTACCAGATGACTGGCTGCAGTGTGCCAGCCAAATCAAGAAAGGTCACTTTTAATACCTTCCTTAAAAAAACCCCAACCAACAAAACAAAACATTAGAGGGTGGTCCAGAAAAATATGACCCATTGAAGTGGGAAATAAAGAAGAAATTCCCAGAGGAATTTTTTTAAGTTGTTGAACGCCAATGCGTTCAGTATCATTTGTACTAAAATTAAGATGTACAAAGCTCTGGTCTGTTCCTAGTCCCTCCAATTTCCCCCCAGGAAAAAGTCTGGGCAAGGCTTTGCAACGCAGGACACACCACCGTGCTGAGCAGCAGCTGCTCCCCGTGTTCCTCTAATACCTCTTTCTCCCGAAGCGTGCTCTGTCAGGCACAGGATATGATCCCACCAAAGCCATTCATCCTTAGCGCAGCACAGGGAGATACTAAATTCCCTGGACAGGCTGACTAACGATAGAGCAGGCTGGGAGGGCCCCAGGTGCTCAGGGCAGTGAAGGTAAGAGCTCTCCTCCAGCACGGCCATGATCTGCTGCGAAGCCGGTAATAAACAGAATGTGACACGAGCAGCTCAGAGCAGGACCTGCTCCAGCAGCCTCCACTCCGCAGAGGGACAAACAGGGATATTGGCTGTTTCTCTTCCCAGCTCCTCAGCTTTGACAGCCAGGGACAGGGTGCTGGAAGAGCATAGCATCCCCAGCCCAGCCGCACATCTGCCGCTAAGATGTCGCAATTCACTGCCCGGCTCGTTAACGCAAATTGAAACCGATGAGGTTTAACACGCCAGGCTGCAAACTGCAGCACATGATGCATGGACGTGGCAAACTGCCCCTTCTGCAGGGATGCTGGCACCTGGCACAGCATCAGGAGGACTGTGGCTACCCCTTTGCTTGATCCTGCAATGCCCAAAAGCCACAGGTCTCGGTCACCGCTGCTGCTCCATTTTGTATTTCCAACTACCACAAGCTGCAGATCTGCTTTAGTGAATTGTTCCAACATGCACTTTTTCTCAAAAACACCAATGCAAGCATCTTTGTGGAAAATGAACAGTTAACCTGGCTAACACAGACCTGAATGGATTACTGGAGCTCTGCAGAACTGTTTTTCTGGGATAAAACCAGCTCTGCTGGGATGAAAGCCTTCATATGCCAAACCCTGTTACAGCTCAAATGGAGAACATGTGCTATCTCCTCACGGACACATGCTTATTTACACCAACCCAAGGAGCCTTCGGTTCAAAACGTTCACATGTGAGCACTGTTCATCTGCCAGCATCTATCGGAATAGAAGGAATATCCACTACACAGACAGGAGAAGGAATAATATTCTGGATTGCCATGTAGTCCTTCAAGTATGCTGCACGTCAGCACTTGACAGAGCTGATGCTGACCACAGAGAGTGTCTACACGGGAGGGAGAAGGAAGAATCAAAGCACCGTAAGTTGGAAATATGTTGCCTTAAATAACATGGTCAGAATTGTCTCAACAATTCTCAACTGTTACAACCCATTTGCTAAAGCAGACAAAAAGTATTTCATCACTGAATAAAATCTGGTTATCTCATTGGAGGTTTTAGAGTGCTGAGTCTGATAAACAGGAAACACGGTGTACTGGTTCCCTGTATTTTCATACTAAAGATTCTGCTTGTCAGCATTGCTGTAAGAAGAATAAAGCTCTCATAGGACAAGGGAAAATTGGGCACAGTGGGCTGCTACTATACTTGATTACTTTTATTTTTTTCTTTTGAAGAAATGTAATGGCACAGAATCTGTCATCTGTTAGATGCTGGCAAGAAGAGCCTCAGCAGCCATGCTCCAGACCCACACGTCAACTTCTGCACAGGATCTAAAGAGACACTGCTTAAAATAGATTTGTTAAAAAACAACATTTTCTGAAATCCAATGCCAGTAGAAATGTTTCCATGAAATTAAAACAAAAATCTGTGGAAGACTACACTTTTATGCTAACACTTCTCTGCAGCATCCACAAAGCACAGCATTGCAACACTGCTACAGCACACAACAATCTAGGGAAAAAATGAAGGAACTGGGGACAAAGCCCATATAAAAGTGAAAGTGCCTACCCGTCTCCAATGATCACGCTGAAATACTGTAGAGAAATCAAAACAGTAGTTAAAAATACTGCAGAATAGCTCAGAAAGCATTTTGTCCCTAATATTTACAGGACTATTAGCAACAGGTGGTGGCTTTTCTGATTTGGCAGTCAAAGAGATTATCTTTAGAACATAAGGGACAAGAATTCTCAGAATCTCTTATCAACGATCTATTAGAGTCTGCTCTAATTTAACTCTACTATTTCCTCCCTCAAAGTGTTTCACTACTGCTCTGTATTACAGTTTGCTAAAGGAATAAAACTGTTTTGTCCCAGCCATGTCAGAATCTCACAGCCTATTGTAACTAGAGATGATGAGCCCCGTGACCAGAGTTCAGAACTGCTCAGTTCGATTGCTACTGCTTGGCCTGGTGCAGACCAAGTACCCCAGCAAGGCTGGCACAGCCTGGAGCCTACCTTGCCGTCGGAGGCAGTGTTGATCCTGTAGTGGTAGACCCTTCCCTCATAGCGCAGGGAGATGGATCTCTGGCCGGGGCTGCTCTCGCTCTCCCGCACCAGGAAGCTGCCGTTGATGCCGCTGCTCAGGAGGTACTCGGCAGCGTTCCGTGACACCGGCCCGTGATACCAGGAATGCTTCTCCAAGCTGTTCACAGGGGTGATGTAGTTGCTGGGGACCCAGCCCTGCCCGTTCTTGGTCTGCGCCTCGCACCACTCCCCATTGTGATTGTAGCCCAGCACACGGAGCTTTTCACCTTGGGAAAAAGAAAACGTGTTTAGGGATGGCAAGCCTGGGAGCTGAGGACAAAGATAGGTTATTTCTGCCTAAATAATATCCTGTAAGAACAGGTATCTGACTCAGCAGGGAGCATGTGTTTCTCTTCAAGCTTGAGTGGACCTCTCCAAGCTAAATGAAGTCACATGCTTCAGATTTTTAAGCTCTCCTGCAGTTCTGCACCAGCTCCAATACTGCTCAAGTTTAAAAAATGAATCAAGCAAATTTTATTTGAATTGAGTTGGCTTGTTGGAGCTAGGAAAGAACTGGAGTGGATAAACAATAAAAAAATAATTTCAATTAGGAAGGTAAGTAGATGTGACTTGGCGTACCTACAGTGTTTTCTTACTCAATCCTTCTGGTCCTTGTATCTGTAAAGCCATTTTTCATACAGGGAACTGTGTTTTGGAGAACTGTGAAAATAAGAGGCCAGCCTCCAAAATCAGCTTAGATTACCTTCTCAGTTCAAATTCTTGCTCCAAATGGAGACTTTAGTTTTGACAGACAGTTTCTTGCCCAATGCAATAAAAAGAGACAGCTATAACCTTTAGAAAGGTTATGACTTTGTGAAATACTTGTATTTGTTTAAGATGATTTCCCATAGTAAAAAAAAAAAAAATTCCACAGGGTTTGGTGTAAAACTTAATTATTTCACAGCGACTTTCCTTCCTACACCTTCTCCCACATTCCCCGTGGAATTCTGGCCAGTGACCTTACCTTTAGTTATGCTGAGAGTGTTGTCCCCACTCGCCACAAAATCATACAGTGCAACAAAGAGATGGGGGTCATTTTCACTAGGGCAGGACAGAAGGTTTTCCTTGGAGTTCCAGCGAGCTGCTTCGCTCAGACCCTGCGGCTCAAAGTCTGACACTACCGGTCTCTGAAGGGCTTCTGGAGGAGAAAGAGGGAGAGAAAGGAAAAAGCAGGTTCATTTTGGCTGATAAAAGCCATCTGGCCAACCCACGTACTCTGACTTTCTAAGTTGCATTGTTTCATGACACGTGTGCTCCTCGTGTGTCAGAGGACAGATATGGACAGTGCCTCAATGCAGATCTCCTGCCACACAGGCAGGACACTCTTGCTCCAGAGCTGTCCCCAGCCTTCCCAGAGCCCCCAGCTCCTGCCTCCCAGGACATGCAGGAGAGGGAAAGCCCCTCTCCATCCCTCCAGTCAATGCTGCTCACATAGGCTGTTTGCTGCCTGTAAATCCTTTGGCTCACACCTAACTGCTGGAATGGTTAGATTTGAAAACAAACTCAGGACCTTTAAAAGGTAAATCCCTTAATTATCCTATAAATGAAATGGCCAGAACGTGCAGCAAATGGAGCCAAGCAGGGTGAGATTTGTAAGACATGGTATTTAAGAAGGAGCTAGGTCTTTCTGCTCTTCACAGTATTTTTAATCTTTTCTCTTCTTATTTGAGGACAAGGCAGTGTCTTTTTTTTGCCCTCTCTCCTGCCCATCACTCTCAAACCAGAGCAATGTTGAGCATACTTCTACACTTTTAAGAACCCTGAGACACTTCAAAAGATAGAGATTCCTGAAAACTGAGCTTTACAGGTAAGTAAAAACCAACCTCCAAAGTATTCTGTACACCGCAGCACATTAGGCATGTAATATTCAGTATCAGGCAAGTCCAAACACATCAGGGAATTTTATTGCAGTTGTTCTTGCAGGTCCTTCCCTTTGGAGCATGATTCTAGAGTTTGGAGCAGAAATGCTCCAGATAATTGTGCCCCCTCACTCTTTAACACGCCACCCCCAGATGTGCTGGCAGCACCATGCCTGACTGTGCTGGCACAGAGCCAGGACAATAAGTTATGAAACTCTTGTATTTTGAAGGGTCATTCTCCATCTGGATGAGTTTGTTGAGCGAGGTCACAGCGTTGCACACAAACCATTGCGTCAGCGCGGCTCTGGGGACAGGAAACGCGGCACTGTCACATCAGCCCCCCTGCGCCACGAAACTGCCCCCATCTGCTGAATCCCTGCTCTGCACGGACAGGGCTCTGGACAGAAAAATCCCGTGCCAAGTGTTTCCTAGACTGCCAGGTCACCTGGGAGCACAGCACTCTGTTTATACCTGCAATACTCAGTAGCATTGTGCTGCTATACAGATGAAATCCCATCAAAACATGGTTTTAACACTACTGTTTGTTTGGCCTGGAAATCCAGTATAAGCTGTGCCAGAAAACCAGTGAAGAACTGATGCAACTGACACCAGAAAAGGCATGGAAGTTTAGTGTGGATTGGGACATGTCTAAAATACGTTCCCAAAGGGGAAATGCTAAAAAAATCCCACTAACCCCCCAAAATTCAACCCTACAAATCCTAACAATACACATTGTTTTCTAATATTATCTATTATCTTTGACAGTGAAAGTGCAAATAGTAGTGGTGGCCACTATTTACCCAAAGACAACCTGGCATCCTCTATGTGTTGGTCAGGTGACCACTGGTAAAGGCTCTCTGGGTGGTTATTTACGTACGTGAGTACTACTGTATTCTTTGGAAAACATATATGATATATGTGAGCAAAATAGCAAATACAGACTCTGCTGGGCCTGTTTTCCTAGCCAAACTGTAACTGCAGGGAGATATATTTCCATAGTGAATCAGGGCAGTTAAATAATTCCACTTTCTAAATGATTCCACAGTCAGAAAAAGTCGTAGTGTGTTGGGTGGTTATTTTAAAGCACCTTGACATCCTGGCTTTCTCTTCCTGCATCCTGCAGGGGAATGTATTTTAATAGCCTGGGTTTCCCTCAACAGTGACAATGAGAAAAGAAACAGAAAATCTACTTTCAGAAATTAAGCTATAATCATTTTACCATGAAAACGCTTTGATCCTGTCAAGCCCATTAAGCTCCCTTATCAAACACAGGGCACTGCAGTGACTGGAGATACTCCGAGGAGCTACACCATCAGTGAACACCTGGAACACACAGACAGCAGAGCTGCAAGTGGCAGATACACAACCCCAGCAAGCAGCAATGCTGGGATGCTCTCCCCCAAATATGGGACAAACCAGCACTCGCTGCTCCGTGGGAGGGACCGTAACCTCTGTTAGAAAGGAAAATGCCTCCCACACGGGGCACCGATTCTACAGGAAGGCAGGAAGTCCAAGGAAGGCTCCCCTCCAACTCCAGCGCGATCGCAACCCAGCGGAGGATGGCTCAGGCACAGACAGGGATGGGGACGTGGGAGCAAAGCCAAGCGCTCCACAAGAATCCCTCTCTCATGCCCAGGCCGCGGCGAGGCTGGGACTGACTCATTACACACGGATGCCAAGGTATGTGCTTCGATTCAGCTGTGAGACAACACCGTGCCAGCCGCCAACAACACCCACGAGCTGTGGTGCAGGAGTTGGGGAAGGCTGGTTTTGCTCGATGACATTCCTACAGACACTGACTCAGTGATAATGCCTGCAAAACCACAGACCGGCAAGAGCAAGGGCTGTTAAATACACACATGACAACTTGCTAAGCTGGAAAGCCACACCGGTCCCCCAGTGAAATCAGAGGATGCTCATACCCTCTGTCTCTCCCAGTTTGACCCTGCTGTGCAGCCACAGGCACCCCAACAGAGGTGCACACTGTGTGTGAACGTGCCGTGCAGGAGAGAACGATGGGGAGATGCCAGACACAACTCTTGGGCTGAGTGGGGCTGGTTTTTCCAGAAGGCAGGAACCCCAAGTTAAGAACTGGAGTGGGGAAGGTGGTGAATGAAGCTTGAAGAGTGTCCAGAAAGGGAGGATGAGGCCCTGAGTCAACATGGAGAAGAGCGTAAAGGAAAGAGCAGAATTGTGGTGACCCGAGTGTAGCAGAAGCTTGATAGACCGTGACAAAACACACTTTTAAAGGTCTGGGCCCCAAGAGGAGACTGTCGGCAGACTGAGGACACAAAACCATGAAGCGAGAGAAGCAGACAGGACATATCCATCTGGGAGCCACGTACAGCCGGCTGTCAGCAGCGTTTATCCCTCTGAGCGATTCTCCAGCGAAATCTGCCCAGACATTCCAGTCCTTCAGAAGAGGAATTAGACATCGCTATTCCTACATATTGAGGATCTTTTTCAACACACAGCTTCTTCACCTCCTACTGCTGGTTTTAACTACAATTTTACAGCACTGCTGAGATCTTCAGTGGGCCAGATTCCTCCTAATAAATCAGCCTGGCTGCTGTACCTACAGGAGGCCATCCTGGCACGGCGATGGGGCAGGAAGCGAGCGTAATTCAATCTGTTATCGCTGTGCTGTCGTTCCTTCCACACATCCACTTTGTCTTGTGCTGCATCCCAGCAAGGCTGCAATTTATTACTCTGATCATACCGTGCTCTGGATGACACCTGGGTTCCTGATAGGAGTACTAAGCAGCGCTGTAATTCAGTTCTCCAGTAACACCAACTAAATGATGACTCTTAATTAAAGCAGTGCAGAATTTGAAATAAAACAACAGCAGCTTGTATTTTGAGGCATTAGCCGTAAGAATGTCATCATTTCCCCCCTAAATTAAGTTTTTACCAGAAGGTATTTATGCTTGTACACTAAAAGGTTTCGTAAGTGTAACTATCTCCTGCTCATTACTGTTTATACAAAGCCATGAATCATTGTTAGGGGCTGTGTGAGAAGTTCTCAGATATGAACAATTCTGGTCCAGATCAACGCAAGCAAATTTCCTTCACAACGTAAAGGAAGGGTTGGAAAACAGGCAGGAGCACAGAATTACACTCGGCTCCTCCATAGCTGACTGCGAGGCAGTCCCGAGGGAAGGAGGAGACCTCCTGTCTCCCTACAAAACAAACATCCTGTGGGCTTACAAACTGCGCTGGCATTTTTTCCACAAGGTTTGTAGAGCAAGGGAGTGCAGAACACATCCAGTAATCTCTTTGGAAGCACAGCACATGCCACCTAAGCCTTCTCCTTCCTCTACATTCCCTTTACTCTTCTTTTTCCCTGGAAGAAATTATGATAAATGGCAGAATAGCAATGCAGATTTAATACTTCCAAATGTTCCTGACTCTGAGCACATATGATGGAGCAGCTGCCTCTCTGTTCCAGTATTTCTCCTTAGTGGCCCTCATGGATTCCCTATGCCTGATGGAATATGGATTTTAAAATAAAATTAAAGAACCTGTAAACCAGATCTTTCCAAAAAGAAGGAAGGTTTTGTGATTTATTTCAGACTCATCCCTTTTGTGAGATCAGGCTCAGCCTCTCCCGTCACCCACTGCACAGCCCAGGCCGTCTGCAACAACGGCAATTGCTGGTTTTCCTGCTATTGGCTGATATTTGGAAAGCCCACCTTCTTAGAGCCAGCATGAAGATAAATACCACTTTTTAAACATTGAGTATTTATATACAGAGATTAAGTAGTGCAGAAACTGATCCAGCCTCTTCCAACCAGCCCCATTCCCCTGAGCTGGGCCGGTCTCCCCAGCTGTGCTGCCCTATTTCCCATCCTGCGAGCGAGGCACCTTCCTCCTGCAGACAGGCTGTGCTCCCTCCACATGGACACCAGGAATCTCCAGTGTTCCAAGTACCAAACACCAGGACTGCTGAATGCCAGCATGAGAGAACAAGGGCACTCATGGTTCCTGCTGAATTGTCCAGGCTCAAACAGACCCTCAGAGCCAACTGCAGTGTTGAATCTTGTCTGAGCACCCCTGGTGATGTGGCATCTCCCACTCCTCCAAATGATGATTCCATCATCTCAGAGCTTTTACTGTTGTTTTTTGTTTTGTTGGTTTGTTTGTGGGTTGTTTTGTTGGGTTTGTCTGCAAGTTAACTCTTACACAGACCTCTAAGTTCTACCTGAGCTTATCCACTGAGTTTGTTCCATTTATAACTCCTTAGTGACATGGCAAACATCTTTCTCCAGCCAGCTAATCACAGTTGTAGATGGATGGAGTGGAACATGGGGTATGGCAGAAATTTGAACTTTATTCCCGAATCTGCCACTAAGTTCTGCCTGACCTTAGACAATAACCTCTGGGAGAGGAAGGGAGAAGAATAACCAGATTCAAATGAACTTCAGTGACATGTCAGTATTTCTGACAACTTCACTTTTATTGCTTTTGATTTTGTTTCCTTACTAAAGGAGCAGAAGTAGGGAAGCGTCCCCGATTCTGAGCCCTGGGCAGGGAAAGCACCAAGCAAGAATCATCAAGATTTACTGTTATATTCCCTTGTTTTACAAAGCAGCCCCACAGACTGCTCAGGGAAGGACTGACATGATTGTGGATGATCTGTTTTAGGTCTGAAAACAGTTACAACTTTTCCTGTGAAATGATAATCCTTTCCTCACCACATCCCAAGGGAAACCGTAGCAAGCACCATCAGCCAGATTTTTTCAGTAACGATGGAACAAATAAAAACCACTGGAACAAGCACATAACTAAGAAGGCACTACAAAGCCAGAAATGTGTTTAATAGCAAGAATTCTACTGAGGGGTGGTAGATGAGAGGCCATGAGGTGAGGAGCAGAAAATAGTCAAGGAAGAGAGGAAACAAACAGAAGGGAGGCAGCAACTCCAGGTTAATGCATTTTCTCTCCCTAACAGGGTGACCAAAGCCCTGCCTGCTGATCCCAGTGATACTGGGGCAGACGAGTTGCTGTGCTGCCTATTTAGGTCTGGCTTAATACGTGCCCAAATGCATTACAAAAATCCCTCTCCAGGAACAGGGAAATGGCTACAGGCTGCCGCTCCTCCTCAGGCTCGTCTACTCTAGCTGTAACAAGACACACTAAAAAAAAAATATAAAAAAAAAAACCAAAAACCAAACCAAAACAAAAAAAAACCCAACAAAACAAAAAAAAAAAAAAAAAAAGAAAGCCAGTCTGACAGCTGGCAGGACAGGAAGGAGTCTTTTCAGTTAGAAAACAAAAGAACTTTACTAGTGTACCAAAAATGGGTTTTTTTCAACTTCACAGAGAGCACTGACAGGTTTTAAACAAGGCTTTTGCCTTTCAGTGGAAGAGCCAAGCCCAAAAAGGCAGCAAGACTATTTCAGCCCCTATTTGGGACATGGACACGTTCTGTTTTCCTGATCAGATTGGCAGCAGTACTCGCTCTGTCTCTTCCCTTCTACTCTTTACCCTTTCTTGGTGTGAAGTGGGTGAGGAATTATTCACTTTGGCAAAGGCAGAAAGGAGAAGGCAGATGAGAGAAATTCAGATCTGTCACGTTTTAAAATAATATTTACTAGTGGGAATAGAAATGAGGGCAAAGAAATGCCCAGCTCAAACATCAATATGAAAACTCAGTCATTGTAAGAAGCAGTTTGAACTTATTTTTGATCAAGTTAAGAGAAGACTTCAGCTTTTTCAGGGAGCAGGACAGTCTGCCCTTGCACAACAGCACACGGCCATGGGCCACAGCACCTGCCAGCCCTCCACACCACACACAGAGCATCTCCAAACAACCCTCGTTCCTGCAAACTAACAGAGCATAAAAGCCTTTCAGAAGGGACCACCATGAAAAGAAAAACCACATTTCTGATTACTTGGTCAAAGGAGGACATGTACACCTACACATGTGCCTGACACCGAATCAGCCTTACACAAAATCTAAACTCAGAACAGTATTCTCAAAGAGTGTGTTTAAAAATACAACAAATAGACTTGATTTTGTTACATCCCATGCTATTCATCAACCAAGATCTTAATTGTTTCTGTTAACATATGAATACAAAAATAAGGAATTAAGTAGAATTTCATCTGTCCCCCTGGCTGCAACTGGTTTTCCAAGCACCTAATGGACCTTTCAGCCTTTAAGCAGTTATGTTAAGGTTTCCTAATCCGTTATAGTAAAGAAACTTCCAGCTTTCCATACAATTAAGATAACAACAGCAGAGTTAAATCCTCCAATGGTATCACCACCATCTCATTAATTATTTCAGAAGCTTCACAGAGGCTGAGGGATGTGCATGGAAATGGACTGGCCATCACAGGCTGTTCACAGGGTTCCAGGAGCAATGATCCAGAGTTTCTGACCCTTGACACAACCCTGTCCCCTTCTCATGATCTGCCAAGCTTAAAATAACAAATCCATATGTCAAAACTTGTTACATTCTTAACGGCAACACAAGCAAATGGATTTCACTTGTCCTTTTGGAATTCAGGAGTTTGGGACAAGCCACCACCATTCTTTTGGAGGAGTCCTCAACAATGATTTCAACTTCACAGTAATATTTATAAGAAAGCGGCCCAAGAATACATTCAGATTTAGAAAGGAGTAACAGAAAATCCTACTTTTTTAAACTTCTTTTTCCTCAGACGAGTATCTCACCCTGCTCTTCAGGAGTTCCCCAAACAATTATGGGGGTTCTTGGGCTGTCTATGCCCTGACTGCCACATTAAGGTTGCAGTTGCCACATTTTTACACCTTTAACACCCACTCTGACACTGCCTTTGGGTTTGCCCCATGCTGAGCTGAGAATCGAGACTGAGCTACTTGGAGAGATCGTTTAAAAGTCGTTTCAGCGTGCATTTCCCATTCCATCATAAAAAAATAAATACGCAACCACAGTCTCAGAGAAGCAAAAGGTGGAAATACTACAGTATTAATTGTGTCCAACGTTCTTAACTCATACTGCCTATACAGCCAAGTCAAACCATGCCCTAATCCTATTATGCAACTGCATTGCAAATTGGGGAGGGAGGGAGTGGTTGTAATGAACACAAAAGAGAAAACTCGCAAAAAGAGTCAGGGCAACACCCTTGTAACATCATCCTTTAGCATTCATTTCTGCAGAGAGAAATGAGGCCCCAGATGCTCTGCCTGTTCTCCCAGGGCTGTGTTGAAAGATCCAGCGGCACAGACAGGAGGCCCAGCACAGCTTGGAGCTCCTTCTCTACACACAGCCTGAGCAATACCAGAGGCAGGGGACACAGACAGAGGTTTTGTACACTTAAAAGATCACAGAAGAATTCAGTCACATAAAAGCGTCAAAATTACTCATGCATCTGCCCACCATTTGGTCTCTGAAACTTTAAATAAGCACAAAAAATCCTCTGGAAACTGTTCTTTGATTTTAGAAAACAGAAAATTCCTCAGAGTCACTGAATGTATCCAATAAATACAGAATCTTGATCCAAAACTTCTTCAAGTGAGTTTGCCATGAGCAGCCATTTGTAGATTTTGAGATTCCTAACCTATGAATTTCCGAGGGCCGTTTCTGCACTGAATATTTGAGAGTTGAGCAACAGCGACTTGCGATAGGCCCCTGGAAATCAGCTGCTGCCTTTCGTGCCTCTGATTTGATGAGTTAGCACGGTCCTCCTGGCAGGAGGATTATTTTTACTGAAACAACATCCAGCAACACAAAAGAAGTTGAAGGAGCCCGGACCAGTGGGATGGACACAGCCCTGGGAGCGCAGCGAAGGGGCTGAACGCAGGGACCACAACGCTGTTCCACAGGCAGGGTGTGAAGCCACGTCAGGGTGGAAATCTTGCCTGAGGTCACGCCAAGCAAGACCTCAGCCCAAAGTCCCCCCGCCCAGCGCGGTTGCCTCTGTCGCCCAGGCTTTCCATCCAAACCAATTGAGTCTGTATGTTTAACATCTCAGTGTCTACAAGTAACCACGGGTGTGTGACACAAAAATCACTTTTTAGAAGCAAACATGCAAGAAAATTCGGTTAAATAAATGCCTGTGGAAAGCACACTAAGAAGGGGGATAACCAAAATGAACCAAGGCATTACATATTAACGCACGCTGAAAATATTTTACCGATGGACTCATCTAAATTTTCTTCTTGAGTATGGAGTTGGGTTTTTTCACGTCCAAAATAAGGAAGATTCCCCCCCCGGCCACCCGGGAAAAAAAAAAAATAAATAAAGCTGAGGCCTGAAGATAGGGATTTGTTTATGGGCTCGGCAATAAGATCACTTGACATTTTACAACCATAAATGGTAGAGCCGCGCTCCCTCTGTAACTGCATTAATGAAAGGCACCTGGGTCCGCACGCCGCCGACACCGCTCGGTTTTTCACCCCCGCATGGGAAAGCCCAGCCTGAACCCGGCCAGTTCCAAACATCCCCCCAAACCTGGCCCCAACTTGCAATCGAGGGATAAAACTCGTGTCCGGGATGGTGGTGATGTGATCGGGTTGTGCCCCACGGGAGCACGTCCCAACCCCGGCCCCTGTGGGTACTCACCTTCCAGGTAGCAGCTAGAGGAGGAGGAAAGCCCCTTCTTCGATTTGCAACCCACCAATTTCAAGCAAATCTCCAACATTTTCATTTGTTAGAGTTTGGCTTCGGCTGTCTGGTTTCCCTTCCCCCCCTCCTTCAGCTTCTTCTGTGTGGAATTATCCGTTAGAAGTCTAAATTAAAAAAAAAAAAAAATCTAAAAAGATCCGGTAAAAGTCTAAAAAAGTCCAGGAGAAGTCTAAAACAACATATCCAGGAGACGCCTAAAACAAAATATCCAGGAATATTCGACGAAATCCAGCGCTCCGAAAAGCATTACAAGGGCGAGCCCGAGAGGCGGAAAATCCAGGGGCCCCGCACCTCCTCTCCCGGGGAGTTAACTCCAGCCATCTTCCCTCCTTCCCAACTCTTTTGGCGGGAGAGAGAGGGAGGGAGGGGGGGAAAAAAATGAAAGAAAAAAGAATAAAAGCAGAAAGAAAGAAAAAAGCGAAGCCAAGCAAGTTGGGCAGAGTCAGAGGTGCCGGCCGTGCGCGGCAGCCGCCGGGCGCTGCTGGGGCTCCGCTGCCAACAAAGGGCCCCTCAGCCGCCGCCGGCCTCCATGACATCAGGCAGCCAGCAACGCCCTCGCTCCTTAACCTCCTCCTGCCTGCGCCTCTCCCAGCGCCGCGGAGGCCGAGGGGGAAACCAACAGGTTTGGGAAAGCGGCGGAAAGGCGCGATGGAGCCGCGACGCTGCCGCGCTGGCGCTTTGTGCGCGGCCGGGCCGCCCAGGGAACCGCGGGCGCTCGGCAAAGTCTTCAAAGCGCGTCATTTCACAGCCCATTAAGGGGCTGTTCAAACACCGCGCCTGGAGCGGGGAGAGGCAACCCGAGAGCGATGCCCATTTGTAACCCGGCACAAAAACGGCGGGGGAGATGCAGCTCCTTCCCAGGGATCCTGTCTTAGCATCTCTGCGCTAATTACAGGCACGGGGATTCAGGTTTCGGGTAATGCGGTTACACACGCAGGACGCTGCTCCTCCGGCACACGGGCCCAAAAGTTTTCATTCTCCCACTACCTACTCTTCTTTTCCCCTACAAACCGTGCCCTTCCCCTGCATGTTTCTCAAGACTACACACCAGTTAATGCTCTCTGGTTATGCATTTTTTATAGATTGTTTTCTGGCATTATTGTGTGTGTCCCATTTAAAACAACCATCATTTTTGTTATATATATATATTATCTCTCTCCTTCTCTCTCTAAAAGAGACAGCATGTTGAGTATGTATACAACTGCATTATTTCCACTCAAAAATCCCCTTTCACCTCCCAAAGCTTGGGGTGCTTTTGCTGCTTGGAGCAAGAGGTGCTCAAGGGTGCCGAGTTCATTAGGGGTGCAAAACACAGAGCCTGAGGAAAACGGCCTGGGAAGCTGATCCCAGCACAAACCACACCGCAACGTGTGGAGTCCTTGGTGTGTCACACACAGAGTCACTAGAGCAGCAAATCTTCGTTTTTGTCCCTGAAAACTTGCCTTCACATCTGACAGTTTATTTTGGCAAGGTTACTGACTAGTGCTCGTGCTCTTTTGCCCTCCAACGTTTTCAAACACTGAATACTTTAGGGGAAACTCTGCATGCTTCCAGCATCTGAGGTCTGTGCCTCCAAAACAGCAAACATTGCTCAGACTCTTTAAACATTATTCTACAGCATCACTTTGCCCCAGTCTTCTGATCCATGGGGTGAAAACAGGAAAGACAGCTGGGAAAAAAAATCCTTGATCTCTCAACCCATACTGAACTGCAATAAGAGCATTTGCTTTTTTTTTTTTAAATACCACAAGTCACATTTCTAGCAAAGAAATAACAGTAAGGACAGCATGATGTTCAAAGCGCTTTCACACTTTTCTCAGAAACATGAACATGGATACTCCCATTCAATACACCAAAAAGCAGGTAGAGAACTTCAACATTTCCTCAATTCAGACAGTTCAGCAAAGAGCTGAGGCTCCAGATCCCATCCCCACTGCTGGCAGCCTGCATGGACATTGGGAAGACAACAATACGGTTCTCCCCACCCTCTCCCGTCCTCTCTCCACTTCTGGAGAATTTCAATTTTATGGAAGCACCAGAGTTTTAAGAGAAACCAACACCTATCGACTTGTTCCTTGCTGGCCTAACAGGGAACTTGTGTGCAACTGCACTGGGGGAGAGAAAAAAACAGAAAGAGTAAAGGAGGACTTAAACACAGATTTGGAGGAGAAAGGTTACATAAATCACCAGAGGAGCTCAGTCCTCACACGCTTCAGCCCAATGTCATGTTTAGGGAACTGGGATGAAATGAGGTTTTAAGAGCGGACCAAGCATCCTGCACACAACTTCTTTTTCATGTGACGAGTATCCCCATCCCTATCCCACTTCTCCTGCAGCTGTAGGAACTCAGAATCCCCAAAGCATTCCCTGGCAGTACAAAGGCTGCCCCCCATGAACACCACCCAGCCATTACAATTAAGGTTAATACAATGAGTGCCAGCAGAATTAATGCGGATTACATTTGTGATGAACTCCTGGGGTTCTTATTCCTGAAGAAGAATGCCTCATCTCAAATTAAATTAACCCGCTTGCAGAAGAACCTCACTGTAGGAGAAACACATCCACTTGGGGAGTTAAACACAAAGAGCTATCCGGGATAACTTCCTCTGTAGATAAACAAATTAATTCCCTTTATGCTTCCAGGCAGACATGCTTGTGTGGTCCCTGTGCTACAAACATCATCCTTCAATGTTTCCTCTTTTGTGTCATGGCAAACTGAGCTGTAAATACTTTGAACAAATACCCTCTGCCTTTTCTGGATGCCATTAAATTAACTGGTGATACAGAAATAAAAGCCATATTGGTAGTGTCACACAACCTCTGCCACTCTTTCTGCTATCAGCTATTAATCCCTCTCCCATTTGTTTGTCATATACACATCTTAGAACAAGATCAGTCATGAAATGTGTGCAGATTTCTGGACTACAGCAACTGATGCAACCTTCGACTCAGGCTCTCTGCTGCAGAATGGCAAAACAATTTGGCTGGGAGCAGGCTCATAAAGTCTCCAGTTCCAGCTCCTGCTCAGAGGGAGGCTATCTCTCTACATCAGGATTTTCCAGGCTCTATGCAGCTAAACTTTAACCGAGTCTGCTGGGCAGTTAAACACTTTTTATCCTCTCATTCCTACCCAGCTTTGCCTTGCTGCAAGTTTTAAGTGTTGCTTCTCTTCTTCTTGCTGTGCACCTCTGACAAGAGTCTTTCCAGCCACCAGTTGGGTGGTTATGAAAGCACTGGGACCCCTTCCATCCCCTCTCTCCCGACCAGGCCAAGGCAGCTCCCTTGGCCCCGGGGGGCACCGCTGGCTCCAGCCCCCGCCAGGCTCCCTCCAGGGTCTCGGCATCTGCTACAGGGGAAGGAGCTCCAGATGTGGCTTCACAAGAGCCAAAAAGAGGGAAATAATCACTTCCCTCGACCTGCTGGCTCTGCTCTCATTAATGCAATCCAGTATCCATTAGCCTTTATTGTTCATGCTCCTACAAGAGCATAAACCTATTTAGCCAACGGCCTTTGTGTTTGAGCTGCTTCTAGCAGGCAGATATTTATTCTTTACGTTCTTAATGCTACCCAGAATTTGAGGACAGATTTTTTTCCAAAAGAGAATGATCACACACGCACACACACACGACAGCAGCAGCGAAAGGACTGGACTCCATGAACAGAAAGTGAGTTTTGGCATGATCCCACGTGTTAGCAGCTGGAGTGAATTTTGTTGCGATACCATTAAAAACAGCTTGAGTGTTCGTCACCCATTTAAAATCTGAGCTTAATTTTGTTTTCAAATCCTCTTCTGAAACATGGAAAGTTAACAGAGTTTCAAGTCCCAAAGTCTGGGCATTTTTTGATAGGCACATTCAGCTGATTTGGGATGGAAAAAGTCACTTGAAATTGAAATATATCACAAGCTAGTGGTTAAAGCAAAGGAGTAAAGGAGCGTGCCAGAAAAAGAGCAAATTCTTGCTTACAGTTAAGTTACCTGTGCCTTATCCTTCTCTTCTATAAATGCAGTTGAGAATTTCCCCACAGATGATAAAGACTAACTCAGTGTCAGCTGTAAAACAGTTCTTTTGTCTCTGAAGCAAAAAAATGTCGAGTCACAGAATTTGTGAGATGCATTTTTCTTAGTAAGTGGTAAGACTACATGTGATTTGGGGCATTCATAGGTCACTTTCTTTAGGATTAAAAATAGGTCCATGCCACAGAACACTCCCATGCTACACAGCTCTCTTCTGATGGCATTTTTCACATAGTGGAATAACACATCCTGGCACCATTACCCGATAAAAAAATGGGTGTATGTGTATATGCAAATGATCAAAGAAGCGTATGTTGAAATCCATGAATGACCACAGCATGTGCTGCAGATGCAGCTGTAACAAAGCTGGGCTTTGATCCGACAGCAAATGCAGCATTGCCTGTTTTCCTGGGGGCTAGTCCTGCTTTGTCTGACAAATTCCAGTTTTCCTTTGGATTTTCAGATCCTCCACCATTAAACAACTTCATCCACTCTTAGACACAAAGTGCCAAATGCTTGGGAAAATAGTGCTATCTATCAGGTAGAGAGGACTAGCAGCTTTAAAATCCTGGCTACTAAACTCTACCTTTTTGGTATGTGCAGCACAAAAACTCTGGTGGAGTCTTGAAGAGCTGTTTGCAGTGAATGCAACAACTTCAGTGGGTCAAGCACGTTGAGTCATGAGAGCTTTGTTATGGTAGAGAAATTCCTTCTGCCAAAGAAAGCACGGCAGAAGGTGATTCCAAGATTGGCAGGGTTAGAGGTGAGTGCACATCCCACACCCAGCCAGTTAAAAGCCACCTCAGATTTAAACAACTGTCTCCTGAGTCAATCACCTCTTAGTCTCAAGTGATTGTTCAGACACCTTGTAGCTACTCCAAAGGACAAGTGAAAACAAGTCTTCCAGGATACTCCAAGGTTCTTCACTTACTGGGCTATGACAGCACTACACAAAAAGGCAGTGACGTTTGGGATTTATTTGTAATGTCTGCCACGTAATGAGCAGAGGGTGAGAAAAGTCCTTGCTGGTGTTTTCACACAGAATGTGCTCTACATCAGCCCGGTAAAACTCTCCAAGTGTGTTCACACACACCTCAGGAGAAAGCCCAAGCGACCACGATACTGAGGGATCTCCACCTGCCACTTACTTGGTGAGCTCCAGGAATCCATAATACCACTGGCATTAGGAATGCACACCCAGCTAAACAGGGCTGGCGTGGTTTAACCTCTCTGCCCAGATGGACCTTTGTGCCAGAGATGTGTGTAAATGCCAGCCTGACTTTCTCCACCACTGCCCTAACTCAGAACTCCACCAGTGCTGCCAGCATCTCTCTTCCAGCTTTTTATGTAGAAACCTTGGGCTCTCCTTTTCCAATTCACACACAAAACATTTTTAGAGACTGCTGTTCTACCTTCCTGTTTAAGCTCTTCTCGAGATCCAGCTGACATGTTTACAACAGCTAGTTAAAACAGCACATTAAAAACAAAAGCCTCTTGCTACTACTCTGACCATTCTACAATAGGTATTATTGTAAATAAAATTTAAAAAACCCACACATGGATTTGAACAAAGACAAGTTAACACCTGAGGGCAAAGAGTGTTTTTCTTCCTTCAGTCACCATCCAGCACAGCATGAATGGCCCTGCAAGAGCACAGAGAGGTATCTGCATGTACAGGGAGATATTAAACACTTCTGGTGCTTGGACTTACTAAGTCCCACTCTCATAAGTAGAAACTTCAAAAAAACCAAGAAAAGCCAGGTTACAAAAAGTCCACTGTACACATCAACAGAAAGGCCAAGGATTTTGCAATAAAGCATGTGCATTTGTTGGTTTTTCTCCTTGATTTAACAGATGTTTGTTATTTGCAATTTTCATGAGCAAAGGAGGCGGCTGGGAAGTGGTGGGATTTCAGAGATGGGATGTTCAACTATTTGAAATTCCTTTCAAGCAACAGAGCAGAATCCTTATTTTTTTAAGGTAGTAACAAGGCAGAAGGTACTACTAAATTCCTTCAATGGTGATCTGTCTTCACAAACTACTAAATTCCTGCAATGGTGATCTGTATGCACTGTACTCATGCGAAAACACAAGATGGGTCATGAGCTCCACAGGGAATTGCTTGGAGTATTAGCATTTGAAGCCTGCAAGGTTAAATTCAAGTCCAGAGGGGCTCATCACACATCACTGAAAAGGTTTTGGGCCTCTTCCACTGAACGCTTTTTGAAACATCTGCAGGCAAAGAAAAAAAGAGAAGCTTCTTGCACTTTTCAGATCTGAAAAAAATAGCAGTGTACCTTAAAGACACAAAAATCACATAAATGCCTACTGACTATAATGATTGAGCTGCCATTGTCCAGGCAGTTTATTAAGGTTGCAAAAGAGGGAGCAGGGACTGGAAGTTCCTGTGCAATAGGTAGAATTCCATCCATTTAGGGATCCTGCTGAAGTTCAGTATTTTCTGCCAGCCCAGGGAAGAGAGGGATCACAGACAGCCAGGACACAATCAGAAAACATACATGCTTGGAAAGGATCAGCAAATAAATTTTAGAGAAATATCTTTGCCAAATACTGACTCAGATCTTGAGTGGGAGCATTTCCGTATTTCTTTTAAATGAAAAGGCAAGGAGATGCAGATGAAAAAGTAAAGGTGACAGAAGAGGTTAAAACGGGGAGCTCAGAGCTGATGACTTCGTGGGCTTTTCTTGTGTAAGTCCAAGCACGTCCGCAGGAAGAGCCAGAGGGACCAGGGAACAGAGCAGTGAACAGGGGTTAGTCCTGGCAGTAACTAAGTGGTTAATTTCTTCCATTCAAGAGCTGAAAAATCTGCCAAAGCAGAAGAGCAGGCCTCGGAGATCAAATTACACATGAGGAGGGGGTGGAAGGGGAGAAGAAGAAAAGAAAACAAGTATTACTGAACCACTGCCGCATGAGACCCAGCGGGATTAGGAGGAACATGGAGGAGGAGAGGTTTATCCAGGGCTGGCTGTAAACACACGCCTGATCCATGCCCGCACCTCGCCATTCCCGCTGCGGGAACACCGACCTGTCCTGAGCCCCTGAGCACCGGCCAACGTGGAAAACCTTCTGTGCATCAGCTGTTGAATTCCAGTGATGGGACCAGCTGGAACTCCTTTCTCCTGCTGGCTCTCCCCACCCAGGCAAAGTGGTTGTGCTGCATTTTCTCTCCCAGCTGGAGCGTTTAGGCCGGGGCACGGATCTATGGACGTGTCCTGCACGCCTGCTGCTGCCACAGGTGTGGGAATCACCAAAGTACATGAAAAGCAAAGGGCTAAAAGCCACGCGGAGCAAATAATAATGCACAAATAAACAAATGATCCATCAAACCTAGTAGCAATTCAACTCCTTTTTCTTGAAGTTGATCACACAAAGGAGGTCTCGCAGCAGTATTAACATTTTCACTGCCATTTCAGGGCAGGTGAAGGTTCCCTTCCCAGCCACACATCATTTCTGTCCGCACTCACCTAAGCTTTCTCAGCACTGAATTCAGCAAAGATTATCATAATTTACTGAGATGCAGAAATTTCAAGTAACACCTGCACACAGCAACAGGAGAATAGGATAAATCCAATTGCAGAGATCATATTTCTCTAGGGATCTAATCCTAGACAGTAAGTGCCTTTGAACACTATCAATGGGCAGAAACCTTTACAACATACAGATATTTTGACACTGCAATGAGTGTGCTTTTTTTGCTTCTTTTAATTTTTTTTTTTTTTTTTAACCAAGGAAAAAACCCTCAAAAACCCAACCCAAACCCCCAAACGCCAGTGCCTTCTGCTTAGGAATTCCAGACGTCACTAATTCATCCACAGGGGAATACATATTATTTTGAGAAAGTAGTAGAAGCCCTTTGTAACTATAGAAATAAAAAAGCACCCATATAAGCATAAAACCCACTATATAAAGCCATCTACAGTCACTTGATTGAATTACACTATTTATCCACCCTCAGGATCTACTCTCAGCCTCCCTCAGATGTGCAGGTAAGTGCCTAGTGCTCCATAGCACTAATTGCTTATTATTCCCAGTGTAAGAAATTAAATATATGCTCCCAAAAAGGAAAAGCTTCCAGTTAATTAGAACTGCCTGCAGCAATGGTTCCCTCCAAACAGTTCAGCATTTTATTTTGTTGTCAGGACACAATATAAGGAGTTTTAAGAATCCTGCTGGGACTATGACGTAAAGGCAGGACCAGTATTTTTTCCTGAGAAGGCTGGGGCCAGCAGGAAGAAACTTCAGACAGAAATAAGCTACTTCACCATGAGGAAAGGCAAAAGTAAAATGTATATATACACTTCTGTCCTGGTCCAACTGGAGCAGGGATGCAGGAAGAGGTCTCTAATTTACTCATGCACTGCTGAGCATAGATTGATGCAGTTCAAGTGCTGAACTCTCACAAAGGTTGAATGCTCTTTTCCAATTCCTAAACATAAAAACACATTGAAAGAAGCATTTTAATTTGGATTTTTTTGGAAAAGCTAGGGAACATTCTCCCTAGGGTGCACAAAGCAAAAGACTGATGCTGAATTCACAGGGACAAAAGTTATTAAGCTAAGCCCTTTCAGGATGAGTTTTTTTGGTATGCTTAATCATGCTTGTCATATCTGAATATAGATTTAGAAAATGGCATGGGACTGTGCAATACCTCTGTATGTTTTCTGCCTTTCCAGGCAAAAGTGGAAAGATAAAGGAAAGTGTAAAAAAGAAACCGGTGCTACTGGTCTCCACTAACCCCAGAAGCTCCTTTCTGTTCACTCCCTGTTTACCTGCCCATCATTAATCTGAGCCATTCCCAGAGCAGGTATGTTACATGTGGCCTGAGGTTTCCAGCTGATTCTGTCTACCCACATACCAGACAGAAAATAGGGAGAAGTGCCAAGTATCAAGGAATAACAACCACTGGCACCCTCCAAGCCATCCCACCCTGCTCCAAAGGGTGAGCTAGACACTTCTTTCATGTCAGGCTCAGCTGAGTCACTTCACTGTTCAGGGAAAGAAGAGGACCTTGAGGATGCACACAAATATTTAAACAAACAAACAAACAAACACAAAACTAAAATGTCTGTGACTACTCTGAAAACTTGCACAATGGAGCAGCAGGGCAGGAAGCAGGAAAGTGCTACAGATAAACACTGAGATGAGTTGGGAAGAAATCCTGCTGACACGGAGTGAGGGTCCTCAGCCAGTTAACCCCATCTAAACACAGAGTGCCTCGGTCCCACCTTCCCCATCTTCTCCCTTTTGCTGGCACTGGTGATCACACAACCATGTGGTGACTCAGTTCAAGAATGTGAAGACTCTCATCAGTGTATGTTCACACAAATAACAGTGCTGGCATCATGAGGGGGCCAGATGGTTTGTTCCTTAATTCAAAATACTGAGTAAACCATCTGTATTGACAAGTTGTATAAACAGCTGAATCTTACCAACCTTTCCTACTGAGAGAGCTACAAACAAATCCCAAAGAAATAAATGTGAATATAGAACTGGACCAGCTATAGATGGACTTCATCAATCATTCAAAGATCCTCAAATAGACCACAGTTATTCAGTGCTGGGAGATGTGCTTCCACCTGAAATGGAAGTAATTCTTCCAGCCTCGAGAAACTGGCTGCACTCCAGTCTGGATCTAGGGAATGCAATGCCTCAAATTCCTAGAGAGCTGACAGATACCCAGATATGCAGCAGTGCTGCAATACAGACAACAGTGCCTGAAAACACAGCTTGGTGAGAAACCTTCTGGAGTAAAAAGTGTCCTCTGCAGCTCCACTCTAAGCCTCTCCTGATTCAGGGGTTGTTCCATGAAGTTCTAGATAGAAGATACCACAACTCTGTAATTTAATTCATGGCTTTTTCTATTTCTCATTGATTGCCAGTCCATACTGAGGTCTCACGCCAGCAATACACAAGTTCCTCTGCCTGCCCAGCCAAGTTAGAGATGTTATATTGAGTTATTACAAGAATAAAGACTAAAAATTAGTGAACTAACAAAAGCAGCCTGGAACATACAGGAGAAGGAAGGCTCTTGGCTTGAACTGACATCAGGTGGGAATACCCAGACCAAAGTCAACGAACTGGTTTTTGTTAGGCCACACATCCTGATTTCCTCCCTTCCTTGGTTCAGCTCAGTCTTCGCAAGTCCAGTGTGACCAGAGGATTTTCAGATGGTGAAAGAGCTGCTGTTCCCCTAATCCCCCCCCTCCCACACGCACAGCAGTCAGGGTGCCAGGAGAACCTATTTTAAAATCAATGTCAAAGCAGAGGAACATTCATAGAAAGAATCAGGACTAGAAATCTTCAGCAGCTCTGGAGTCAAGGGGGATGAAGCAAAGGCACTGCATGGACAATAGAGGATATTGAGGAGGTGACACAAAAGGATTTTAAGCCATGTAACACCATTTATAAAATGGAAAAACCCCAGAGACCATGTGATCTCTCATTTTTTAATTCTACCTGAAGTGTTTATAAAGGACATCACAAGGTCCCTGGGAGGATTAGCAGGTTATTGTTTTGGAAAGATCTGATGATGGCTTGGGTCACTTTTACTTACACTGTCAACCCCTCAAGCAGGATCTGGATTTTAAGAAAAAAATACTTTTAGGAAAAATAAAGAAATAAAATAAGGGAAAATTAACTATTCTGCTTCATCTTATGAATAGACATGCCACGATTTTATTTCCAACTCTTCTTTAGACTTCTCCTATCACTGTGGATAAACAATTACCTGACTTGCATCTCCACTTTTTTTTCCAAATGTAACTGCTACAAATCTACAAACTACAAATCAGGTCCCAGCCTCAGGACCCACAGCTAGAAGGTGCTGCATGAATGTGAAACATTCAGTAACACACCCAACACACCAACTTCCAGCTTATAAACCACACTTCTCATGTACTTCAAGGGCACTCACATTCTTTCCATCGAGTGGGGCTGCCTCGTGGCTGTGGCGCAGGGCAGGATTTTAAGACTCCTGACGTTGAACTTGAGGGAGGCCTTTTCACAGCTCACCCAGGGTGTGCTCAGTATCACCAACACACCCCGCACCACCTGCGAAATGTCTGCACACGTAGAAATTCTAACAGACATGAAAAGGAGATAGTTACAAGCAGAACAGACAATTTTTTCTCCCCTTGCACAGAAACACTTTGTTTGCATCCAAGAGAAAGGAGGTTTTCATGTGTTGGAGCACCAAGAAGCCTATCCTGGGAGGAAAACCAGGTATCCCAGATGACAATCTGTTCCACATAAATGTGCTGGGACTCCCTGGGGTCTCCTAGCATGGACAGAGGAATAACAGAAGCACAGTGAGCTCGACAGCCTGAGGACAAAAGTGCTCCAAACCACTTCAGTCTTGAAAGCTTGAGGAGTCAACATCATGTTAATTGGAAAATACAAAGGCTTCCACAAATGCCTGTGAACACTGATTACCGCCCTTTTCTGAATCCACTCTCTTCAAGCTTCTTATAATATCATAAGAAAAAGCAAACATGAACAGCAATGAGGAACAGCCTATTCTGAAACCACTTCCAGGAACAGGGATTGTTTAAACAAAATACATTAAGTGAAACCATCTGTATTAAGGGTCAAACGCCATCTGAGGCTGAATGTGCAGAAATAGCCATTTTACAAAATTTGGGCAATTATCCCTTTGTTGTTAACATGAATAATCAGTGTGTTGGAGGTGTTACCAAGGGGGCAAAGCTTGAGGAAGGAATTTAACTCCGCAGCTCCCAAGGTGATGGTGCCAAGAAATTATTCCTGTTAATCTTGGTGCTACCCTCTCCCAGCTTGCTGGGAGAAAGGTTTGCTCAATCCCACGTACAGAGCATCCTCTCCCCAAGCAGAGAGGGGTCCAGGGCGGGGGTCTGGCCATCCATGGCCCTGGATTGCTCCCCACAGGAGGATCCTTATCCTGCTGCCAGACGGTCATTTGATCTGAATCACAAGGGATGCTGCTTTCACAAGACTTGCTGGCAAAACAGAGGTGACAGAAGAGGCTCAGAGAAGGAAAAAAGAAAAGGGAATTTAAAGCTGCAGAGGCACCAAAGATGTGTTTTAAGTTGTTTCAGCGGGGAACACTAGTGCTGGAACTTAGGGGGATTCAAAGATGGTTGGCCATTGCTGAGGATAAATACTAAGCTAAAATATTCTACATTTATGTGGAGCCTATAAATGGGCATCTTGTATGAGACTGACACATTGTACTGTTTCAAATACATGTTGATCCTTTCCCACCTTAAATCCATCCAACTTATCTGAAACTTAACTTCAATCAGAGCAGCAGGGGAACCTCGGTGCCTCAAAGCAAAGGGAACGGAGCAGATCTTGGGCACTAAGCTCCTCAAGTATTTATTTAATATAAAGTGTGCACTGGTATCACTATACAAAGGGGGAAAGTGCCACGGAGGGAAACCTGCCCTCAAAGATACTGCTTATTGCAACAACTACATCTGAGTATGGTCTTAGTCACCTGCTGTGGATTTGATAACATCCAATTAACTGCAGAAGTATTTCCGTATTCATCACTAGTGAAGTCAGACTGCAATCAAATGTTGCAGCTGCAAAGGCAAGAGCTCATTAATCATTTTTTCTGGAAACAAAGAAGGATGATGATGGAAGGGAAAACTAAGATTCATTTGTTTTCAACAAAACTGCAAGCAAGAGAGCCAAAAGAATACCAATTTCTAATTTTTTTAAATTAGTATTTACATGGTAACATGTTAATGCCTGCCAGCTCTTTAAGTGGACAAGTATTTAATGGATCCAACATAAATGTATATGCCAGTTATCAGAAGTCAAATTTCACAGCTATGATGTAATGAAATAGCTTTGCTTTATGAGAATGAGGTCACAGGTTTGAAATATGGCCTTAGGTGTAAAAAAAAAAAAAAATATTTTTCACAGAAGTCGCAAAACTGTAATGCAATTACTTGCCTAAGCCTAATATTTTATAGAAATTTAAATTCAACTCTAAAGACATAAATGAGTCATTGATTTGCATTAGGATGGCTGGGGACCATATCACTCTTCAATCAACATGAACTAATGAAGCTTTCCTGGTCTGAATTAAGCAGCTAAACTGTAGTGCTGAGGTGCATACACATCACAGTCACAAAATGTTCTTATGTTCCTGATAATAAAGTGTCAGAATAGCTCTGAGGGAGCCCAGGGATCTGAGCCGCCCCTGCTCAAAAAACCACAAATGAATGGGAAAAGCCAGGTTTTCTCATTTTTCTTCATCCTTGGCTCTCCAGAAACTCATTATTTTATTTACAGAAAAGTCACTCTGGAGGTTCATCTTACCTGTAAAGGGCCTGCTTGCTTTGATGCCTCCTACCCTGCCCTGCTCAGATAAACCAACAAAGTCCAGCACCTGAAGTTACTCTGTCCCAGCAGGGAAAGGGCCTACCTGGAAGGGAGATTTTTCAGGACTTTTTGCTGTGTTCTACTACCACTGCTGGGTGGAACAGCCTTGTTCTGCTGGCCTGGTAAATGAGGAAAATGGGCTCTCAATTCTGAAGCAGAACCAATAGGAAATATATGAAGCACAAGACACCGTCTTTGACTTCCATGCTGGGCCACTTTCCCTCTTTCCTTTGTATTTTTTCCCCTCCAGAAACAGACCATAAAGATTCATTCATCTGTGGGTTTGAGGCACCCAAACACTACAGTGGTTCACGCCCCTGAAAGCTTTCAAATAAAACAACCAGCACACCAACAGCATCATGACAGACCTTGGCTGTTTCATCTACAATAGGAACCAAAAGCACTTTAAGGAGGGTACACCTAATCCCTGAAATGTCCTGCTGTGGATCACTGTTGGGTTTGAAGGAAGAAGGTATCCCATGTCCACTTTGTCTAGCTGTGGGTGGGCACAGAGAAAGAGCAGCATCCACTGACAGCAAACCTCCCCATGGTGGTGACACTTACAGCCCAGCGAGGACCTGGCCACGTCCTTACAAACCAGCAGGGTTCTGTGACAGGACCTGGGGCATCTCCTGGGCCGGATGAGCTGGGCCAAGAGCAATCCCAACGCAGCTGCACTGCAGCAACACAGAGCTCGTAATGCCGTGGAAACCATCCCAAATCTGAAGGCAGTTGAAAACGTTAAGGAAAAGGATGAGTGGGGGCCAAACCAAGAGGCTGCCCCCACCTTCCTTCCTGTCCCTCCCCATAAGTTATTCATTAACATACCAAAATACACATATCAACGAAGAATTCATGGAGATTCCCTGAATACCAAATTACTGAGTATAATGGCAAGGAGAACTTGCTTAACACCATCTTCCAGTTCCACACCCTGTCCCGGGTGGATCACTCATAAAGCTCCACTTGTATTTTACAGCAGCAAAGTCCTTCCTGAACCCCTTCCTCACCAATGCCTTCGGCGAGTGCAGACCATCTCTGAACAGAGCAGCAGCCACAAATGCTGTATCTTTAAATCCATCCCCATTTCGTTTTCCAAGTTTCTGTTTGAGCTGTTACAGCTCCCTCAGGACTCCACTGACTCACTGCATTTTCAGGATGACGCAAGCATGCTCTTCTGCACAGCTTCAAAACAGGCTCCAAACATTTCCAGGCAGAAAGTGGCCACCAAAGAACCATGAAAATTAGGTGTTCTTCCTGAGCAGGCACCACCTCACAAAGCAGGGGGCAAACTTCAGTTCCTATCCTTATTGCAAACAGATTAATCACTGGCACTTCTCCCCGGGAATACTTCTAGGAAAGCTTAAGTTTCCACTCTGAATCCTGTGGAAAATATTTTGGTCCTGACAGAACACCTATGAGCACTGGTCCACCACTTCCTCTGACCCATCCATCTCTGCCCCTACTCCCATGGGCTTGTAGTTCCAGCTCTATTATTGAGTGCAAACCTCTGCTCTCAAGCTGCACCCTTTCAAAGCACCCTGAAAATTCAAAATGACACTTAAATTTTCCAAGCTGATTCCCAGTTTCTCAGTTCTGTCTTCCCAGCAAGGGCAGGCAGGTAAAAGAAGAGAAAATCTATTCCAGGAGGGAATGTTTAGGGAACACTCCAACAGGTTAAGCATACGTGCTTGTGAGTGGACTCTGTGAAGAGACCTGAAACCACCATGGGGAGAGATGCATGCAAAAAACACTGGATTGGGAAAAGCATTTTCCATTACTCAAGACTGAACTCTGTTTCTCTTCCTTCTGAATCCCTTCACTCAGCTCTTTGTGTTCTCCCAGTCACTGCAAGTCAGCAAACAGCCCTTTTATGTATATTTTTTTTTATACAGGAATGGTAACAAAAGCAAAATAAACACTGGGCTTCTGACTGATGTTTGCAGCTTGATAGCAAAGGCAGCTGAAAAATTCTGGTTTCTGCTCGTAGCCTTCAGCTTTTATCCACTCTTGAAAGATTTCACCATGATAAGAGAACTGGAAGTGACATAAAAATGTAAAACTGAATAATGAAGTGGAGAACAAATTCAGAGAGAAAGATGGGTGTCTTGTTTTATCATCTCCACTAACATCGATAACACACAACTTAGGGAAAAGGCCTCCTTGCTGGAGAGCCTGCTCATTCCATTCAAGCCAAGTTAAGGAAGACAAATGTCTAAGACAAACCTGTTCACACTTCACTCTCTAGAGCAGACAGGGAAAAGCCTTTCCCTAGCAGAGGGTTCCTGATTCCTGCCTCGCAGCGAGCACCTAACATTCATTTCCTCACACTGCAGAGTAACACGTGTTATCCCAAACACTGCAATATCTGAGACTAAGAATATGGAGCAGATGAGGAGCTTGGAGACACCAGGACAAGAGCAGGCAGCAGGACCTGAGCATGTACAAGCTAAGAAGTGCAGGATGGCTTCACATGGGCCAAGAGTTCAGAAACCACAGCCCTGGCTCCGTTCCTACTGCAAAACGAGGATGTGGAGGGTACCTGCAAAACTTGCTTTAATCCTTATTTTCAGTCATTCTCTGAAAAAAAGCACACAGAGCTTTGCATTCTCTGTACAGATATTGGGAGCTTTATGTTGAAGCACATGTGAAAAATATATCTACAGTTAATATATGCAAACAACTTTATTTAGATATAGATTTTTTAATTAGTATTTGCACTATCTTGGAAAGACAGAGGATTGAGGATCCTGCCAGTTCTCAACAAAAAGAGCAGATTTTCTATCAGACAAACACACTCTGTTTTACAAACTGTAAGCTGAAAACTGCACACAAGGAATGCTTTTGCTCCCAATCAAGTTACTGGTCATTTATCACATTCTACAGCTAACTAAATTTCTTTTTCTAATTTTTTTTGTGTCTCCTGGTTCACTCAAAGCAACAGAGAAATGAGCCACAGAGTCCTGACGTGGGATTAATGCATTGGTGTAGGAAACTGGCAAACTTTTAAACTGCTTGACAGCTCTTTGCTTCCAATCAGACTGGATTGGCAGCCCGTGAACCAAGGACGCACTAAGGACAGCGATTAGAAAAGTGTCAGGAATTATGATTCAGAGGTGAATCACCAGCAGCTCCCCTGGGGGGTGGATTTGGGATAAGCATACCCAAACTGCAGCCCTATGCCAAATTACACAACCCCGGGCAGCAAGCGCAGGATCGTTTACTTGGAGACAGAACCCAGGTCCTCGTTCCCAATCCTCTCCCGGCGGAACAGCACAAGGCGCCTGCTGCTCTCGCTGGGTTGTTTCCACTTGCAGCCTGAGGTTTCTCTTGCCCAAAGCCCACACACCAGCACGGTCCCGCTGCCAAGCACGCGATGGAGCCCTGGCATGGAAGTTGGACTTGATCTTCTCAAGAGCTGTTTGTTATTCAACAGCCACAGATCAGCCAACTTCACTCTGACTTCACACGGGAAGAGCAGCGGTGGCGTGCTTTAATCCTGGTGTGCTCCACTCCACTCTTTCCATTCTAGACATTACCTTTAGATGGCACAGGCTTCGATTTTGCCCAATAGTTTTACCTCTAGCAAAAGCACATCCCAAACTCAGCACTAGGCCAAATAATCTGCAATGCTTTCAGAAAGTGCGTTTTGTTCCATGGGAAGATCTAAGATGCATTTTTATGAGGGTCCTTTGAATCACAGGCATGAAAACAGAGAGAGAAATTCTGCAGCCCATATTTGAAGACAGGTGATGGCTTTTTGCTCAAGTAGGATCAGTGGAATTTGGCCTGCAGTGCTTCATCCAAGCAGCCATCTGATCTCATGACTAAGTGCATGCAGAGCAATGGGGGTGATGGGAAGGAAGAGATGCAGGAACATGGAGCTCTTCTAGTAAACATCTGAGCTGTCTGGAATCAAGGCTGCGCTATTAAAATGAAGCCACTGCTGGTTTTCCAGTATCTTTCCCTCTGTTTATCTCAGTTGCCATGGCTCTCACTTGAATCATCTGCACAAATTGCATACACATGTCCTGGGCCACATTATTTCCACTCACTCCACATTTCCAGATCAACTTTCACTCACCTGGCAGCCGCTCGTGCCAAGCAGTGTCATCGTGGCCAGCGATGGAGCGCTGCTTCGTGGACACCCCTGGCTGGAAAACGATGGCAGTTATTTCAAAAAGGCTGATTAAGATTTCAGGAATTGAAGAAAAGGGGAAGAACTCAGAAAAAATGGCCTCATGCTATCCTTCATGACCTGGGTTCCAAGAGAGTTGAGTCTCTGGTGTTGACACAACCAAGGGCTCTTCTGAGGCAGCTGGAGCAGGCCAGCTTTGAGCTGCTGAAGTGGCTCCCCTGCTCCTCCAGTGTATGAGCAAGATTGAAAGGAATGGAGTCAAAATTCATCTCCCTGGCACATCAAGTTATCTAAATAATCCAGTATATTGTCCTCTGGCTATAGTTCTGTGCCACGTGTCCCAAACTAATTACTTACACAATCCAAAACTAGGTACCAGCTTCCTGAAAGAGGGTCAGACCCTTGGTGCTGCTGATCCACAGCTCTGAGAAATACACTGTATTGTGTTGGAAACTTGGAGCTTGACAAGGTAGCCCTAAAGCATCCTACACCTGCAGTAATAAAGATGTATTTTCTGAGTGTTTCTCTTTGCATCAGAGAGTTTACAGAAGGGAACCACGCCCTGCCTTAAACACAGAGCATGAAAACCAAGCTCTACCACTGCTGCCATGTCAAAATCAGGAATATGGAAGATTTCTGCCCCCTCCTCCCCCTTCCATCCTCTCCAGACCATTAAGAATCAGAAGGCGAGAGCTGACGCTGTCTGAAAGCAGCAGCTGAGGCAGCACTGCAGACAGGATCCTCTGCCCAGACAGAGGATCTACTGCTGCTGGAGACAGAAAGACGGCTTAGAGAGACTGCTGTCCTGTGTCAGAGACAGACAGCAGACACCCACACCACCAGGACAGGCTGCTGCAGCTCAGGTTGCACAAAAACAAGTATCCCTCAGAGTTTGTCTTGGGAATGGCTTTTTGCCTGGAACCAAGCAAGATGGAAACATAAGAGGACTGCTGTCGTGGTTCCAGAAGCCAGATTTCCCCTGCTCACCTGCGTCCAGCCCTCAGCTCAGGGAAATCTTGCTCATCCAGCCAGTGCTGTGCAGGTACCTGTACTCCCCAAGCTCAGAAACAGCTCTGAGGTATCATGATGCTGAAAACAGAAAATCATTTTCTGTAGCACCAATGTTCCTGCCCTGGGAATTTAAGAAACGAGCAAAATACAACAAGGAGACTTCCACTGCAATGCTTAATCAAAACACGGTAATGTTTTAATCGAAGTTTGCATTAGGTGAGGAGCAGGCCCAATGTCAAAATCTCTCTGTTGCCTTCAGCAATCCCATTAAGCTGGTTTATTCTAGAGGAAACTAGCCTTTACCAGATTTTCTTTCTGTTTTGTAATCCTGGGATATAGCTGCAAATTAATAAAAGAACCACTTACAGGGACATGCTTTAGTTGTGGCCTTGGCAGTGCAGGGTTAATGGTTGCACTTGATCTTGGAGGGCTTTTCCAACCCCAACAATTCCATAATTCTGTGAAAAGCACTAGTGCTTTGACTTTACTGGGTACCTCTGCAATTCTGCTCTGAACTGAACACAACACAAATTATCTCACTTTGCAGCACACCAGATTTCAGAACCCAAGAAAATTGATCCCAAATTCGTGAGATTACTGATTTGCTTTAGGACTATGGCTGCTAGAAAGGTTCTCCTGGCACCAGCAGCATGAAATCCACTAAAATAGCTTAATACTAGATGGGTTCATGAATGTTTCAACAGGCAAAGTGTTGCCATAAAGCAGCAAAAAAGAGCAAACTGAATTTTTTATTTTATTCTACTGCTCTGACATTCTGGGAAAATTTTGCCAGATTTGAATGGAAAGAGAAGATAAAAGTGGAATGATTCAATGAAGATATTCTGTGATTAGTCCAGTACAACATATATGCTGGTCTCACCAGCTTCTAGTGTGCAGGAAGATTTACAGATGAGCTTTCCCTGCTTCTCCCTCTATTCCTGGGTTAAATTTGGCTGCAAGTTATTAGGTGTGGACCAGCTACCGTGCAGACACTATGCAGGAAACCTGCCTGAAACATATTTTCTTCACTTGAAAAAAGGCCAGCTAACAAATTCACTGTCTAGAATAAATTAGCAAAAACCTCACTGGCATCGGGATTGTGCCTTTCCACGGAAAGATGAGCAGCACGGCCTGAACAGCCTTTAAGAGGCTGCTCACAAGGTGTGAACGTGTGGATATGTGTCACCCCTGGTGACACATTGCAGTGATGGACACCTGCCATTTACCACGTTTGACTGCTCCACAAAAAAAGTCCTACCAGCACATGATATTCCAGGGAGTGATTTAATGAGAACTGATAACACGGTATTTAGAGCAAACTGGCATTGAGGAGCTGAACCCCTGCACTCTATTTCACATGCAAACAAATCCCTGAACTGCAGCCTCCTTTACTCTGAGATTTGCTGTGGAGAAACACACACTGGCCAGTTGAGCTCAAACCTTCCCTTCAGTGGTGATGATTTTATTTTAAAAGACTGTCACCAAGTGGCAGAGCTCCGAACGGCTGCACGAGGTCAGCAGAGCTGCAAACACACTGTCAGCTGGAGCAAGACATCCAAAAATCCACTGTCCCAAGACATCTCAGCACACTGAGGGAAATGTCGGGATAGGTCGTGCAACTAAACCAAAATAAGCCGTGGAAAAAAAAAAATGACCTCAGAAGGAAACTTCAAATACTGCGAGGTTTGTTCGTTCAGTATAAAAACCGGTAGATTCAGTTTCTGATCCTTTCCTTTGAAGCACAAAAATCACTGACAACAAAGCCTGATGATACTGTTTCATGTGAAACAGCCACCTTGGGGGCTGTAAAACAAAAAGAAGGAAAGACACAGCCTCCCACTTTAATCTGCAGTTTGAGTCAAAATGCAATGTTTTATACCTGACATGAAGTGATACAAGTTATTTTTAACTATTATACTTAGTGTTTTCCCAAAGCACTACAAAAAGGCAATTTTTAAGAGTACATACATCTACGCAAAGCAGGCATTTGAGGATTCATCTATTAATCAAGCTGGAGTCTAGTGAAGCTGTTAGCAAACTGCTCTGCCATTGTGCCCAGAGGGATGGGAGACTCCTCAGCTGCATCAGGCACATTGTGATCCCTATAGGAAGTACAGGATCGATTTGTTTCATCCCATACCTGTAAGTAGCCATCTGCACTACAACAGTAGCCAGGCTGTGCTTTTTGTTACTCCTCCAAGCAAAACGCCACAGTTTCTCTTTTAAGTTGCTTATGATCTTAATTCATTTGAAGTTGTGATTTCTCTGCATGTAACTGAAGGTGAATAAAGACAGGGAAGGGCATTGCCAGGAACCACCAAGATTTACATCAACAACAACCAACAAGTGGATTACTGCTTATATACGGACTATATCCAGAGAGCAGAGACCATCAGAGCACACTGATGGAGCACGTGATACCCAAGTAGTCTCTTGACAACTGCTGTCAGTGCTTTAGAAAGAGCTTTGATGCACCATCGTTAAAGCTACATCAGCTCTCTGGGTCTAAACTTGCAGCAAATCACAGAATCACAGAATATTCTGAGTTGGAAGGGACCCATAAGGGTCATCAAGTCCTGAAGCTTGGAGATAATTTAGGCTACCTGTGCCTGCATTCCTGTTAGAAACTTGCCTTCTAGTTTATTTGGGGAATAAACTGAGTTAGCATGGAATTTTCTTCACACTCCCTATTCATTACCCAGAAATCCAAAACAGTGTTAAAGATCTGGGAAGACTTTCAAGAGTAAATTGGAGGTAGTGACTTTCTTGCAAGCCTCCCAGCACATAGCTGATGTTTACTCAGGCCCGCTGTAGGGTTTTCTCTTCAATCAACAAAGTTTCCCGTCTCTCAGAAGTTACAGAAGTTTGACAGATTTCCATCTTCTGTTCCAGGCTGGCAGGCCCAGCTGCAATGGATTCACCAGCCGCCCACGAAGGAATTGCTCTGAACAGTACAAAGAGAAGACGGTGCCACATTTCTTCTGCAACTGACAGCGTAGTTAAAAACGGCATCACCTGAGAGAGGAAAACATCAAATCTGCAAACTGGAGTCTCTGCGCTTCTGCTGTAGCTGCGCAATGCAGTGAAAAACACAGTCTGCCGGGCTGAATGAAGCCTGGTATTTGTTACAGCACAACACACCTGTGTGCCAGGGCTGGAAACAGGTCGATTTAGCTGCCCCTTGGCTGCTTCCAGCACCGGAGCTGGCTGCCACAGCCATAGGGAACCCATCAGACCCACACTCCAGGGCATTGACACAGACAGGGACATCTGCAGATTCAGGAGGTTGGGAGCACCAAGGAACCCAACTTGTCCCACAGAACCCACAAAACAGTGATTCCACTTTACTAATTGCTCTATTCTAGATCCCAAAAATGATGCAAAAGAAACAGCCGCCAGCCACTCCCTGAAATAACCCATCATTTCCACCATCCTTCTTGTCTCTCTCAAAAAAATAAATCCTCCTGCCATAGCAAACTGATCTGGAAGCTTTACAGCTCCTGGAGGAAATCTTGCCTCATGCCTAGAGACCTTTAAAAAAGCACTGGCAGCAGAATAAATTATTTACAGTACTATTTCTGACAATACCATCTCCATAAATGATACAAGATTGAAGGGTTTAAAAATGTGTGCGTGTGGCATAGGGCCCAAGCATGTGTCTAATAGAAATATTGATTAACTCGATTTCTATAGACTCTGTAAACAGTCTGATAAAAACAGAATGAAAACAGAAACTGCAAGTAGATTTTTTTTTTCCCTTTACTGTAAAGTAGGACAAAGCAATCACTCCACCCGTTCAAACTAAGTCAAATTAAAGCAGTTTTGGACATTTACAGAATTATTTTCTCTTTAAAGCAATCCAATCTACATGTTGTTTACCTGATTCTAATTCACAACTTAGTCCATTTCCCCAGAATAACTCAGTCAGTCGAGGCTTCTGGCTTGCAGCAAGGTTCCTGCTGTTTACTTAAGTTTTCCAGCTGGGTTGAATGATATGCAAAGAGGTCTGAGGACTTGCTGGAGGTCATACAGAGAGGAAAGTCAGTTGGCTCCGCTGGCGTAATAGCCCTGCACTTTTACAGCTCCCAGGACTTTGCTCTAAGCACCAGGCTAACCTTCTCATCAAAAGATACTAAATCTGTTCTCAACATTTCAAACATTCCCCGGTTCTTAGGAAAAGGCACTTCCCTCCACAAAGAGTTTGAAGCAACCCTGCTAAAGGGCGCGATGAAAATCTGAAGGCACTGAGTGCACATGCTCACAATTAGAAAATTCAGTGGAAACTGCCAATGTGCAGTTTTCCATTTTCAACAGCAGAATTTCAAACTTACTTAGGCAAGTAATATAAAAGAAAGGAAACTGCAGGGGATGTTTAAATAGAGCCTGCCTGAATATTTTGTTTAAAGGAACTATTTTCATTTTGGCTAGAATTTATAGGGCAAAACATCCCAGGCAATCCATAATGGCCATCAGCCTTCAGTTCATCCCAGTCTGGACTCCCTGCACAGCCAAGGACAATCCAATGCATTTCCCAGTGCCTCTGTTCCTGCAGAGCCACAAGGAAGGTAGGGAGTGCTCCCTCAGGTTTTCTCACCCCTACAATTCCACCAGGATAAACTGGTCTGCTAAGCAGGGCTCTGGAGCATTGGAGTGGGTGCAGAGCTTTTGATTTGTGATGTTTGGTGGTGTTGTCCCAGAGCAGCACCAGGGACACCAACCATTGGAAGAGCAATTTGCCTCTCTCGTGCCACTGCAAATGTGCTTGACATAAACAACCCCCCTCCCCCCGAAGCACTGACAAGACAAAAGCAAGGGCTGTAAACTCCTATTTGAGCACAGCACTGATGCTAAGAGAGATTAACAATGATATTTTGGAGAAAAGGCATTTTGTTAGCAATTCAACACCCACTCCCATCCATTGGGGCAGAACCATTACAATCCATTCTCCAAGAACTGCAGGGCTCTCCAGCAAAAGACCTTCCCATTTCATCGCTTCACCCCAACAGGCCTCCTGCCCTTCAACATTTATACTTCTATCATCTAAAACCCACTGATTTTCACTTCCAAGCTCTTCAAATTCATGCCCTGATGTTCCTCAGCTCCTCTTCCATCCCAAAATAATTCAGGCAATTGTACTTCTGAGATTTGCTCTGCCAGCTCAGCTGTTCTAATGCCCTCTGGCTCCAGTGTGGCTCCTCAGCCCTTTCTTTTGCTCCTCCACTGCACCAATATTGCATCAGCTCCCATTTCTCAGTTTAGTATTCTTTAAACTTTCTTCTTCTTTTCAACCTTCACAGTTTATTCTCTTTATTTTCTCCCAGTGTTCCTTACTCTATTCTCCTAATGGACATCTCCAATTAAACCTTAATTATATCTCGTACCAGCAGCTGTTCTCAGGCTGATGAGCACACACTAGAAGAAAACCCAAGGCAAAAGGTCTTGCCTGTTAGACACTGTGCTATAATCCAAAGGTCACACATACAGACACATAACCCAGTAATTTACACTTACTCCAGCATTACAGGTTTCTTTTTCTGTTTAAATTACTTTAGAAGAGGTTACCCTACCCTTAACAAGGTTAAGTATCTTTGCATGGTGAAGACTGCACACGTCTAAAGCTGGGCAAGCTGTGTTGCTGGGACAGCAGTGCTGGCTGGCTGGTTTAGCACATCAGTCACAGGATGAGTCTTTCCTAGGTGCCATCCCCTCCTGACACAGCATTCCTGCTGTGCCATGGTGGGCTCAGACCCTGAGCTGGTCTCTAGGCTCCAGGCACACAGTTAAGCAGGCCTCAGGTCTGGCTCTGGGGTTACCATGGTTCTCCAGCCTGACCATGAACCAGCTAGGACAGGGGGTGGGGATGGAGAAGCCAAGTTATGCCAGGAATGAGCCTGGGGAATGCAGCAGAGGTCACATTGCAGAGCGGGTACCGACACATGCCGCTCGTTCCAGCCTGCAGCTCGCTGAAACTCCTGGATGGAGGGCTCTCCCAAAGCCTGGGAAACTGGCAGTGGGCGATGACCTGCACCCACTGGATCCTCATCCTGCTTAGCATATGCCAAATACAATAAGACTCATTAAGTCAAGTCTTCGCTCTACCCAGCGCATGATGTGATTGGCAGAATAACCTTTTTTCCCCCTCTAATTCTGCTGATAGTATGTAATTCTGTTCATCCCTTTAGCCTTAGCCAAATATTTATGTCAAGCTGGGAAAAAAATGCCAGGCACAGAGCAGGGGGCAGAGGGAAAGCAATCTAGAAAAGGCTTATAAACCAATTTCAGTGCATAAAGAACTAACTTCTGCACAGTCATACTCAGATTAACAATCAGGTCCCTTATGCTGGCCATTCCTTTTTTAAATTAACCTTCAACAGGTTAAACAGCCCAAGACAACGCTTTTAGATGATCAATAAGCCTAGGTGCCAATTCCATGCACACAACACAAATGTTTTACTGGGTTAGGATAAAACCTCAATTGCTTGTTAGACACAGCAACTGCCTGCTAGTGGGGGGCAGATGGACCCCAAAGTACTAATGATCCCACACATTCATGGATACTCCAGCCTGCCTGAACTGCATTTGATTCTTCAGTCACACTGCTGCTCCCAGGCAGGGATCTAACACATACATCACTTCTAACACTTACCCGGTTCTGGATGAATGGGAAAATTCACTATTCATTTAATTTTAAGTAACAGCCAAATGGCCCAATCATCAGCAGAGTGCCCCAATGCTGTGCCAACACAGATGAGGAACAGCTTCTCTCTCATGCAAAGGGCTCAGCACTGTAGCTCTTGGGGTAAGAATATGCCATCATTTTCTTAGGAGATTCAAAAGCAAAAGCAAAGACATAAATTATTTTCTAATTGTTTAGCACTGAACAAAGGCAAAATGGGCCTGCTGTGTCGCAACTCTTCCAAAGGCACACGTGAATAAACAGGACTGCTGGAAGCCTAACAAACTGACAGCCCATCCCAGGGAACACAAAGAGGAATGTTTGCCCAAACACTGTCTTTCAGCAAGACTGTAATCAAAGAAAAAAAAAAACATGTATGATAAGAAAGATTCCTGGTGGTTCTGGCACAGTGATTATTCTCTACGTAACTGGGAAAGTTTGGAAACATTTGACTACGCTGTTCTGATGGCATGCTTTCAAAAAACACTAAAAACCCAAATGGAGTAGTTCAAACAGCAAACAAGGCCCCAAACCAGTTGCTAAACCAAAGCACTACAGATTGACAGGAAAAAAACCCCATACATTTCTTCACATTTGCTGCACTATGAATGAAGAGATAATGGAAGCCTGTACAGATACCTGGTATTAGCCTGTCCACAGGACAGGGGTGTAACTATTACAAGTTGAAATAATCAACTTGCTTTTATGGAGGACTCAAACAAAAGGGCAGAGATGGGAGCTCCAGCTGCACATCTCAGCAGGGACAGGACTGGGCAATGTGACACCGTCAGGTATTGTGGCCTGAACACTGGCCCTCCTGTGAGGAGCCCAGGACGTCTGTATTTGATGGCTTTGAAACTGATCCATGAGCTCTGCTAGGTTTGCAGGAAATCAAAGAGGCAGAAAGATCATGGAAACAGGAAAAAAAAAAAAAAAACAGGAAGAGCAATAATACCAGTCAAAACAAGTGAGTAATAGAAAGAGAGGAGGATAAACTGGCCTTCTCCTTCCTAGAGAAGTAGGAAGATCTTGCTTAAAAGCTTCTTAGAACTATGGCAGCACCCCTTCAAAATCCTATGAAAAGACAGCATGTCCTGGGAAAATGATGTTCTCCTCACAGGAAGATGAGTCCAATCAAAATTGCTCCTGAAAACCCACGGCTCATGGGTCACTCCTGTACTGCCCATCAGCTCTCCCTAGGGACAGCTGCCTGCAGGGAAAGGATTTACCTTGGTACAACTCACCTGTGCAAGGGAAAGGCAGCACAGCCTATGCACACAGCGTTTGGGGTTAAATACAAGCTAATACTGTTTATCTGAACTAGGCCAGAGGCAGCTGTGGGATATAATGAGATTGTGACGGAAAGAAATGCACAGCCCGAACTTCTAAGCCACAAAACTGAGCTAAGCCAACAGTTCATTAGTTACTTTTTCTAAAACTGGCGGGGGGGTGATGAATATCTACTGAAATATGAGCTAGATCACTCAGCAGGTGTTTCTCAGATGCATGGGAATAAAACATCCTGCAAGGCATTATTAATGTTTGTTATGTAGGTCTGTTACAATACCGTTTATCACCAGCTATCTTCAACAAGCTCAACGCCCCAGCCAGAATCAGCCTGGAGTTTTCCAGAACACAAAACACGTAGGTGCACAGCCTGAAGGGGATCTCCCCAGGCAGAGCTATGCCACTGCTCCAGCAGTGAAGTCTGCAGACTGGCACTCCGCAGACCGACACCCACAGAACCCCCAAAATGCCTCCACGTGCAAGAGTGTATCAGTGAAAGGAAAAGAAATGCATAACCCCTTCCATCAGTCATATTGACAAATCAGAAATTACTCAAGATATCTTAATTACAAAGCCCAAAATTCACTTTTGTGGCTCTCTGGGGCTTGTCGGAAGGGAATCAATCCTTCAAGGGAAAGGAATGAGCTGGTTCAGGTTCTTGGGGATGATAAAAGGGCCACAAATGCTGATTTTAAGTCGATAAAAGCATTTTAATTAATCATTCCTAAGAATAAACTTTTCTTTCTACACTGTTATTTTATTTTCAAGATGTTTGCTGTCCTGTAACAACTGGAATAAAGAGATCACCCTGAATTTTCCCACTAGCACCCACAATCCCTCAAGTAGACATCCCAAACCCATACACCCTGAGTTATTAAACCAACAGTCACAGCACATTTAAGAATTCCTTGCATAAAAGCCCTATTGAAGGCAGTTCTGCAGAGGGACCCTGCACGTTGACCCCAGGCAGACGTGGCTTCCCTGGCCTGAAATGGAGAGGTCTGGCATCAAAAGGTGTTTTGTCCAGGAGGCAGAGAAACCCCCCCACCCAAAACACACCTCCCACAAACAGCTCTACACCGGGCAGCTCTGCAACAGCAGTACTTTAAGGCATTCACAGAGTGAAACAGCTGTAGGAAAGCCTGCTCAAGCCTCCCCAGAGCAAACAGGGATTCCACCAGTCACCCAGGAAAGATCTAATATAAGCTGTAAAACTAATTTCAGCTTCGAACAGGGAGCCGGCTCCTCTCTATCTCTCTAATTAAGTAGGAGAGCAAGCCATGGGGACAGGAGAGGAAACTTGCTCTCGTCCTCTCCCAGGTAATGACATGGTGGCAGAGCGTTTCTGTCAGCTCCCCAGACTGCCAGAGCACCATTCATCAGGAGAATGGACCAGGAGAACAATCAGAAATCCATTAGCAAGCTGCTGCTCTGCCTGAACTCCTGATCAAATGTCACAGCGCTGAATGGCTTCTGTTGCTCCAGAGGACGGAAGGATCAGGGAATTGTTCCAAGGCGATAAAGATATTATTACAATTTTTAGCTTATATTAGCATGAGGGCAACCATTTGCAATCTACGTTGTGCCTTTAGGCAAGTTTCTCAAATCCGGGACAAAAGCTTCCGGAGTAATTAAGATGGAAAGAGATCTCCTCCAGTAGCACCAACTGGCACCACAAGGAAAACAGTGGGGGAGAAGGAAAAGCTGGAGATGGAGGGAGCGCTGCTGGATGGTTGTGATCAGTGCTTTTACTGCCTCGATCCAGCAGCCAGGGCTCAACTAGGAAATACTGCAAACTTGCAAGAAAATAGCAAGAATTACCAACGCTGCTATTTACTAGCAGGGGAGTGACCCCACAGGAATAAATCAGCTCATCAGCAGCATTTCACCCTGTTCTTCTGCAGGCTCAGTCCTGCTCTAAGTAACACTTCATTGTCCACCTATCACAGCAGGAGACAGAGCCAAAACCAATCTGCTCAAAATCTACCCCAGTTACTTCTTCCCTCAGATGAAGGGTGATCAGCCCATTTAAAAAGCAATGCAAATAACCAGGTTCATAAATACGTTTATCCATTAAAGAGTCTGCACCATCTCTCTGCAATGTTATTTACGTGTCTGAAAGCTGTTATCCAAGCTATTATCCAGCACAGAGACTAGAAAAAGATATTCTGAGTGTATTAGCAGCATATTGAAATGATTTGTGCAGATTCCTTCCATTCAGATACTGTTGATGCTTGAAATATAATGAAGGGTCGCAAACAAGAAACTTGCACATGTATTATAAGCAGGGAAAAAGCAATAATTAAAAAAAAATTAGGAATTCTCCAGTGCAAATATTTCCAACTGCAAACTGATTCTCATTATCTTTCATCTGCCAGAAAACCAAATTAAAATATCAATCAAATGTAGTGATCCAGGTAAAAGTCTTAAACTGCATCTCTGGTTCAATAACAGCAATTACTGTGTCACCGTTCTCAACTCGTTGAGCTCCTCAAATGAGATCAGAAATGACTATGGAAAAAAACCCAACAACACAAAATCTAAAAACAATCTGTCATCTACAAGACCTGAATTACATTTGAACAATGACATTTTGTCTCCAAAACAGGTAACAGCAAAATGAAATTAAGGTTGTCAGCACTGTCGTTAAGAAATGTTAGCCATAAAAACTGCTACTGTAGAGTTTTCATTAGGTTTATTTACTAGAGTTTTTCTTTTTTTTCAAGAGAAAATCAGTCTGAAGCTTTGAAGTGTGTGAAAACAACGTGTCACTATCAGATCCTGGAGGAGGAAAGGCTGCTGAGCACGGCTGAGAGACACTTGCTGTGACACTGCAAGTCCACCGTGGGTACAGTGTTTGTTTTACACCAGGGTACGGAGCTATCACGAGTTACACGCAGGAGTAGATCTTAAAGCTCTGTTTGTTTTCCACCAAGACAAGAGGAAATGCATATCCAGCAAAACAACACTTGGATCCACGTGAGTCCCAGCAACTTTCCTTCGTCTGCATGGATCAGACCATACACATAAAAATTAAAATACCGTCAAAGAATGGAAAGGACTAGAACTACTGGCAAAACTCTTCCTGTAATGTGCAGCTCCAGGTCTATCTGTAGTCCCAATGCTTTTCAAGTTGAGATTTCCTAAGGAAATTCCCTACAGCAATACCTCCAATATTATCTTTATTCTGGAAAAGCCACTTAGGGGTATTCAGCCTCTGATCTCTCCTATGCCAACTGTCGGCTGAGCGTGAATCCTCTTTAAAACAATAGCTAAGCACCAATGGAGGAGGGGTAATTTCCTTACTGGTACGAGGTCTGTGTTTTTCCCATAGCCCATCCTGACAGGGATCAGCCATCACAGGCATCCAAGGACTGTGGTGTGGCTGCTACCAGATGAGATGAGCTATTAGTTATGGCCCAGCTCCTACAGGACAGATGTCCTCCCTGCAGTCCATAAGCACAGCCATCAGCCTTGCTGACAGCATCAGCAGCTGGGGAAGTGGGCAGGACACACTAAAATGCCCTTTCTCTCCCCAAAATGGCCAGAACCCTTCCCCCAGGCACCACAGCCACGCTCTCACTGTCACTGCCTGTAGATCTTCAGGGACTCCTCTGCCAGGGGTTTCAAACCGACACCTTTTGAAGTGCTACGTTCATGTAAATAAGTAGTTTTTTTAAGAACGAATTAGTTGAGCATATTCTATGAAGTTATTTCATTTGTTTTTGCTCCTGTTCATTTATTCCAATCTGCTGCACCTTCCCTTGGAGAGGTTATTAAATGCTCTGCTAATGGGCGCCAGCACTCGTTTAATTCTTCCTAATGAATGTATGAGTGAGCAGTGGAAGCTATTATGTAGGGCTTAATAAAGGGCGGGAAGGAATTTCCTAAAATTTATTGCCACAGGCTGCTGCTTGAAGATAAAATAAATGGTAATTGCTTGGAACAGGAAAGAGGAGGATGATAAAATGTCCCCAGACATGAGGTAAAAAAAATACCAAGTGCTCCAAACCAAAATCTCAAAGCCCGAAGGATCATGAAGGCAAGATGGCCTCCTCCAGCTTTAGCTGTTTGATAATCCTTAAGACTTTCCTTTGAATATGGATGCTGAAGGATGAACTCGATCTCAGCTGGAATGGTTATTTTATGACACAAAAAAGACATATAAAAAAAAGGCATTAATTCAGACTGCATCTTATGAAAATAATATTTGTAGGAAAGAGACAATGTAGAGGAAATGGAAGGACAATGTTTCTGGACTATTGAGTCCAGCAATACAATTTTCCCTAAAATACAGGCTTTGCAGATTGAAGGAGACACACATAACATTTTGCTACAATTATGTTTCTTCTTTCCCATCGCTGTGTTGGTCAGGGTTCATGGAAGAAGAGAAATTGCCGAGACATGAACCTGTGCATTGTTTCTTCAATTTCTGCGACTGTTTGTTAAAAGAGATAAAAAATCTGCAGGCTGGATGAGAAAAAGTGTCTGAACTGGAAATCCTGAGTGCCTGTCCTGCTCCAAAGTGCTGCAATCACACCGCCAGCCTCCTGGCAAGCTCCAGGTCAGGCCTCAAGAACTGAAGAGAACAAAGTGGAAATCTAAGCCCCATCCCCTGTAATTGCAATGTAGGAGAAAAACTCAGGTTTTCAAAACAAAGCTTCTTGTTATAACTCACAACAGCCTCCCGTCCACGTAATCCTTCAGGCTTCATTCAGACAGAGGGATCCAGTCATACAGATGAGTTTGGCTAAAAACTTTGATCCATCTCATCAAGAAAGCTAAGTTTCCCAAGAACAAGACTGATTTTCTGAGCTGTTGGAGGGGTATTTTGCACCTCAGAGACTGCAAAAGTGTTCTCTACCATCAGGCTGTTCAGGAGTTACACCAACTTGCATGTTTAATTACAGAGGCAGTGATCAATAGCTCAAGGGTCACAGGCTGTGGTGGGAGAGGAGAGCAGGCATGTCAGGGATGTCTGGATGTCACCTTATCCGAGTGCCACAGGCCTTTCAAGTCCAGCTGTCCCAAAAAGGTCACTGCCAATCTCTAAGGACCATCCTCCCAAAATGCAGCAAGAAGAAACAAGTACAGAAAGATGCCAAAATATCAATTTGAGTGGGAAAATCAGCCATCTCCCTTTACTTAAAGGGGCAGAAAGAAAGAAATACTATTTTCAATAGTAAGTTAATATATCCAAGAATTTAAAAGCTGACCTGAGAAGAAAAACAAGATTAGGTTTGCTCTTTTTTGCTGCTTTGGGAAGACAAAGCCCCTCTCAGAAAACCACCATTTTCCATGCCAGCTTTAACCATCTTAAAACCAGGGAAAAAAAGGATAAAATCCAATTTTTCTTTCTTAAATCCTTGGCAGGTCACCTGCAGGAGCAGGCCAACAGCTTTTCTAGCAGGCAGTAAGAAATTATTACTTTTTTTTCTAAACAAGGATTTCAGTTGCTTCAGCTCAACAGCAGGATTTCCATAGTCTTACACAATACAAAGCAATCACTCAACCTGCAAGAGCATCCAATTTGAAATTGAAAATTTTTCTCCAAGAGAAAAAGCAACAGTTTGACAGAGGCAAAGAAAACCAACAACAAACAACCCCAAAATAATCAAAACAAATAAAAATAATCAGCTTTAGCACACTGGAAGACAAAAGGTGAGCAGTTACAAGATGAGTGAAATATCAGGGGATATACAACACAGATTTTTGAAGGATCAAAAAGGATCGAGTTTGGGTGGCTATAGGATAGGCATCTACTAGAGAGCATTATCCAGGAAGAGTTTAATTTTCCCCCACTCCAATGAATAAATCACAGCCAAATAAACGTGCACAGCATTCCATTTTGGCATCAATACCTGTACAAAAGGCAGAGCTTCCAATTTAAACCAGCAAACACAAACTATTCCATCTCTGAGGACCTTCAAGCACTTCCACACTTTTAACCCTCTTCCCCCTCACATGAAGAAATCTTATTACCGATTTATATGGGTTATAGAGCAAGAAGCTGCAGCTTTATGATGATAAAGAACATAAAGATAAAGGATCTGGTTTTGACTTAGGAACAATCCAAGCAGGTACTTGTTAACTACTGCAAGGAACAACACAGCATTTCATCTGCCTCAGCACCGGTGCACCCCTGGAATCACTCCCTACACAAACCTCAATTACCCAGCCTGAAAATATACATTTTACGTATCCAAGGACAATCCCAGCACTGAGGAGAAATTACTGAAAAAAATCTCAATTATTCTTTGCAACACAATACTGATATCGGGAGCAAAGAGAAAGCTGCTTTTCTTTCTGTATTATTTGGTCTGCTTTTGGTAGCACCTCACGACTGTGTGCAAGAGCCAGATGTGGGAGGAAAAGTGGAGGTGGCACAAGGGAAATCAGGATCCAAGGTCCCTGTCACAGTTTATCTGTGGTCTCACAATAACAGGAGCTCTGTCACCCAGGCTGGCTCGCAGCCGCCCCCGCAGCAGGAAGCGGCAGAAGAGCCCCGGAGAAGCCGTGAACATTTCCATGGCTCTCCTCCCCCACCCCTGTTATCTGCTTTTACTTGTGCATCTCATAAAACACCCCCAGGCCAACCCCTGGCAAGGCCAGCTCCTCCAGCCAAAGCTTCATAAAACATCCCAGGTATGATCCCGGGCTAAAAGCAATTCCCTCACCACAGCCACGAACCTTGGATGCTCAGATTGACATGTCAGCCTCTGAAATCAAGAGTCAGGACAGGTGATTTGTACTCCAGAGGAGTCGGAAGTGCTGCATGGCACGAGGAGGTGAATTCCAACATCCCTGGCTCCAGCAGGGCTTTGTTTGGGCAGGGCTGCATTCACACAGCTCTGCCCCACCACAACATGGGAGTCAAGGTGTGGGTGCACTGACAGAACTTCTTAGCAAAAGCTCTCCCACAGACCTCCTCCTCCACCTCTTTTTTGCCTAAAGTATTGCACTCAGATTGTTTTTTTTAAACACTTTTTTTGATGGGGAGAGAGGCACAAGGGGAAATGTCCAACATACTCTAATCCAATTTGTTGTAGTCAGAAGAAATCCATTTGTCCAGCTTTGCATTCGGCATTCTTGTGATGATAATTTTTAATAGCACTGCTTATTTGGATCCATTTTAAATAAATCAGAATTTGGTTACAAGTCAGGAATGCACCCTGCAATTACCTTTTGAGTGTGAGTCCTCTCAGCTAAGACCTTACTCTCCAGAGGAGGCTGCAGAGCTCCCCTGGACTCATCCCTTATGGATCCTGCACAAACGGACACCTCCACATGGCTGACCACGGATACAAGCAGAACACACTGCAGCAAGATAAAGAGAATTCAAATCCAAGTGTGATTGTGTAAGACTGTAGTAAAGAAGTCTTGGAGTAGAAGACAGCACCTTTACTTACACAGGGTTAGTTTTACTCCTAAAAATTTTAGAAGTTAGTACATTTTTAAAATTCAGCTGCTAGCAATTCCAATTTGAGAATCATAAAAAGTACTATATTAATAATTGAAATGTAAAATGCCTGTCTGATTCACTCCAGCCCTCAGTCCCCCTCCCCAAAGGGCTTGTTTGCCTTAGGGGAGCATTTCACAAGCAGCACATTTTCTGAAATACGACTTCAGCAGATGAAAGCCCCATAACCACAGAAGAGCCGCCGTCCTTCCACATCTGGAATTCAAAAATCTGTGACATCCATGGAGCAATTTAAAGGTAGAATGGCCAAAATATTTCAGCCCAACCAAGCACTTTGGCTATCACACCACGTAGTTATTTCAGAAGTGGCTCAGTGGCCATCTCCCCATTTCAGCCACAACATCCACCCTTTATCTCCCGGCAGACAAAGTTCCGCCGCCGCCGCCGTGACTCAGGGGCACCGGGGTGACGAGGCACCCTCAGCAGCGGCTGATTCAGGACTGTCCACGGCCATGAAACGTGTCTCATTCCAGGGGCTCCACATCATCCCGCTCCGGAGTCCTGCTGAAGCCCACCACTTCCTAATTTGGGAACACTGCAGATGATAGAGATGTCTGAGCTGGAAAGCAACTGCTCTGTTGGTCTGTGTCTTTCACCTCGATAGTTATGCAGGACTAAATGATGTGGACGTGGCCAACACAATGCAATATTCACTGTTCTAGGGAAAAGTAACCCAAGTTAACAAATTAGAACAAAAACACCTCACTGGATTTGTGCTGTTTATTCCTGTGAGTGGAATGCAAATATTTCAAGTTAACATTTCACGGTTCTTTGAATCCTTACCTGATAATAAATGCAGCACCGATCTATTTTCATTTAACGTTTTTCAAATCCTGTGTTTTTAACCAGAATTACAAAGTCTCACTGCTGCTCAGTGAAGTTCACAATTCCTCTCAGGAGAGGTTGGCTTATCAACATTGCAGCAGGTCTTCAATGAAATGTCATGCACTGCCTTTTCTTTGCAGAGGCAAAACTGCAGTCACCAAGATGATTATATTAGCATTTCAAGCTAGCATTTGCCTCCAAAAATCCAACCTTTCTTATTCTAATTCATCCTTTTGCTTGGCTCAAAATATTACCTGCTTAAGAGGTAGCTGAGTGTGTTTTGCTAACCAGCCACAGCCTTCAGGATCTGGCCCTCTCCAGACCCACTGCTGCAGCAAGTCCACAATTAACTCCCAGATTATGTCTGCAAGTTGTATTTAGCAAGCACAACGACCCACACCACACCTGGTGGTGTACCTGTGGTCATAAAAAGCCTTTTCTACCCCTACTTTTCAGCAAGAGCAAGGTAAAACCCACCAGCAGTTCTCACAGTGAGAGCTAAATGAGACTGAAGTTTCCCCAATACATTTTTTTTCCTAATGACACGGAATTTGAAAGGTTGAGCAACACTTACACTGTCTTATGTGATCACCTCATAACAATAATTATTACTTAATACCTCAAACATGATAGCACCTTGACATCCAAACCTCAGCGTGGGAGGCACTATTTAGACACAACAGACAATCTGCAGAGCCCAGGGAAATTGCAGCTTCTATATGAACATCAACAGTATCAAATGATGGGAAGAGCTCTGTCTTCCCTCCAGTTCATTTCCTGTAAAGGACATCTATTTTCTATTAAATAGCTGCACGTTGAAAAAAAAATAAAGAATGTATACAGCAAACACATTTAGTGCAATCCATCAATAAGTCTCGTAAGCAGTAAAGGTTTGATTGCAGAGACTTTTAAATGCAGCTTCTTATCCATCCAGCTAAATATATTAAAGAAGAAATAACCGCTTGGCATTCATTCAAAATTTTTCATTTGAGCTTTCCTAAGTTATTTGCAAACATGAGGTGTAGCCAGACAACAATAGCTCTAATAGCTGTTCCAGTTATTCAGGCTAAAATGGGACATAGTTTTTAAATGAACATTACGTGTTGTCAGATTTATATAAGGAATAAAAAGAACTTAGAGCCAATAAAAATAATAAAAATAAAGCCCAATTCACACATACATATTTATAGCTTAAACTATTTTGCTAGAAACACTGAATCTTCTTCGTTATTGTAAAATTCTCCCACCCAAAAGAGATTTGAGTAAAATAGAGTATTACTAGATTACAGCTTTGCTTTTGTAAGCATTGTTATGACTTCATAACAATTTAACTCCACAATTAGCTCTGTGAGAGCAATTCTGACATTCAGACAACACCAACTGTGTAAATAACTGTCACAGGCTGAATTTGTTTCCAGATATTCCCTGAGCATCCTTGCCAGAAAAAGCTCACATTCACAAATGTTGAACTCAATGCTACAAGAGGATTTACCAAACTAATTTCTAAACCGAGAGGAATCTAATATTTAATATTAATAGTAGGAAAGTATTTCTATTTTTAAAAAGTCAGTGCAGCATAACAAAAGTAGTAGTGGGATTAGATCAAAATGCAGAAGATATCAATAAGTGAAAAGGAATGCAGAACTGAAAACTATTTTTTTTTCTTTTTTTTGAAACAAAGAACGGGCTGAAATGGAGCTTGAGGAGATGAGGGAGCAAGATTTTCCCATTTACAGTGAAAGCAAACATCACCTACCAACCTTTTTTTCATCAGCAAGCAAGCACACAAAGATTACAGGTTCTAATAGTATCTAAAAAGACTTGACAGCCACAATTTCTGAAATCCACAGTTGTCACTTCTGACCCTGGTTCTCACCATTAAACTTTTGCTCATTTCCAAGATGCTTCTCACTGCAGGGATTGTTTTAATCAGAGCAAATAAGTGAAGAGTCACAGAAGACATCTGGTGGCCAGTGCCTCAAATGACAATTTTATTTGCTTTACACCTTTGTAATAAACCTTAAATTTTAATTGAGTAAATAATTTTAAACACTTTAAATCAATTAAATAATTTTATTCACAAAAAAACAAGTGAAAACAGTTGTGTTTACTGCATAACAGCCCTGTGATAACACTCTGGTCAGGCCAGGAACTGAGAACTTGGGAACAGCCCTTCATCGGGTATGTTAAATGAGGTAGAACCTAACAAGCAGCCTTTGAATTTGGGCAACTTGAACATGAATGACATAGCAAACATTTCCTGAAAGCCCAAAGAATTTCCTATTTAGTTTCTGTGTCTTTATTCCACTACGATTCACACATTCAGCCTCTGGAAAAACAACCTTGTTTATTCTGGGAACACACGCACACACACACACACACACACAAAAAAAGGTCGTGAAATAGCCACCAGTTCCCCCAGGTGTGGACTGGCAAGAGATCAGCTCACTGGGGTCACTACAAAACCTGACAGAGCTCATGTGTGTGTGTTTTGGTAGATTCTGGATGTGCAGAGCAAGTGAAATTTCCTCTTCTAGGGCGTCAGCGTGACGGGAAACACAGGGAACATGCCCAGCTCACTCTGTACTTCCAACAGAGATGGACATTGGACAGGGAACAAACAGCAGGTCAGCGAATGGGGGGATCCTGTCCTCCAGCCAGCCGTGCCATCCAAAACCCAGGCATTTAACAGGCAGCAGAGTACATAATTCAATAAAGTCTTCATCACACATTATTCCCAGTTTCTGAGGCCATCGCTCCCTCTTTGATGCAAATGTGGAGTGCAAACCACAGCAGAGGAAGGTTGAGCCTTTTACTATTTCATGAGCTCTAAGGAGAGACTGGACCAAAAAACATTCAGACAGCACTTCAAAGGAGGAAAATCTACAGAGAGGCAGACTGGACACAGCTCAGGCCCTGGGAAGATGTGGCAGGAATAAGGTAGGAAAAGTCAGCTGAAATGATAAATGCACCAGAATGCCTTAGAAAAACAGCACTAATGGATAAGCAGCTTCTCAAGGCAGGCAACGTGTAGCAATATTGATTCTTTAATACACACAATGAAACCAAAGTCTTAATGATTAATAATCTGTTGTGAAACTCTATTCATTAGGTAAAAACAGCGCTCAGAGATGACACAACATAAATCAGGCAGTCTCCTCACTCATGAAAGAATGATGAGCTCGCTCGCATCCATGTAAATTAGCAGCAATCACTCTGCATAAAAGCAAGCTCCTGCTTTTCACAATCCAGCTGGTAACAGCCAGGAAAAAATGCTGGGAAAAAATAAAAACAACACACACAAACCCCCCCNCCCCAAATCTAATTTCAACACTAATTTCAGAAAGTACTTAAGCAAAAACTAAAGCAAGCTGGTATTCTGGACACACCTGCCCTGGCATTACAAGGACATGTGTGGAAAGGGACTCCTCCCAGAGCACAACACACCATTTTAGCAGAATTATATCAAATTTTGCCATGAGCATGATGAAACTTCCAGCCATTTCACAAAAATTTATGCTTAATATCTAAATGCAACACTCACATTAAACACACAAGTTTAAAGAAAGGCCAAAGTTAAGAACTAAGATCTAAGTAAGAACTAATTTAGTTAAGAACTAAGGAAAGACATTGCCTTAGGCAGCTTTACTCACTAAAATTGAATGTTCATTACCTTTTTGCCCAAGAATCCTCCTTAAACCAATTAAACGGACACTCTGGCAAGCAGATTAATAACCTCAACAGATTGTTTAGATCGATCTTCAATCAACATAGAGCAGAGTAAGAGCTGACTGATAAGAGAGTCACAGAAGAAAAGAAGCAGGAGTCCCTCTTGCTTCTGCTGGAACTGCTCTGGATATTCCTACAGCAATGGACTCCTGGGATTCACAGCAGACCTTTTATAAGGGGACTAACTACTTCTCACAAGGATGGCACAGCACGGCTGAACGCTGCCGGATGCAGACACTGGTCCTCCTCACACGGCTCTTTACAGACACAGCAGAGAGAAGGCAGCCCCTTCCCCACGACAGAGAAAAAGGAAAGCAAAGTCCATCTGCAACAGTAACTCCAGAAGGTCATTAGTGTTTCAGACACTTCCTTCAGTCTCTGTAAATGCAAATCAGAGTGTTTCATACAGCTGAGAGGGCACCTGCAACACACCCAATGTCCACCCACACAGTACCAGAGTCATCCAGGTTTTAAACTTTACAGGGTGGACTGAGTACCCTGATGGAGCTGCATGAATGTCCTGGCAATGCTAAAATACTCCAAACAGGGTCCAAAACTCAAGGCAGGGTGCTATGAACCTTTACTGAACACAACATTGGTATCAGCTGGGTGTTAAGAGCTGAACTAACTCCTGCAGCCCTGCATCCCCACTGCCTGGTGCCAGCTAAGAGCACTCCTCACCTGGCACCTGCCAAGGCACTGGTTACAGTCCCATCCACACCAGGGCTATCAAAACACTCACCCAATTATTTCTTGTCTGCTTTACCACAGTTCCTACAAGCACAGCTGGAAACACATCCCTGTTGTTCCAAGGCACAGCCCAGATATTTTAATACAGCATCCCCACCCTAAAGTGAAAGTCACAAGACTTTCCAAGGCCATTTTCACCTTTCTGCACCCTCATGATTTGCCACATGCCATAGAGCCTGACACTGAGAACACCAGGGATGAAATTCAGGATTCTCAACTCCCAGCAACAGGACTGTGTCAACTTCTCACTTTCAAGCTTAAGATTTAAACTTTCCAATGTAAAATACTGCGAGTTTGATGGTAAATGTTGAAGTGTGCTGAAAGAGATGATTGCCTACAAGGAAAGATTACTATTCTAACACCCTGCAGCTTTCTCTTGCCTCCCTGTCCTGATTTCCTACCATAGCCTTCCTATTAAAAATTGTAAATAAGAAAGCAGAACTAGCATAATCTGTTAATGAAAGCCTGGCATACGAGCAACTGCTACCTATTTGTCATGAAGGAGATCAGCTGCTTAAATATGGCAAGTTATCAAAGATTAGTCAGTGCACAAAACAGAACTGCTTTTGCCCAGGAAAGGGATTAGCCTTTGCCCATCATCATCATCATTCACCTCAGTCTGTGGAAAAGCAGTTTAGAAAGTCTTATGTCTCTTTCCAAACATATTCCAACCATAGATCAAGTTTTGTGGAGGAGCTTCTTAGCAAAACCTGGTGGTATTTGATAATTGGAGCAGGAAAAAATACAGCAAGTGATTTTTATTATGAAAAGGGATATAGTCAGAGGCAGTAAACAAATCTGCATTCGGCATGCAGCAGATGTCAGCATTAACCAGGCTAATACTGAGGTACGGTGAAGTTGGATACAGAAGCAATGATCCCAAAAGCCGGGGATAAGTCTCTCCTAATAGAGATTGAAATTTGGGAGCTGCCAAATCTCCAGCCTAACAATGAAGAAAGTTTTGTCAGTTCAGAATGAAGACCTGAAATACTGAAGACGGACTCTAAAAAATGGCTTCCAATTAGGCCAGTGCTAACAATCCAATTTCAGGTGAATGGTCTAAAGTGGAGTCCACAGTAGTAAAGCAGTTTCTTTGAAGTCTCAGGTGTTGCAGTTGGTGAAGCAGAGACAGAGTATAAAAATACCCTGAGGTGCAATGGAAAGAGATAAATGCAGGGGATTTAAGTACATGGGTTTGAAGAAACAGTTCTAGTATGGAAGGAATCTCATTTAAATAATTTCCATGTATGGGCAATTGACTATCTAATAAATGTATATTGCATATAAGGAAGACATATTGAGCTCGCCTGTAGGATAAAGGATAATGAGTACAAAAATCAGACCTTGAAGATCATCTTGTTCCAAAACCCTGCCATGGGCAGGGACACCTTCCACTACCCCAGATTGCTCAGACCCCCATCCATCCTGGCCTTGAACACTTCCAGGGATGGGGCAGCCACAGCTTCTCTGGGCACCCTGTGCCAGGGCCTCACCACCCTCACAGGGCAGAAATTCTTCTCTATATCTAATCTATCCTCTGTCAATTTGAAGCCATTTCCCCTTGTCCTCTCACTCCAGGCCCTTGTCCAAAGTCCCTCTCCAGTTCTCTTGGAGCATGTTCAGGCACTGCAAGGGGCTGTAAGGTCTTCCTGGAGCCTTCTCTGAGCTGAACACCTCCAGCTTTCCCAGCTGTCTCCAGAGCAGAGGGGCTCCAGCCTCCGGAGCATCTCCACGGCCTTCTCTGGACTCTTTCCAACAGGTCCATGTCCTTCCCATGCTGGAGACAGCACTGCAGCACAGTGGAGCTGAGGGGGGAGAATCTCCCCCCTTGCCCTGCTGCCCACAATGTGGGATGAGCCCAGGATATGGTTGGAACTGATTATGATGTAATTTATTCATTTTCACAATTCAAACACTTGAAACATGAATTTTAACAGCATAAAACAAGATAGATTATTAAACACAAAGACCTTTAAAAATTTATTTTTAATCAATAACGTAGGAAAGGGTATTTTTTAATTGTTGAGATTTTTCCTCACAGTGAACTGTATAGGGCACATCTCCAACTGGCAGCTGTGGCAAGCTGGTGCTATGGATCCATTTTGCACAATTGCTTCCTAATTAAAGCAGTAAAACTTTCAACACCCTTGTAAGAAAAAGAGTTCAGATCTAATATGACAGACTGTAGTTGGCTGACTTCAGCTATATTCAGCACTAAAGGTATAAGAAAAATGGATCCAGTTCTGCAGTTTATCTCTCTTTACAGTGAGGTAAACAGCTCATTTAAACTTCCCTATCACTCACCTGCTGGAAGAGAAACTCTAAGACCACATTTTATCACTATGAAAGACTATGAAAAGGCCATTTTTGTCTGAGTGCTTTATCAGTCTCTTCCTCACCTCAGCATCACATATGTAATGATTAGACTTCATTTTTTAAGCCTTCAAGTGCTGCTTTTTGCTTGGAGATACTGTTCTACCAAGGTGCTTCAGGGAATCTGCTCATCATTCAGTACAGCAACACCTCCACAAGACAGTCAGAGAAGGTGTGGTGTTTGCCAGTCTGGACTCCTGCCTACTCCAGGACCAGAGCTGAGCCCTGTGGGAACACACCTTTCTTTTCAGAAGTTTGAGTTTTGCCAAAATTAATGTTCTGGAAAGGCACAAGATACACTTGTGTGCAAATTTCAAGATGCAATGAAAAAGTCTTTCCCATTAACTGTCTCCTACTGACCACAGCTTTTCTTTCAGCTGGATATTCCCAAAAAGCAGTGACTATAAACTCATTTCTCACCAAGCAAAGCAGAGAGAAAGAAGCAAACTTTGCCTTTATAATTCCTCTCAAGTTCAAGCTTGCAAGCAAACTGTGAGCTGGAGTAATCTGCAGGGTGAAACTTGTAAAATCCCAGCAAGGGCTACTCTGCTGCCCAGGGTAACGACACGAGCATGAACTCCAGCTTGTAAAATGCCCTCTGTGGGGAAAGTAACAGCACAAAGAGAGAAGCCCAAAACTTGCCCATAGATTACTTTTTTCCCCTTAAGGCATTCCTCAATTGTCAGCTCATGACAAAATTTAGAGCCTTTCTGCATTATTCTCACAGAACATTTGAGCACCAGCAGAGCTGATTTCTGGCCAGTTGCCTCCTTGGCTTTTCAGAAGCCTCTCGATGTGCTGCTTTGGGTGCTACGGTGAGTGCGACGACCGAGAAATGGAATTACTTTTCTGAAAGTTATTTTGCCTTATGCAGTTAGTATCCAATAATATTCACTAACCCTTCCAGCTAAAATCTGAAGCAATCCAGATCTTCCACTAAGTGCCTGCTGAATGAGCCTCAGTAGGACTTTGCAGGTAGTGGTCTCACCAAAACAGGATCATAAATACCTTTAAAAAAACACAACTCTAAAAGGAGAGCCCTGCTACCAAAAGTTCCACTTCTTTTTTTGTTTTATCATGGCCTTCAGTATACAAGAACTTCAGACAAGTACATTTAAGAATTCAGTCATCTCTAGGGGGTTAAGTGGCCCACCATGGAATTTCTCCTTAAGCATTTCTTAGTTATGAAAAGCCAAAAACATGATTTTCCTGGGACAAACTAACACCCACAGTGTGACAGAGAAACCAGATACAGTGTCCAGTGTTTAGAAGAAACTGTGTAATGACAGTACTGAAAGGCAAAAGTGTGAACATTTAAGCCCTGAAAAAACACCAATCTTATTTTTATGAACTACAGCCCATGGCACAATATCTGAATAGGACTGAAGGCATTAAATACTGATATGTTCATTAATTATAAAGTATGTCAGTCTGCATATTTCAAAGACAAATTACTGAGAGGAAAAGGAAGAACTTTCTAAAATGAACTTTGTTCCCCTCTTAGTTTGTCCAGATATTTTAATATAGCATTTTTCAGGACAGGAGCAGCCCAAACTCAAGAGAGCTGAATAAACAACGGTGGTACTGCCTTCTACTGCCAGGAGTTGGAAGAACCTTTTCATCCACTCAAAGGAAGAAACTTTTCCTCATGTGTATAAGTGAGGCTGATCTTCTGCAGTTCTCTTAACAGATGTCCTAGCCCTGATGTCCTCTTTCAAGTTTATTCTTTTCTAAATCAAGACACCAAGGTCCCTCGTGGACATATGGCACACGGACATTAGAGATGCCATTTTTCCTCGTGAATGTGCTGGGATCTGCTGACCTCAGGTCACACTGGCAAGAAGTTACCATCTGCCTATCGCTGTTAGATGATCAAAAAGGAGCGTTTCTGGCTCTTCTGCTACAGCAAAACACCAAAGGGACTAAGAATATTGTATTGCTTGCAGCTAGTGCTCTGGCTGTATCTCTGACCTTGAAACTCTGTTCAAAGTAGGAAAAGCAGGAACCAAACTGGGGGTGGAGGAGTGGGTATATCACAGGACTGAAAGCAAGGAAAAATCCAGCAGCAGGTTTAACATCGGACAGCCAAGTCAGCCCTTATATTCTCTAACCTTCCCTTAATTACCTCAAGTTCCTCAGTGCACAAAGATTGTAGGGGAAAATAAAACACTGAAGTTACTCAAAACAGTATTTCAGCAGAGCAGTACAAACATGGGATCTCTGTGTGTTTGTTGAACACTGCAGAGAATTTCTTGGGTCCTTCTAGAAACACAGAATGAGAAAAAGTTTGAAAGCAAAGCCCTTGAAAGTAAGAACAAATCAGAACTTTTCCTCTAACTAAATTCTGCTCTCAGACACAGCAAATATTTCAATTTTTACTTATATGAAGATTACAGATGCACTTTTGTTTTGTTCACAGATAAACTTCCTCTGCAGGACAAAACTGTGGCAGAAGCTTTGTCAAAATCACATTCTCCAGCCAAAGACAGCAGCCAGCAGCACATCGTCTCCAAGAACATTAGAATTAAAAAAGTGTTGTGCGAACACAAGGATTACTGCAGAGAGTTTCAGCAAAACAATGCATTTCTGCACCTCACTTCTGTAGAGATGCCTTCAGTTTACAATTTCTTTGTTTTCAGGGTGTTTTTTTTGGTTTTTGTTATTTGGGGGTTGGGGGGGTGGTTGGTTTTATTGTTTGCTTGTTTAAGGAAGAAAACATTTGATGCAGTCACCAAATCTACCTCTGAGTCCCACTGAATTTTTCATCTGGCTTCTTTTCTAAGATTCTGAACTCCCCTCATACTTTGCAGCAAGTGACAGGGTTGCTCTACCCCATATTTTTGGCCTCTAGCACTTCAATCCATCACAGCTCAGGATGAAGGTTTAACCAGCTATGAGAAACCACTAAACAAAGGTGCTCCAAATGCAACAAGAAACTCTTTTCACAACAGCAGTAAGTTCACAAACTTTCCAAAACAAGGGGTTTTTTTCCCCTTCCAAGTAGCAGAGTTTCTTCGGTAAAGATAATTAAAGAACACCTGTCACTGACCACAGCATCACCACTGGCTGAGACTGGTCTGTACTATGACACAGACAATTCAAAAAGGATCAAACACTTTCCCAGACTGCAAACCAGAACATAACCAAGGCAGAAATGAGATACTTGTACATTGTTAAAAAGTTATTTCCTTGCATTTCACCTTTAGCTGTCCAATAACCTCTCCTCAGGTTTCAAGCAATCTGACCCAAGTATTTTCTTAATAAACAATCACAGAAGATTTGCATTAAGCAGGAAGGGAAAGAAAACAAGACTTCCATAAAGTACATCTCTGTATCTGCTCCGTGGTCTTGAATAAATCAGTATTGTACCTAGCTCAGCAAACCCAAATTAAACCAAATACCAATAGAAACTTCTCACCATGTTCCACGAAGACGTTGCAGTGTGGGCCCGCATGCCTCGATGACTCCTTCTTCCCTGCTCCTTTGATGAAGTGCAGGGCAGGCAGACTTGGCCTCCTTTGGTCCCCAAGAACTTTTCCAGGCTGCTGCCCCATAAAGTAACTATGGGCAGCCTTTCCCAGGACGAGAAGTTTTCAAAGAAGTCTGTGATCCCTGATCTTCCAGGCTGGGAAGGAATTTTGAAGGAGAAGGTATTTAGGGGGGTGCACTGGCCGCACTCACGGTGGGATAAAGTCACTTGAGGTGAAGAATTAAGACAGACAAATTCCTTCAATGCTCTTGAAGACAGCAGCAAGGCTCCTTAGGTGACTTTATGCAAAAAAAACCGAGTAAAAGTTCCAACCGCTCAGCAATGACCAAGCATTACCGAAGTTTCAGGTTGCCATCTGTAGTGTGTCTTCCACCGGGTAAAAGGAGAATTAGTTCATCTCACCAGCAAGAAACCACACATAGGCTCACCCAGGGCAGGAAACAGCCATTCCCACCACAACCAGTGTCAAGGTTTCTTTTTTTTTTCCTCCTTTTCTTTTGCATAGCATTGAGTTAGCAAAGGCCAAAGAGCCACGGATTTGGCTTCAAGTATCCCTGAAGTCCAGCAGGGTCAGGTGCGCTGGAACCATGTCAGCTCTCCAGGCGAAGCAGCAGCAGCCCCGGGTGGGCTCCGCACGCTCCCTGGGGTGCGGGGATGGGACGGGAGCTCCTCCTCGGTCACCGGGCTTCGGCTCCTTCCACCGCCGCTACCTCGGGGCCGGGGGGCCCGGCGGGGCCATGGCGGCGTCGGAGCAGCGCTGGGGCGGCCGGGCCGGCGCCCCGTGCCCGCTGCCTCAGGCGGAACCGGGCGCGGGGCTGCGAGGCCGGGGAGCTCCGNTCCAGTGCTGGGCTCCTCAGGACGAGATGGGCAAGGAGCTGCTGGAGAGGGTCCTGCGGAGGGCACAGAGAGGATTTGGGGGCTGGAGCGTCTCTCGTATGAGGAGACACTGCGGGAGCTGGGCCGGGTTAGTCTGAAGAAGGGGAGGCTGAGAGGAGATCTCATCAATCCATGTAAATATCTCCACGGCGTGTCCGAGGATGGTGCCAGACTCTCTTCAGTGGTGCCCGGTGACAGGATGAGGAGCAATGGCCATAAACTAAAACACGAGAAGTTTCCCCTCAACATGATGAAGAACTTCTTTCGGTTCAGGGTGGCAGAGCTCTGGAAGAGGTGCCCAGGGAGGGCGTGGAGTCTCCCTCTCTGGAGACATTCCAAACCCACCTGGGCGTGTTCCTGTGTCACCTGCTCCAGGTGACCCTGCCCTGGCAGGGGGGTTAGACAGGATGATCTCCAGATGTCCCTTTCCAACCCCAACTAATCTGTGATTAAAAACCGTGAAAAAAACCTCTGAGGGGAGTGAGGGACTAAGCAGGCGTTGGGGGTCAGTGAGAAGTGGAGGGTGAAGGGAAGGGTAAGGTGAGCCATGAGGAGGCAGCGAGGGGGGAGATGAGGGAATGGGGCTGGGGGACATGAAAGTGTCTCGAGAGTGAAGTCATGAGTGTGCCATGAAGGGGAAGGAGAGGTGGATTGAGAGAACATGAAGGGGAAGGTGAGGAAAATTGAAGCCAGACAAGGCCCCAAAAAGCTCATGTGAAATCCCCTACCTCTTTACAAAGGCCACCCCAGTTGTTTTCCAACAGATCTGACTCTGCAGGGGTCTCACAACCGCTGGCCAGCTCTGGACCCTGGATGCTTGCAGAGATGGACAGGGAAGAAGAGATCCTTACTGGATCAGCTGTCACACAGCCATCAGCTTTTCCACAGCCAGGAATCTGTCACCCTGCTTGCACAAAGGACTTCACCTCCTTATTAATGCTGTCAGCATATGCAGAACTCGATACCAAAACCAGCCACTGAGGCCAGTGAATGTGACAATTAAAAAAAATATTTTATTGACCTATTTTTTGCACCATTTGGTAGAAAGATGGAGGTAAACTCCTGAATTCTTCAGCATGCACTGAGAGTTCCCTAAGCTAAAGAGCAGACAGTGGTGCTGAAGATACTTAGTTTTTCATACATTCTCCAGTTCACCTTGGGGATAGAAGAGGGTCAAGGCAGCAGCTTGAGGTCAGGATGTTTTGGTCAAAGGTCTGTGGTTGCTCCCACTTGACAACAGGAGAACACACAATTGCAATTCTATGCTGTAGCCTCCTGCTCAGGGCAACCATCTGGACACAGAGCAGCTTGTTGATGCTGACTCCTCCCTTGTGACAAATCCAAACACACTCCGTGTCTCCTACGCCATATTCAAGGTCTCTGGCAGACCTGTATTTTTCATCTTCTAACAATAGCATCCAAAATGTAGCACTTCATACAGCTCTGCAGGATCCTCCACCTCGGCTGTGCCAGGCTGCTCCTACATCACTAATTCTTAGTCAGGAGACTGAGCTCAAACCATTTCTATTGGATTTCTCCATCAATGGCTCAGTTAGCAGGTACCGAGGCTGTTTGTGCTGCACACACGCACAGGAGAGAGAAATTCTGATACATCGCACTGAGACAAATCCAGGGTCACATCTCTTGAACTCTGCAGAATTTCTCCAGGTTTATCTCAGTAATGGAGATCAGCCTCTCACCGAGGTGATCTAACCCTCCGCTCGGGTCCCATGGATTGAAGTAAAATGAGGAAATGAAGCTATCTGTCAGCACAGGCCAAGCAGCCCAAGAGAAATTTGTTACAAAACCCAGTACTAACCATTCTTCACTGAAAAAGTTATTCTCTTTTGGGTCTGACTGGAGCATCCTGGATAACCTCTCCTACCACGGCAGGGCTGAAGCAGAGTAAACTCCCGAAGACGACCATGAGTCCACGATACTCAGGAAACCTTCACCAAATTAAGCAAAAGTAATTGCAATTATGCAGGACTTCACAGAATCACAGAACTGTTTGGGTTGGAAAGGACCCTAAAGACCATCATGTTCCACCCCCCTGCCACCAGCAGGGACATCTTCCACTAGATCAGGTTGCTCCAAGCCCTGTCCAACCTGTCCTGGCATACTTCCAGAGATGTGCTGTGGATGGTACAGGCTGTAAATACGCTCTTCCCTGGCTCACCTGAGATCTGTGCAGATGAATGCATTTACTTTTTATTTAACAGACCAGGTGAGTTTATCATTCAGGCCAGCAGGCAGTTACTCCTTCCCATGCTGTGCAAGCATAAGCAGCAAAGTGGGGCAGGTTCTTTGCCAGCAGTTCCCAGCCTCTTTCCACTCAGCAGTTTCTCCAAAAGCATTTCCTGTTTCCCAGAGCACTGCTGTAGTTAATGTGGGACATATCACAGTCAGATGAGTCAGCTGGTCACTCCCAAATGTCATAGCAAGATACCTGCCTTCTTCCCCTTCCTGAAGGGTATTACATTTTCTGTCCCCAACCCTGCTGCCAGTTTTTGTGAACATGGCTGTCTCATGTTCAACTTGGAAGTTGCCCAGTAGATTCAGAAATTGTTAGAGAAGACAGAGACAGAAAAGTTGTGCGAATCCAGAATAAATTTTTAAAAAGCTAGTGTTTTTTTCAATCAAGCCCATGTACAACCTACGATTTATTTTTTTCCTAAGAGATACTTCAGTACTTTTTTCTGTTTACCTCCCATTAAGTGTGCTATACTTCACCCAACAGCTGCAGTGACGTTTTCTCCATAACAATATCTTAAAAGCTTCAACCTCTTCACCAAATAATAAAACTTAGCATGTTAATTAACAGTCCTCAGGAACCTGAGACAACCATTTCAAGATGTCTCTAATCTCAGTGGGATTTCAGTCTCTTCTCAGGTCTGCTCAAAGCTTTTTATTTGTACCATTCTCACCTGAACAGCAAAACTGTGCACGGATGATACAGAAGTAATGCAATAAGCAGCAGTAATTGGATTAATAACCCATTAGCACAAATTTAAAATCCCAGTGGTTATTCCTAGGAGTAAAGGAATTCTTCCTATTACATGAACACTGGCACCAAGAAACAAGAAAATTATTTTTGCAGATGAGTGATGTTGTGTTCTCATTCCTACAGGCAACACTCACCAGCAAGGGAACTAGTTACTAACTCAACTTCTGAGCACATCTGCACCATGTACTAACCCTGGAGTAAGCAGCACAGGAGGTGCTACAGCTGCTTTACAAACAGTGTCAGACACTGGTGAATAAAAAATCAAGTTAGTCTGAGCTGTTTTAATGCCTGCATGGGCCTTTTAGCTCCCCATATAAAAATGAACACTTACTAGGTTTTTCCCACCCTGCTTTCAACTACTTTTTTTTTTTTTCTTAAACCAGAGAAGCCCTGGTTTCTTCCTTTTCACCCTTCCTGCTTAGAAGTTGCCCAGCAAAATCCCACAGACTATTTCAAGAATTCAAAGGGGACACTGCTGTTGATGGCTTGTTACCTGCTGGTTTGCAGAGCTGTGCTGGATGGGGTTGCAGGAACTGCCAGCAATGACCTTGCTGAAGCCTTTTTACAGAATTTAGGTCTTGGCACAGCTCTGGCTGAATGTGGAAAGATCAGTAATTACCTGTCATGGTCACGGGGGAAAATACTGAGACCTTTGGTTCCCCGCCCCATCAGGAAAGATCCATAACCAAACCTCAGCAGCTGGTGTTCTTCTTGAGTTGAAAAACAAAAATGCCAGGTATTCAGGAATAAGGGAACTGGATGTTACATACCTCCCCCATTTAACACATCATTAATGCCAAAACATCAGGAATGCTACAGCAAGCAGGAGGAATCAGAAAGCTCAGAACTGAAGCAGTCCAGATCTTGAGCTGTTTTTCAGCAGAAATCCCTGAATCTCCCCATGTGAATCTTACCATGTGGTAATAAGATAAACAGCTGCTAAACTACAGCAATTGGGTAAGGGCGGGGGGAAGTACTTTTCTAAGTAAAAGATGGAGACTGCTAAAGCTTCTTTAGCTTTTTTGAACCAGCCTTGTCCATGCAGGTGTGGGTTATGTGGCTACCAGCAGCCTCATGGAGACCTGAAAGTCACCATCAAGCTTTGGTTTTCAAATTTCCCAAGTCATCCTGAGGATGTGATTGTTGCAACACTTATTAGGGAATCCTCTTAAAATGCAAAAATAACAATTCCCAGGTCTTGTGTGGAGCATTCCAGCAACACCCCCAACAAGTTCAGAACTATTTTCAGAGGCAGCACGGGCAGTTGTGCAGCAGCAGAACGGATTAGCCATGTCCTTGCTTGTCCTTAGCCCCATTATGCTTTAGGATTTGGGCAGCAGCGCTGGTGGCAGCCGTCCAGGCCCGGCTGTTTGGCAGGGCAGCGAGGCGGAGCTGCTGGCGATGGGAAGTGCCACAAACGCGATCCAAAGGTGCCATCTAGTGCCTGCTCGGGACCACAGGGAAAGCTGCCCGAGCTGGAGGGACAGCAACGGAGAGAATTTCTAGTTCCCAGGAAAACACCGAGCAAAGGATTTTCCCTCGTGCCTGAGGCAAGAGTGCGAATTTGCAACGTTCAGTTGTTTTCAGGGACAATTGGGGCAGAAGTTTTATCATCCTTTTTAAGAATTACAGTGCTGTGGTACAAGGATATATTTGCCATACAAATAGATACTATAGATATATAATACAACAGCTCTAATACAGCACCTGGAGCTGAGAGGAGGCTTCAGAGAAAGCATCACATTCTGCACAGAGAACGTGACTGACTGCCTGCCAACGCCTGGCTCAACATGTCCACCCCTAACACCGGCCTGAAGATCTTCACCAGTGTCATAGTGGGCTCGCTGTCATCCCCCAGTCACCTCTGCTTGACTCACCTCTCCCAGGGATCCTGCAGGGAGGCAATGCTTCGAAAGCCACTGTGAACACCACCAGGCAGTCCTTACAGAGCAACCCTGTAAGGGCTGAAGAGGAAGGTCAAGTCCTGCTGGAATGAAGGGCAGCAGCTGAAGGGGAGATAAGACAGTGTAACCATTCCAAGTGTCCTGGCACAAGGAAACCTGAACTAACCATAGCTCTCAAGCTAGACCAAAAACAAGCCAACACACACACTGCTGAAGAACTGATTTGTTTCAAAAAATTTATTGAAATGTAAAATACTTAATACAAAACAATACTGGTGCCTCCTCAGAACAGGAGCTCACCACGTCAGGCATAAGGAAAAAAAGACCAGCAGGATACACACAAACCAGGACACTGCTTGTCCACAGCTCCTGGCTCATATGGACAGCGACAGCCACATCCCATCTCATACCCCTGAGACATTCAAGCCAGGAACAGCCAGACCCAAACTGTGGTTAGCAAGGGTGTGGATATTCCTGTTCTCTAAACACCTGTGCCTGGATCTACATTCTTAAAAACAAGGGCTCTCAATCAGGGGACAGACTGGCAGATCTGTATCACAAGTAAATTAAAATCCAAATAATCTTTTGGGGAGAGAGAAACATCCCAAAATGTATCCCTTCCTCTCTGTCGTTCTGCACAAAGTTCTGGGGCACTAGACACAGCGACAAGTGCTAGGAGACATGTCCCAGTTGCATCTGCATCTTTATAAAGGTCAGATATCAATTTTTCAGGCCAGTGCACTAAAAGGCTATAGTACTTAAGTACTACTTTGTACTACAAGGACACAGGAGATATCCTAGGAGTGAGGACTTTTGGTGGTTTCTGAAGTGTGGAATGAATGTTGGGGACTAGAACACTGGAAAAAAACATATAATACTGAGAATCAAAGCTGCCATGCTGGGATTTCAAATGACTGCTTTTGGCCTTGTGCCCTATCCCTCCAAATCCAGCAACCTCTGTCGAGCTTCCAGAACGATCTCCTCTGTCACCTCTGGTTTGAGAATGTCCTTGATCTGCAGTGGAAAGAGGAGCAATAATTAGCACCAGGAAGGAACTACTACTTTTGCACACTCTGTGGGGAGACAAAGGTCCCTGATACACGGCAGCGACCAGCAAGGGAGTTTAGAGGGTTGTGGTGAAAAAAGACCTATGGCAGAGGGTCCAAGGCAAAATCAACTTTGCCAGTCGGGAATTCTTACAGAGACCAGAGAAAAATCAAAGGAGCAGCTACTAATCCTCCTCATCTTCCCTGAAGGACACACAATGTATTTGGGAAGGGCAGAGATGACTTAAACACAATTATACTTCAAAAGAACACCTCATTGGGAATGAAAGCAAAAGACAATTCATATCTCATTTATTTATGGGAAGAGAATTCCCTGTGATTGTGATGGCAGGAATCACAGTGAAAAGCTGTACAGCAAGAGGTCAAATGGAGGCAGCCTTCCAGCAGTGCAGGATGTGGATACAGACATGAGACTGCTCTCTGTACAATACATGACATTTACTTTTTCATTGCTTCATCAAATGCACTGTACCCTGACACAATGCCAAATTTAACACTGTTTTCACAGGAATTAAAGGGTCCATAATCCCAGCGAGGGATACACAACATCTATCAAAAAAGGGACTGATCTCTCTATAGGAATAGTTAGACTCTGCCAGAAGCAGAACTCTTCAAACAATCCCTGAAATTGTGCAAGGCAATTTATGTTACGCAGAAGGGGAGAGTTCATACTGTCACTTACTACAGGAGGCTTTGGAAAGTCAAAAGGAAACTCTGACTTCAGCAGCAACTGATGCAGCCTTTCTGTTCCCTCCCCTCAGTGTGGAATAAACACCACTGGTTCCTGTACCTGATGAGGAAGGGATGCTTCATAGCAATACAGGATGCTGGTGTCAAAGAGCATCATCTTGTGAGTAACCAGAGCCATGATGCAGTTTCGGAGCCGTGAGATCACCTCCCGGTCAGACAAGGGAACTGGCTGAGGAAGGACAGAGGAAAAGGGATGAATGTACAGGGAAATAAAGCAAGTAAAAAAGCCTTGCTGTGAACCTAACAAAAGATCCTGAAAGTCTCAGGTTGCTCATGTGCCTCTGACTATGTCAGACTAAAAACCATCACTGGTAAGAGAAGGCTCACCTTCCCTGAACACTCACCTCCAAGTTGGTGGTGTAGCCTCCGGCCTCGTCATCCTTCTGCTCTGGAGTTGGGTAGATCCAGATGAAGCCATTGTTGCCGAGGATCACGGATGCACCACAGGGCAGGTCATGGAAATGAGTCTTCTGGCGTTTCACAAGGGAGGGAGAGACCTGAACCAGCACACCCTGGGCAAGCTGGAGAGGAGACCACAAGGCTCAGCGTGAGAGACGTCATGAGCCACCACAGATCACACCGTGTCACTGACACACACTCCATTCCTGGCCTAGGAACCACTCTGTTTTAACACCTTTTCCTGTGAAACAGTGAATATAAAACCCGCCTGCCTCTGGGAGTGCTGGGAGGATTAGCTAATGCCTGTGCAGCCCTTTGAAGATGAAGAATACTCTAAATGCTTAGCACAAATGTTAATAATATCTTGATCGTAACTACACATCAACCATCCCTGCAGAAAAATGAGGAGTCAGAGGCCCAGTTTAGCAGAACACTTTCCCTCGTAATCCAATCACTGTCCTTCACCCTTTGTGCAATAAGCACACTTCCCTTTCAAGTGCTAATACCCTTGGTCTGGTAATTCCAAACTGCAGCCCACGCTCCAACGGCCCCTTGGCTTATTTCAATGCACAAAACCAGAGATAAATGCCAACTGCGTAAAGCCTAAAATAGAGCCCTGGGGAGAGAAACAAGTCACAGGGCAACGGCCAGCAGAAGAGGAGTGAGGAGATTTCTCCCCAGGATTTAATTCCCAATTGGCTAGTGGGGGAAACAGGACTAGCAGGCTGGAACTGTGGACAGGGAGAGCAGTGGCTCAAAGGGCAACTCAAGGACACCTCCTCTGCTTTGGGGAAACTCTGCTTGGTGCTCCCATGTAGGAGCTGAGAGTCTTCCTATCCTGCAGGAATGGGTTATAACAACATCCTGCTCTATTCCAGAGCTCTTTTCTTAAAAAAGCCTCCAAAAGGCCTTATACAAGTCAGCTGGTGCAGAATTACCCCAGGATCAAGGGTTTTGGAACAACTCACCTTCCCGTATTTCAGACTCCGGGTGTGCAGTGATACAGCCCCATCAGAAAATATAGACTGGACCTCTGCCTGTTGGTGCCACTTAAGGAAACAGGGTCCCTAATGCTGCCCAGTGCCACCCCAACACAGCTCTCACCCCCAGCCAGGACAGCAGAGCTCTGCCTGTTCTTCCCATGCCCTTGGCTCTTCTGTCAATGGGAGCAGCAGAAGGATACACTGATGAGATCCCCTTCCTGCAAGTAGTCCCTCATTGCAAGCTCATCTTCTGCTGATTTCCTTCTCTGGAACATCACAAGAAAAGTTTCATATAGCCCAGAATGAGAAAACACCCATCAATAGCTCATTGTGGGGGACCTTAGGATGCCATGTAAAACACAACCAGCTACACTCACCAGCTCCCCACCAGGTAAATTTATAGACGACAGCAACAGGACTGAATCCAGCCTGGAATTCGTTTCCACTTTCCATCGCTTCTGCTGAACCTAAGGGGAAAAAAAAACCCAAAATCTATTGGTACACATTCAAAAACTGAATGGGAGCTGCAGCTCACCAAGCTGCAGGAGGGGACATCTCTGCTGGCTTCTTCCAGCCTCATCCCGGTTAAAATCCACGCACTCCCAGTACCCTGCGCAGGGACACTGATGTGTATCAGTGTTTTAGGAGCCCGGGAAACGCTTTGGGTCGGACTAAGCCACGACCACTGTCCTCCTCCTCCTCGGCACCGCGGCAAACACCGGGCTTTACCTCCGTAATCCTCCCGACCACGATGTCGCCGATCTCGCCGTTGTACCTGGGAGAGAGAACGGCGGTCACACACCTCACGCCGCCGAGCCAGGCCCCGCGGCCGGCCCGCACCCGCCACTGCCGCGCTCACCTGGCCTTCAGCGCCCTGACACACACCAGCTTGTTCACTCTCTCCACCACGCCGGCCACCGAGGCGATCAGCTTGTCGTCCTCCACATAAGTACCGTGGCCCCTGGGGAGAGAGAGCGGCTACCTAAGGACAGCCCGAAGCCGCGCCGCGCCGCCGCCGCCGCCTCCCTTCCACCGCTGCCCGCACCTCATATATCCCGTGTCCGTGGTGATCGTGTCCCCCGGTGCCACCAGGTGCTTCTCGCCGCCCCGGGGCGCGCTGGAGTCCAGGGGCGCGCGGACCGCCGGCAGCCTCATGGTGACCGCCGCCATCTTGGCCCCGCCGCATGCGCCTTCCGCCGGCCATGTTGGCTGCTGGCGAGAGCGCGCCTGAGGGCTCGGGCGCCGCCATCTTGAGTGAGGGCAGCGGGGGGCGGTGACTGGGCAGCCATGTTTGTTCCTGGCAGCGAAGGGACTCGCGGGCTTCGCCCCGTTGGGGCCCAAGGGGGGCGCGGCCATCTTTAGTATGGGCAGGGGCGGCACTCTTGGGGCAGCCCCCGGCAGTGACCCGCTTCCCTAGGACCTGTCCGGCAAACCGGGAGGACCCCACGGGCCTCCCCCGGGGCTCACCGGGCCCCACAGCCCGGGCCGGGCTGCAGTGCTGTGAGTCAAGGCAGGGAGCAGCACCCCCCGTTTGGGGTGCCCCTCACACGACGCGTCCCCCTGAGGGCAATCGTCTGATGCCCTCCCCAGCTGGCCGGTGCTCACGCTTGGCTTAAACACCCCGCGGAACTCGGGAATGGCCCCTTCCCCTCGGCGGAACTGTGCCAGCAGGAACTGATGTGGCCGTGGAAAAGTTTTATCCATTTAATTCAAGCACCGGTTCGGCTGTCAGAGCTGCGGAGGAAACACCACGGGGAAAGCAGCTAGCGATGACCGTCAGCAAATGTGTCGCTTCCATCCAGCAGGGCTTGCACCTGTATCCCATCACAGCCAAAATATGGGCACTAATTCGTGGAATGTATCAAAGGATATCAATAGCTGTGGCTTCAAAGAGGGACTGGACAAGTTCACAAGAATAGGGACTGGCAGGGTGGAATCAGTAGATACCACCTGCTCCGGAGTGAGCCGGCACTGACCCCAGCTTCCAGACCTGAAAAACGGCTTCTTTAGCCAAAACCTGGGTTTTTCCCCCTCCCAGATGCACTTCTTGGTCCAAGAGATGACACCACATCTCAATCACAGATTACTGTGTTAATTAAGACCTTCACTCATCCCAATCCCCACATCCTTCCCCTGGCACATAATATAAAGCTCTCCATGCTATCCCTCTTCTAAATGATAAATGTTCCAAGTAATTTTTATTTAGAATACAAGAGAGGTACAAATGTATTTACACTGTGTACATATACAATCAAATAATATATAATATCAAAGTCTTGTAAATAATGTTTACATAAATATTTACAACGTTAAAGTGACAGTTGTTTGGGGGTTTTTTTCTTTTGTTTTGGTTTTTTTTTTAATTTTCTTCTGGAAGTGAAACACGGTTTGTGAGAACTTTACACATCTTAGACTTATAATTAATATTAGAATACCTTCTTTTAAGATTTATGATACACAGCCCTCCTCCGGAGTGTGGGGACTCCAGAGGGCGCTTAGAGTTGTCCCTGGGGACAGAGCGGGCCCGGGGACAGGTTTTCTCTGTCCCCAGAGGGCAGTAGCAGTTCCAACCAAAATGTTCCTTCACAGCTGGGAAAGGGATGGGGAGAAGTGCTGCCAGGGCTGGAACAGGCACAGCCCGGCAGAGCTCAGGACCCCTGCAAAACCTGCCTGTGGATGGGCATTCCCAGCTGGCACTGTGTCCCCGTGGCACGTGGCCTGTCCCCTCTGCCCACGGCATCGCTTGGAGCGGTGACAGACCCCAGTGCAGGGCTTGGGCAGAGGGGGCTCGGGTGGGGGAAAATGCAAACGTTCACTAACTCGGGGCTCCCAAGGAGGGAAAGGTGTCCCTTGAAAGGAGCCACCGGGGCCAAAGCCGCTCCTGGGGCAAACAGCCATGACAGGGGTGGCCACATCAGGGCTGTGCCAGCCTTTCCATGGGGCATGTGTCTGCTGGAGCAGAGGAGGAGGGATAAGAGCAATGTTTCTTTCCACCAATTTATCTGTAAAACCCAGGCGTGACTCACCTAGGCCCAGCTTTTCCGCTGCCCCAGTCCTTCCCCAGTGCACTGGCAAACCCACACAGGACATCCTGCTGTGTCCCTTCTCCCCTGCCAACTCTAGGGGCCACCAGCCCACCCTGTGCCACATCTCCCTGGGGATGATCCCGCACGACTCAGCTGCAGAGCTGGGGGTTCCCCTCCTGCCGAACCTGCACAGTCAGTGATGCCCAAAAACAGCCCAACACCCCTCCGAGACACAAAGCAGCTCTGCCTCTGCCCCCCAGCTCAGCCAAGGGCCACCCCCCAGTTCATTGCATGTCTCAGCATCAGTCTTTGCTGTCCCAAATCCTGCTGCCGCGCCGGGGCTTCACAGCACCATGGTGGGGATGTGATGGGCCAGGGAGGCGGGATGGGGCACGGGCAGGGCGGGCGAGTGGGCCTGCAGGGAGGCGTTGGGGGGCCGGTGGCGGGCGCTTTTCTGGTGTGCCCGCAGCCCTGCGAGCTGGGAATAGGCACTTTGGCAAACCTGGCACTTGTAGGGCCGCTCGCCCGTGTGCAAGCGGACGTGATTGCGGAGGGTGGAGGACTGGCTGAAGCGGCGGTTGCAGAAGCGGCACACGAAGGGCTTGTCCAGGGTGTGGATGCGCATGTGGGAGCGCAGGTTGCTGCGGGAGTTGAAGCCGCGGTGGCAGATGACGCAGCGCATGCGCCCCGTCGTGCTGGCCCCCGTCTCCACCGCGTGGAAATCCTCTGGGGACGACAGGCGACAGTCAGGCGCTGCCCTCCAGCACAGCAGCTCGCCCCACCCCAAGTCCCTGGGGTGCTGGGTGCCCTGGAAAGTCCCCAGTGCCCTCTCGCTGGCTCCCTGCTGCTGAGGTCACCTATCTTGGGCACACTGGCATCCAGGCTGGCTCTTAGGATTTTGGGATGCAGCCAGTGCTGGGAATGGGCTCACCCAGATTTAGGTAAGGGGAACATTCAAGCTGAGCTGAATGAACCCCTTATAGACAGACACAAAAACAATTTTCCCCTGCCTGGGCTGCAGCAGAGCTGGAGGGGGTGGGTGCAGGCACTTTCAGGAACTCCCAACCACTCTGTCCAGCCCCTGCACTGGTCCCAGCTTCTCCCCTCACTCTGCTGGGCTCAGACATGGCTCTCTCAGAGTGGGGAGTAGGGTCAGGGAGCACAGAAGTGGCTCCAAACACAGCCTGAGCTCTGCTGTGCCACAGAGAAGCACCTCAGGGAGCCACTGAGACAAGCGGAGAGCGAAAGCCCAAGGAGAGAAAAGCCTCCTGTGTTGGTGATTAAGGTCCCTTAAATGCAGAGTGGGGATGTAGAAGCTGCATCCACTTGGTGTTTCACAGAGTGTTGGGGCTGCCTTCCACTCACACCCTGCGCTGCTCCTCCCTGCTTGGCTGGGTCAGGCAGCAACTGCCAGACACCCCACTAACAACAGCCATGGGTAAACTGGCCTGGAGGTATCACCCTGAATTACTGAGGGCCTGCTCAAGCTGTATGGATCATCTCATAGTCCCTGTGCTTGCCCACAAAGAACTGGGATATCTGACATACCCCTGGGATGTCCCTGCCTTGTGCCCACCCTACGGCCTCAGAGCTGGGCACAGGGTGAACAGGCAGGGATGTGGCACTCTTGGCTCTTTCTGATGTTACCTACCATGTTTGTTCTTCTTCTGCTCCTCTTCCAGCCCCGGCACACCTGGGATGCCCAGGAAGGTGTTGTGGGAGTTCCCGTACCAGACCAGCAGCTCTTGGTCTGGAGGAATCATCTAGAAAGAGAGATAAAGACGGGGTTGTTGGCGGGGGCAATGAACATCCATTCCTGTGCTGATCCATTCAGATCCACCCTGGCTGTGCCCCATTTCTGTGAGACCCTGCTGCCATCTGGAACCTGCCAGCAGTCCCCAGTACCCCTGGGCAGGCACAGAACAGCCCAGGATGCAGCACTGGAGGTGGTGGCACAGTTCAGCACCACCCAGCACTAGCACAAAGCCACTCCGGGCTCTCCCCCAAGCTGGGACACAAACAGGTGATGGACAAATATGCAGCTACAGAGCACAGGGACAGATCTGGGGTCTCTGGAGTGCAGGACCCAGAGGTCCCAACAGCCTGGGGAGACCAGGACAGGATGGAACATAGAGACATGGAGAAATAAATCATTTGTGGAGCCACAACCAGCATGAGTGACAGAGACCAAAGCAGGGACCTGGGATATGGAGCCCCAGCTCAGGGCTCCAGCAGAGCATTTTGTCTTTGGATGGAGCCATCAGCAGCCTCCTGCTGCAGGGCACAGGCAGCAGCTCCCACCCACCCGTGCCGGGGCTGATTTTAGAAAATGCAAATGCAGATCCACCAGCAAAGGGCTCATCAGCCCACGGAGCAAAGGAGACCTCGGGGCTGCTATAAGAGCTCAGTTGTGGAACGCTGCTTATATCCCACACCAAAGCTGCGGTGCCTGCAAGAGCCCAAGGACAGCTACAGGACCAGGGCAGGGGTTTTGCATCCTCCACGCTCCCATTTCCCTGAAGAGATGGCACTTCTCCTGTCCCTGCTGTTCCTGTCATGTTCCCGCATGGCCGGGGCGAGCGACCAGGAAACGCCGCTCGAGGCTCCCCTCGTGCAGCAGCCGTGGCTGGGAAGATGGATCCTCTCAGACCAGTTCAAACAACACTAATAACAACATCATCTTATAAAAAAATACAGACTTTCCCATGCAGACCCTACTGTTAAGAACCTAACTTAGAAATAGGAACGTCCTGCATTTTGGAGGACAGTTTTCTGTACACTGAGCATGTTAGATTCAAGTAAAACAACATCCACATGAAACACAGATCCTAAGTTCAATCACTTCAACACTGAAAATATTTTGAATTTTAAGCATCTGAAATCAATAGGAATTTGACTTCATATCTTTGTCCATCTGCATAAAGACCTCACTGGGGCTGCAGAGGAGGAATCTGGGAGGCAGAGGAAGCTGATATCCTTTTGCATCCCAAATTGATGATGCTGTTTCTTGGTGCTATTTGCTCTTAACAGAAAATCAGTCATTTTTAATACAAGCAAATAAAATACTGCTGAAAGGATAAAACAATCTGCGTGGGTGCATATGTGTGTGTGTTTTATTCTGCTGAAGCTGCTGCAACCACATCAGCAGCAGGTGATCACTCATGTGCACACATCCCAAAGCAAATTCAAATTGCCCCCCAAGAAATTTTGTGGCCTTCAGATCAAAGGCCAAAACTTTCTGCCCTCAGTTTATTTTACAGCAGCAGCAACTTGGTATTGCTGAGAAAGAGGATGGGAAAAACAAATCAGCAAATAAGGGCAGGAACGGGCAAAACGCGTTAAAATATTAAAGGCAAATAGGGAAAAAAAGCACCAAATAAATCTGATTTTTTGGCAGGTAGGTGAGAAAGGCATCCAAAGAGATGCTTTGCTGGAGCCCTGGTGCAGGAGAGGTGGGTGCAGAGCAATAGGAACTGGGCAGCTCACTGTGCCCACTGCGACCGGGACACGGCGGGCATGGGCAGGAGGCTGTACAGGGGGACAGGAGCTGGGGAAGCCACCAGGGCTGGTAGGGGATGGAGGGTGGCAATGGCTGCACGCAGACACCTGTGGTGCTGAGCAGGGCAGTGCTAAGTTCAGGTCGGTGTGTGTGTGCCCTGCTGAGCTTGGGGAGCAGTGTGACAGCAGGGACCCTTCATGCCCGCCTCCTCCCACAGATCGCTTTGGGGTTCAGCACTCTCAGCATCTCAAATTCACTGTTTGTGCCAAGGAAATGAAACTCATCCTGCTCTGCTGCTCACTGCTTCAGCCTCAGGAACAAGCCCACAGATAGATCATGGCTATACCCAAATATTTGCTCACCCACCCCCTCATCTGCGCCTGCACAAGGTGTAAAATCCACAGCTGTGTTCCTAATTACAACACGGCTACTGGAACTATTTTACTTACTTGCATAATTTAAGAACAGTAATAAAAAGCACTTAAGGTGCTGTCACAACAGGCACAGCTGCCCACAGGAATATCAGGTCTTAAAACTGGGAACAGTTGAAGCCTGTGGAGGGGTGTCCAGCATGAAAACAGCAGGGAAGTGCGTGGAGCTCTTGGGAAAGGTGGCAGAGCCCAAGGGCCACACGGGACTCTCCTGCAGCAGGAGAGAATATCTGATCCTCTTCCTACCCACCCATCCACCTTTCCCACCCCACTGCAGCAATCCCTAACCCAGCCCTGCTGCTCACTCAGTGCAGGATTGGGCTGTGGTCCTGTGCCAGGGAGCATTTGAGTTTGTGCTGCTCTGTAAGCCAGTGCAGGAGCCTGGATAGATCCGGAGAGCTGCCCGTGCCCACGGAACCAACGGGCACTCATGGTCGTTCCTGGCTGACACCCTCTCCCAGCTGCAAATGCTCCTCAGGTGAGACGCTGAACCCAATACTGGAGGGGGACAATCTCATAGTGCTGGTCTGGGATGGACTGGGACATGTCCCCTCTTGTGACTCTTTAAGTCAAAGCTGCTGCACAGGGACATCTCCCTAAGCCACCACCTTTGTCCACCTGCAATAGCACTGGGTTATGGGGACACTGCACACAAGCAGAGCTGGTCCCCACCATTACCCCGCTCCGGCACTGTGTGATTTGTATGCACGTGTCATCAATAATGCCGGGGAGCCAGACACCCACCTCCATCCCAGAGTCTCCTGTAGGGAGCTGTGAGCACCCTTCAGCCATTACCCCACTGCATGGCAGCCTTGCCATCCCTGGGACACTATACCTGCTCCAGTGCCACACCAGCACCAACCAGCATTTTATAAGGAGCACATGGATGAGGGGAGGAGGAAGAGTCCCTTCTACACACTGTAAAGCCCGAGGCACAACTGCAGCAGCACCACTCCCTGCCCACTCCATGGCTCCCTGCTCCCTGCACAGCCCGAGTGTGATGCCCAGGCAAAGCAGTGCAGAGTCAGGTTCAGCCTGCACTCAGCACCTGGGTTTCACAGAACCCCCCAAACTTTACCCTGCTATAAAGAAGCAGGTTCTGCACAAGATCCTGCTTTTTCAATAGAGCATCTAACCCCTGTCCTTGTCCAAAGCCCCATCTGGGCCAGAATTGCAGCTCTTTTCATGCTTTACACCCCCAAACAAGGATCTAGTCTCCCTCTGTTCAACACACATCACTCCAAGAGCCCACAGAAAGGGGGCAGAGAGGAGAAGGGATCTTTATTACTCTCTGAAGCCCATGCAATGGCCCTTCCCTGCGGTTTCTACCTCTGCTGGTGGATCTGAGTGCCAAGGATAGAAAAGCTGCCGTGTCCTTCCACAGACACACCACCAACAGCCCAAAGAACAAGGGAGGAAAAGTCCATGGGATGGGGAATCCCACCACCCTGCTCTTCTATTGCAGATGCCCAGTTGCCCTTCAGCCCCACTTACCTCAATGGCCTTGTAGAAGATGTTGTTCCCGATCTGGACCACCTCGAGGTTCTGCTCCTGCTCGTTCCGTGCACATTTGATGTAGGTCATCCAGCTGCGGTGATCCTCCTGGCTGGCGTCGATGAAGTACCGCACCGTGCCGTCCTCGTTGAACACCTGCGAGGGGAGACAGCACTTGGTAGTGATGCTGCCCACAGTGGGCTGAGCCCCTCCACCTCCTGCCTCTGGGATCTCTGTCTGGACAGAGACAAGCTCAAAGCCAGCACAGCCTCAGGGCTGAGACCCTGACAGCAGCCAGGAGATGCCAAACCCTTCCTGCTTGTGGTGCTGGACTGCGATTCTGCAGCGGGGATGAGAAATGCGCCCTGCTCTCACTGGCATGGCTGGTCCTGCCAGCTCCTATCTCCCTGGGTAACCCAGCTCCCTTCCTCAATGTCCCTTCTCATCAGAGCCCCACCAGCAGTTCAGCCCCAGAGGAAGGGGCTGTTCAGCATCCTGCAGCTGCCTTGGGAGCGGGACAATGCCGTGGGTAGAGGGGGAAGGTGCCTGCCAGGCCTGGAAAGATGCTTTGTAGGGTGGCAGGAAAGATAAGGCAAGTTTCTATTAGGCATAAAATTGTAATTGTAATTAAAAATAATTAAGAAGTGCAAGTCTGAGTCAAACAAATGAAGAAATAGGAAACAAAAAATTGGCTGTGCACAATGTCCTGGCGTCTCAGATCCCCCCAAACCCCACAGTTTCGTTCAGGGTTAACCTCACCAGGGCTGGGGCAAAGCAGGGAGCAGGGGACAGGGCAGAGCTGTTTTTGCCCACTGTGGCCAGTGTGGGCAGCAACCACTCAGACAGGGATGGGCAGGGCAGGGTGTGATCCGTCTGCATGGAACATGAACAACAACATTTCAGGGCTCCTCTGTGGGTTGGCTGCACCCGAGGTCTGAGGAAAGCTCATCCATCTCCTGCAAGGGTTCCTAAACCCACCTGCCCAGATATTTGCATGAATGGGGAAACTGAGGCACAAGGATGGTGCCCGAAGGTGCACAAGCACTGGACAGAGCCCCAGCACCCGTCCCTGCTTCTTGCCAAACCACTCCGGGCTCGGGGTTCAGCGGGGGTCGTTACCTCCCACATGAGGTTGTTGTTCTTGCACAGGTCCACATGCTCGGGGGAGATGACCCTGCCCGTGAACGGCCCCATCTCGGTGCCAGCCTTGATCCAGGTCTTGGAGAAGATGCCGAGCCCTTCCCCGGGGATGGAGCTCTGGGCGATTATCACTTCCGACGGCAGCACCAGGCTGGAGAGCTTCTGCACCTCTGCGAGGGGGGAGACGGCTCAGAAAGGGACCGAGGTGGGGGAGAGGGGGGAGACCGGGGGCGGCGAGGACCCCTCCCAACCCCGGCCCCAACCCAGACCCCGGGGCTGAGCCTTTTAAACGCCCAACCGGGCTGCCACAAAGCGGTACAAGGTTCCCCCAGGGCATTGAGGAGGTACCTGGGAAAAGCATCCCGGGCTGGGCGAGGGAGCGGGGCTGGGAAAGGAGGTTAAATGGTGTCTATTTCGGCCCATCCAGCAATTTGTCATGCTGTTAAAGTGATCTGCATTCATTAAACTCAACTAGAAAGAAATTGCTAATTCTAAATTCATTAGTCCTTTAGGAATGCTGTAGCGGTACATTGTGCCTGAATGGCGCGAGGGCTTGTTTAAAAGGGCCCAGGAATTCCTCTTACAAAATGGGGAGATGAGATGGTTGACATATCGTGAATGGAAATGGAATTAGCCTTCATGGTAAATTAAGAGAGGAACAGAAATCCGAGAGGGGGAAAAGGGAGCCGGGACGCCCCGGCGATGCCGGGGCGAGAGAAAAGATATTGTCCCGGGCGGCTGAATGCGGGACGGCCCCGGCCCCCCCAGCCCGCGGTTTAAGTGGGAACTTTCTCAGGTCAAGCCCAAGTTAACCAAATGAATTTAAAGCCCTTTTTCCCCAGTCCCACGCCTGGGGAGAGCGGAGCGCCGGGAGCGCATCCCGCCGCCGGGCACCGGGAGCCGGCCCGGGGCCGATGGGGGAAACCGGGGGGATCGGGGAGGGTCCGGGGGGGTCACTCACCTCCGGAGAAGGACTGAGCCAGGACTTCGGCAGTGAAGGCGGTCTTGGGGCTGCTCTTCTCCTCGAAGAGCTGCTCGCCCAGGACGTTTCTCCAGCGGCCGTAGAGGAAGCTGTGCAGGATGTCGGAGGTGATCACCTCCGCCAGCGAGAGCCCCTGTGGCTTCAGCCCGGGCTTGAGGACCAGGGCCTCGGCGGGCAGCACCGAGCCCATCAT